>OY740774.1:41729681-42172181 GCA_963513935.1 Aphrophora alni
GCCTTAAGGAATTTTTGTTTACCCCCCCCCCCCCCTTGCAAGTTCTAATCATGCAAGCACTACATGTGAAAGCTCTACATCCTTCATGGCTCACTTTGCTAGATCATCTGCATTTTCTGGAATAAGAGATGGGACCGAATATCAATAGTCTATTGCTGTTGTACTTCATATTTAAGCAATAAAAGACGTGCTGTAGTTTCCGTATATTTGCCTCATAGACAGCTTAGGTAAAATCTAGTGATAATAATTATTATGTTGTTTGTATGGCTCCGTGTCCATTGACAAAGCTCAAGATATTATTCAGAATGAGTCTGCTCATTCAGAGTGTTTCTAACATATCTACAAATTTGTTGGATTGAAGAACTACTCGTAGTTACCTGTTGAGGCTTTGCTACATCTGTTGAGGTTAGGGGTCTCTGTTTTTTCTAAAGTTTATTATTACAGTCTAAAATCCTCCCCTTGATAGGCCTCTTCAATATACTCGGGTCCTTTATAATTAGGCAACAAACCTATCTCCACCTGTTTGAGTTTTGAGATTTTTACCAAGTTCTAATAACACTCCCACACAAGTAAATGTAAAGTTCGTGTTAACTCCTCTACGTTATGGCAGTCTGACTAAGGAACCTGACTATTATATGATCGTTGTGATATCTTTTAGCCAGACATAGTTGTGAACATTCCTATATCTCAAACACTTTGGCTTGAAATACTCTTGCTTGATTATACTCTAAGGTTATGCTAATTTGTTTTTAGTTAATATATCGTAGCTCCACTGGTTTGTGACAAATCAGTGTACAACTTTAAGCTATATTTTCTTCTACAATATCTTCCCAACTCAGGAGAGTAGATTTGAAGATGATACCTATGGGGAATTTATCCAACAGTTTAGTATAGGATCCGTAAACGATGAGGGTTCCATCACTATTTCGATGATAATTCAGTAAGTAGAAATTAAACAGACTGCGTACTTAGTGATGGATTGTGAATTATTAGCGTTTACGTATTATCATGTGTTTTTCACTTCCCTGATTTTACCCTATTTTTTTGTGAGCTTTGCTTATAATTGCAGTCGATTAGGCTTCTTATTATGTGGATTATGGTAGATAATTATAAAATTTATATTTCACTGATTCGGGGCGTTTCCACTTTGAATTTATAACAAAATATACTTTAATATTTTATGTGGACATCAAAGGAACGTCTTCTTTAAAACACAAGAGGGTTATGTATTTTCTTTTGTTGTTCAAACAAACTTTGTCACCGTTATAATAGCAATAGTTTTTTCAACTACAAGACATCTCATAGTTATGGATATACAAACGTTATAAGGACAAACAACAATTCATAGAATTATGCTAGACAAGTATAGTCTAAAAATGTTGTAAAGATTTTTTTCAACTAAACGGTCAGGAATTGTATGCCAACGGCGTAGTTACATTACAGTGTTATTGCGGTGAGCTACAGCTTCACCATTCTATCAAAAGTTTAGCGAGTGACGTTGTGAAAAATCAAATAAAACTTGTCCCTTACTTAGTCCCTTTCGATGTTTATATTCACACTTGTATGTACTTGTGTGTAAAAATAAAATAAAGATAGAACTCTTGATCACGTTAAATAGAGAACGAGCTACAATATAAAATGCAATTTTAGATTCAAAAAACATATTTTGTTAATATGTTAATATTCATGTAGATAGAGCCTGTAGCACACAAATCCCAACGTTTCTTTGCTGAATCTACACCTTTCATTATGCAGTCATGTGTCAACTCCCGCTAATTCATGTTTGCTATCAGGTTTGTCTCTGTCAACTCTGGTTATACACATACACTGACGTTATGGAAGGTCAGGGGTTTTTTTCTGTTATGACGATGATTACCAAGATGGTTTTCCCCCTCTAATACACACACCAATAAAATATGGAATGTGTTATATTAGAGGAATACATGGAGGAGTTACAATTTAAAATGATGATAAATAATTACTGAATTTTTGCTTTAATGGTGTTTTATTTTCAAGACGTCGGCGTGTTTCATTAAAAGTTCCTCACTACTATTGTTCTACTATTTATGTTTAATTTTATAATTTGAATTATCCTTTTTTTAGTAATAAGTAGACTGGTTTTTCTTATTATATGTATGAACTAAGATGTTTGTTTTTTAGGAATCTCATGGTCCTAATTAAAAACAACGACCTCGAGATATCATTTACACAAGTCTTAACACTTTCCCTCTCTCTGTGTCTCTAATATATATATTCGTATTATTACAAATTATGAGTTTTAACCTGTGTGTTTTAACCGTTAGAAGACAAAATGTTTAGAAAAATAAATGTACTTTAGCTAAACGTAGTTAAAAAAAATAAATAAATAAATCCTTCAACGCGTTAGTATCAAACAGAAAAATATAAAATATCGTATTTTTGTTGTATGATAAAGTATAGATCAACAAATGTATCAATCCTCACCATAGTCTTATATATTTAGCTGAACTACACTACAAGTTACATTCTACACAGAAGACTCAACATCCTAGAGTTGATTGTTAACTGAATGAAGATTGTGTTAATGATGTTGGTAAACTAAACCATAAATGTGTTGTATTTTTCATTAAAATAAGATTTCTTCAGTAGACGGACAAATAGATATTTATCATACAATTATTCAGAATAGAATATTTAATTAAAAAATATTTCTCCTCAAAATTGTTCGCAGAAGTTACTCTTCCATAAGACTTGTTTAAATATTTAATTAGTAATACCATTTCAAAAAGTTAGCTCTTAAAAAACATAATCTTAAAAATATTTTCTCTTAATGATTGTAAATCATCCCATTTTTTATAAAACTCATCAAAACTTTTCCTTTGTATTTTAATTAAATTTATTACTGAACATCAAAAAAATATAATTTTTCTAAGGAAAATACTTCATATTTTAATGACGTATTTATTCAAACAAGATCTATGAATTAAACAACTTGTAATAAACTTTAAATTAATTTACAATATTTAATATTAAAGAAAGACTATAATATTTACATAAAATATTTAAAAAATACTACATTTTTTTTTTTATGTTCATGTTTCTATTATCAAGTTTGACTCCTGTGCAACTCTGAGGAGTACGAGTTAGTTTAATAAATTTAATATTTTGGTTTAAAATTTTATTAAAAATATTTAATTAAAATGCTTTTTTTTATTTTCACATAGGCTATAAGAAGTTATGCCATGTTCCAAAAAATGCGTTTTCTGATTATTTGAGTATAAAAGAAGTGGTTTCTGGAATATATACCGTCTGTAAAATATTTTAAAAGACTAAGCTTGTGGACATATTTGGCTATATCTTGTGATATTTCTTCCGTTTTACAGTTAACTAAACATTTTTCGTGTACGTGTCATGAGACAAAAATAGAAAATAGTGATTTTCGGAAATCATATTTTATTTATTTTAATCTAATATTGATCTAGTGTACCCTATAGGGACCAAACACATATTAATGTTCATATATGATTGGTAAAACAAAAATAAATGTTGACAGCTGTTATTAAAAACTCCATTGTTATCAAATACGATTTACGGTGATGGCCATTTTTGACACAAGCAGAACCTGTTTAAGTCCTATTTACAAATATAAACATTTTTCAAAAATGGTGTCCATGGTTCGATTCCCTTGACTGCCTACTACTGAACTCTCATTTTTGATTATGAATAGTTTAGGTTGATAATAATCTTATTTTAGGGATGGCTTTTGTGTAAACATTTGGCACAATTTATATTTAATTGATTTACGAAACTAATTGCAAATTACCAATATTCGTGGGTAATATATTTTGTTTTTTGCAAACAAGATTTATAATTAACCCGTTGCTTCAGTTATCAATCAAGGAGAATACCAAATTAAATAATAAAGCAAAGTTACGTTGCGTTTTAGCCCAATGAGTCTTGATGACTAGGATTAATTCTGATTACTTGAGAGAAAATTTCTAGTTCAATTTTAGTGACGAATGTATAAGGAATACTAGTTTATACATAATGTAAACTAAGCTTAGAAACTGTAGAATACATTGAGGTAGAAGGAATTTCTCTAACCTAAACCCTGTTTGTAACATTCACCTCACTAATCACAAATACACTACTTAAATGGTGCTATATGAAGATATACCTATAAAGTTACAAAATTCATACATACACAAGTGTTTAATCATTATATAACAAACATAAAACACATCTTAGGTTAATAAATTGACACTATAACAAAACTGGTAATTTTATAACTATATAGTTGAAAAAAAAAAACATACATTATAAATATATGTATAACCTCACAAAATTAACTCAGATTCAAAGCTGTTTGAACAATATTAAATAATTCACATTGTGTCGACACAAATCTCAAGAGTGAATGAAACCTGTTCATATCTGACTGTGATTTTCTTTTACAATGAAGATCATTTACCATTCTAAATAAAATATTACGGTCAATGCTATTTAGTGAAAGTATTCACATTTAAATAGTATTCACCTAAATACGCTTCTATTCAGTGATATATGTTGTAAATGTAAAAAGCATTTAATTTAGACGAAATAGGTATGTCAAAATTTAAAATTTTCGTCTCTTGTTTGTCTGTTGATCAGCTCGTTGACAATTTGATTGTGTTCAAACAATAACTTCCAACCCTTATTGTTTTAGATACAGCGACAATAAAGTTCAGTTTGGGTCATAGACGTAAATATGCTAAAAAGCTATAGAGAGAATTGAGAAAAACCTAATTTTGTGGTAATTTCTTTTCTTTTTTTTAATGATAGTTTTGAATTTTAAGTTATCTGTAAAATATCTCGAAATATTACCTTATACGTAATTTATTAAAACCTGCACCGGTGTTTGAGCTTTGTAGCACTGTACATACGCTAGATGGAAATCAATTCAATGACTTTTCTGGACTCAGGATACCCAAAAAATAGTGTATCCGCAAAAATGTCGATGACGATTTTTTGACCCATTTATTTTGCATATACATTATGTGAGGAAGTAAAAACTATAAACAAAAATTGGAAGCGGAGTAATATTGCTTATTTGGATAATTTTTATATTCACAAATTATTTCCTTCCTTATCATTTGAAATAATTATTTAGATCATGTTGATTTCACGTTGTACATTTTACATAAATATCTAAACTAAATAAAGTGGTGTAGAAAAATAATTATTTGCAATAGCTAATACAATTACAATAGTTAAAAACGTCATAAAAATGATATCAAACAACTCCATCATCTATCTAAATCCCCTCCGTTGTTTAAAGTTTTTGGATCATATACATATTTTTTTTCTTTTAAAAGAAGAAAATTACTCCTAGCCCTCGAGAGCTGTAAAAACATCAGGGTCAGAAAAGAACAATAGTTGTCAAGAAAGACTTGGTAGGGGTGATGAAAGAGAAACATTTAACCAAAGACTTTATGTGAAGAATATCCCTGTGGATTGACACACCCTAATCAGTACAAAAGAGATTCAGAGAGTAGCTTTAGTTCAAATGGTTGGACATTTAAATATTTTACACCTATAAATGTTAAGAATTTCAAAAATTCTATAACATTTTAATTTGGTTTAATATGATACAATTTACGATTTGATTTTAATCAAATACATTACAAAAAGAGAAGCAAGTTAGGATACATTTTCTAATATATAAAAGCTGTTTCAATAACACATCTTTACTTTTTTTACTGACAATAATTAAAGAACTGACTTTTTCGTGATGAATAGTTTTGATTGCAACCTTACGTTACTGAGAAAGTTTCTTTAAATATTTATATTAATATAAATTATATTATGTAGCCTTATAATGATTGGCGGATTTTTATGAAAGTCATTGAATAAGTACTCTCATATGACCAATGGTCTAACAAGAATTGGGCAAGAGAAACCAGATGGGAAAAATCCAAAGACTACATAAAGAAGTGTAGAACAAGTAAAAACCCCAAACCTCAAAATAACACAACTACACAAAACTGTACAATGCGTTAATATTACCTTATGTACATTTCGATAGCTCTGCTATCATATTTAGAGGTACATTACAGAGGTGTAGTTGTGTTATTTTGTGGTTTTTTTCTTGTTCATATGTAATCACCACATTGCTCTAGTGATTTATTTATCTTTTTTCCAGTTGAATTAGAATATAATAAACAAATTTTGATTACAGAAATATATCACAGTAAAGATAAGAAAATCAATTAAACATAATTTTTGGGTTAAATTGAACTAGTTTTAGTATAAAACAGCGTTAACAATAGTTTTTCAATCTCCCGAAAATTACTGTGGCAGAAAATGAAGCCCACAAGCCGTTATAAAATTAGAAATAGGAAGTATGGTAATTTATTGTACAGTTTCTTAAAAACTCTAAGATAAAAATGGTTTTGAAATGGCTTCAACAATATAATTTTAATAATATTGCAACAGTGAGCAAATTTTTATGGAATTAGCAAATTGAAGTTTTAAAAATATCATGATTTTTTAATTAAAAAACTTTGATTGTACCATAAGACTACTAATAATTCTGATATTTAAGCCAAAATATGCTTAAAACTCTACTTCTGAAGCCTCCATTTTTCCTGGGGGATCAAATTACATCAACCCCCCCCCCAGTGGAATTGGCGCCGAAATATTGTTCGCTTATTCTTACACTAAAAAAATTTCAAAGACCTGCCCCTGTTTTGTACATACAAATCTACAACTGTTAAACCTATATTGTGCTTCAATTATTGTATTTAATGGGAATTCATGAATATAAATTCTTGCTTTGGAATCCAACAATACTAAGTATTTCAAGAAATAAACATATCTTTTTTCCTGTTGTTCAATACAAAACCCTCTCGGTCATAATCGCCTTATTTAAAAAAGAAGATAAAATATACACCACTAGCTCTTGAATACTGGTCGGAAGAGAACAAGAGTTGATCTAAGACTACATAAAAAAAGGTATACAATTTCGGTACTGCCAAGCCCGTATTCACTATAGTGAGCCAATGAGGGAAACAAATAAATATATTTATATATATCAACAAATTCTCTAACAGACACATCATTACAGTAAAAGATTAATGAATAGTTAATCAACTGCATGTATATTAGATATATAATGATTAAAAGATGTATGCGTATGATCGAAACATTATATACATTTATATAATATTATTCAATTACAGATTTGTATTATAACCAAACAACTATAATACGACATTGAGAAATTTAACGATGCATGCAACTATTTCGCTTGAATAACAGACGAAAACTGGTTTTCGATATAACGTTTACTCTTAGAAGAGTGGTGTGTGCACAGTCTATTCGTACCAAAGCAAATTATTTTAATTGTTTTGGTATTAACCAAAATGTACAAACGAAATTCTCAATTTACACTAATATATATTTAAGTTTAGAGAAATCATAAAAGAATCTATCCATAAATATCTCTGTTTATTTAATTATCTGATCAATGAACTAGTGACAGAGATTGAGTTATTCAAACAATAATGAAAATATAAACATAATACATGTAGAATAATACAGTTAATCAGATAACAAATTTTCTTTTTTTACTTCATATGATTAGAGGTTTTCTAAGAAACAAAGATTTTATTTCCAATGTATTGAGAGAATGTTTTGTTCTCAACAACGCGAAGTCTTCCAAAAATAAAAATTCACCACTTGCTATAACTTACAATTCCATTCTTCTCTAGGTGATAGTTGTATATCTAATGAGAATCTTATGTTTATTATTGACGTTTTCTATATCTTTCATCTACTCGCTTCTCAGATATACGTACTGCTGAAAATATTATGTTATAATGATGGGGAAAATCATATCGATTTTTGTATGGATAATATATTGGTTTTGATATCCCCTAAGTAAACAAAATAAATACATAATTTTAAGATTGATACATGTCTATATCCCATAAACGTAGACCGATTTGCTATTGGATTAAGGCCATATATTGTGTTTTAATTTTATTTTTAACCGGTAGACAATTTAGATAAAAGACTCCTCATGTTGTAGACTCTAAGGATGTATTGGTAGCAATATCTTAAAAAATCTTGGACAGAAAATTACCCATGGGGATATTATGAAAGATTTAAATTCGACTATACCGATTTTGTTCAAATTTTAATAAAATGTTAAAATTAATTACATAAATATGCAAGTGAAAATATATTATGCTTTAAGAAAATTACGAATAAACATAAACAAATTTTATTGTTCAATCCTTTATTTATATCAAATACAATTGAGGAGTTGATTACAAAAACAGCACTTGTCAAAAAACTTAATTATCAGGATACACAAAAAACTGTATAACTAGAGTTTGTATGAACGCCAGAAGTTTTTTTAACCATAAATATATATTTTATGTTTATTATGTTAACAGTTAACACAGTAAAACATTAAAGTAAATTTGACAAGTGCTGTTTTTGTAGACATTTTAAGAAAATGTTATGAATATCTTATTTTTTCTAGGTTTTATTTCTGTTCCCTATACAATAAATTCTTGAAATACATAGAAAATTATTAATTTATATAAAGAATTTTCTTAATTCTTCTTTAGTCCTTACACTATATAAAACAAACATCCATAATAAAATAATAAAATAAAACACCATAAGTTAATACTTATGATGTTTTATTTTATCATAGTATACTATAGTAAACTAATTATCTTAGTATACTATGAAATACTAGTATACTATAGTATACTATAGTATTTTATTTTATTCTAAGTATACTAAAAATTGTGTTTGGTCATTACTTTCAAACGGTTGTTTACTATTTACCTAACCAAACCTTTTACAAATATATTGTTAAAGAAACTATAGTTCCACTAGATCATGTAGAAGAAAACTTGTAGATAGTTCTTAATCATTGACTAACTGAAATTGTTAGAACGAAAGAACACAGAAATAAAGTTATATTTTCGTGAGTAAGTCAATATATTTAGTTGTTATTCGTACACTTTGTTGTGGCACTAGGTGTGTGGACAAGTAATAACTGAAGATGATGACTTAGTCACTGAAACGTATGGGTTTTCCAATAAGACCAATTATATGTATTATAAGTACAACAGTGTATACTTTACAGGTGAAGTGATTCCCAAAAACTATTTTTGGATTTTCTATTACCTCGACAGATCCTTTGGCATTCTAATAGGTTTTTATACTAGAAGCAGTCGGGTGACAAATGATAAGATATTTGTTGTTTGGCTTCGCTAACGTTGAACGACTGACAGTGAGGAACACATTTGCTTCATACTTCATGGAGGAGGGGAAAGTCAGTTGGCAAGACGCAAGTGTTAACAAAACAGACTAGTATATTGGACAATACAGTACACCTTTGTTATGAGTAGGGCCTACATGAAATAAGCTACATTAACTAAGAGATTTTTACTTAGGTCTTATTATTACCTACTGTACTGTACTGTCTTTATGTTATACTGTATACAGCAGTGTGAAATAAAATAATTTGTACATGCCTGGTCTTCCCACTTATGATGCTATCCCTAACCATATATTATCTTTAGCACGCTGATCTTTATACAGACTGTTCTTCAAGTCGTAAATGGCAGGATGAGGTGCTATCGCTTCTAGCAGCTTTTCATCTTCTTCTGGTTTAAACATCAGTTTCGTACTCTTTGAATGCATTGGGATAAACTTATAAACACTTGAAACACAACTGAAACACGTGGACACTCGACAGCAATCGCTCCGCGACTGCGACTGAGCCTGCCCTCAGACCAGACTCGCTACTGTCGCCAACTACAGCTGCTAGCCGCGCTAGTCGCTGTCGCGTCAAGGACAATGGTCACATTTGAAACAACGCTTACCAGTGCTGAGTTACTGTCGCTCAGCTCTTATCGTAAGAGTCGCTCCAGGTACAATGCACCTTTAAGGATTGACTTGTGAATGTGTTAAAGGCTATCATAACAAAAAAAAAGTTATTATTCAACAAGCGCCTACTTAGCTCATATTTAATAAGGTTAAACATTCCAAATAAATGTGTATAAAAAATACCAACGATTGTTTTATAGTTAACAAAACACAAATAAATGTTCCCCTTTTTTATTATTTGAATTTTGAACTTCATTGTTTATTATAAATAACTTAATTCTAATTTAATATTTTAAGTTACAAAATGAGTCATTCCTCTTTGACTTGTCTCTTATTCCAATTAGTAACACAAACTGTAAAAGATATTCCATATAATAACTTAATCCTTTACACGTTAACTCTTTATAGAAAAACACAGACGAACTTTATAGCAAAGAATACATGAATTAACCTTGATATTGTCTCATACATCTGTAGGAAATATTGATTATTATAATGCGATTAGTACCCTTTTGTGTCATTTTAACTAATAAATCCCTTTACTTATTATATAATTATCAAAACAACTTATTACCTTCGTTAATTAGGTTACGTTCACCCTAACAATTTTATCGCTTAACATATTCCTCGCCTTTTTGAAAATTTTTTCCTCATGTCAATTAATTGGGTCTTTATTATTTTAATAACATTTTATCTTTGTTTTGTTATTTATTTGGACGGAACAATGTCATCTAGCATCAATAGTGGTGTGATTGAGGTTAAATATTGGTTATGAAACCAAACTTATTTATTTTATATGTATTAATTTATGTTTAGTTCTTCTTCACTCTATTGTTTTATTTAACTTATAAATGAAATGATATCATTCTGCTATAAACAAAGGAAACGTTCTCTTAGACAACTGCTGACGTTGGTCAAGTGTATCGCTTAAAACAAGCGGTGGTTTCTTGTAAAGTTCACCAGTTTAATCAAGAACACTCGTAAGACGAGACGGGTGGTAAAACAAATATATAGTGATCCCTTGGGTATTTAGTGCAGCCCTGTTGTGTTTCTATGTAACTTAATTTACTTTGTTGTTTTAGGCATAAAATACTGATCTCCTATATCTAGTGTCATATTTATAGTATATATCCCACCAACTATTCCGCAAAGACAAAATCAATCCTCGTATTATTTTAAATTTTTTTTATATTTATATTTTTTTTTAAAAAAAAACCTATTACAAATAAAACTAAGATTAAATTTGTAAAATTAATAATTCTTCTGTTGTTCTTGTTTTAAAATTGTCAAACAATATTCAACAATATTGATGTTTGAATTTTGAATTATAATACTCTTAAAATATAAAATATTGGATATTTTAAAATTTTAGTTATTTTTTTCATAAAACTTTTTTTGTGGTTTCAATTTCTTTCCATAATAAAAATTTAAAAAAATAATACGATTGTTATTAGTTCGCGGCGTGGTAAGTACCTATAAGCTGAAGGATGATGCAGCAGATCGTAATAATCTCTTTTGTCTGTCAGAAATCAAGTGTCAACTTCACCTTTCATCATAGGAGTTCACACTTTATTAGCGGGTGTATTATAAATCAGCAAGTAGACATAAAATATTGTGCTATTTTTAGAAGATGTGGAGAAACGCTTATCGTTCCAGAATGACAGCGAACATTTATAATAGAGAGACAGTATTTTTGTTCTAGAAACTGTCTGATTAAATATATTTCATTAACCGATTGTAGATATTAAAGAGGGTAGAAACTTATAAGAGAACCTTAAAAATCATACGTTGTGTGAAACTAATTTAGGTTTATAATGAAATGCACTTGACGAACATCACTTAATAAACTAACAAATGTATACCAATTTAATTCAACATTAAAGTTGTCCTTGAATGTTAAAGATAGTTATGTATCTGAGGATTGTACAGGAATAAACATTTACTTATTTATAACGGTTTATAGTGTCTATTATAACTAAACAAACGCAGCTGTTTTATTTCCATAGGTGAAGTTTGTTTAGATGAATATAAGTTAAAGTTTAATTAAATATCTCACACAGTGGCATGTTAATTGGGAATAAAAAAAATAAGGAATAGAATGTATTATTAAACACATATTAAATTGTCGGATTGTGTAAGATTTAAAATTTGATGTTGGATACAGAGTATTAATTGTATTCAGTTTATTGAATAGTTTTGTACATTTAAAAATGTTCTTATAGTTGGTGATGATGAAAATTTATTTCATATGGGTAGTGAATTAGATTATCAGACTATTAATTAAACGTCTTTTTAATTAGTATAAATTACTGCTGAAGATTTACTTATTTTACAAAAGTTGGCGGTATTTCAAAGTCTTAGTATATATTTAAAACTGTCAATGTAACTGATTTATTTACAATAATATGGTAACTCAAAGTATTATAATTCTAAATCTAATAACATATTTAGGATTTATAAACATGATATAATCTAACATATTTGATATAAATACGATTAACAAATATTACAACAATAATAAATTTATAGTTAAATAAAATTTTCTAGATTCTTTAACAAGATTTAATAGTAAATAAATTATAAACTGAAAGAAAATTACAGTATTAAATATACAATACCTGTCATATAAATACACAATCGTACACAGTGTATTTATCATCCTGTAAGACGTGTAGGATTACATATACTTTCATATATATCAATAGTTTAAATATTCTTTGTTATTAGGTTTACAAATGAAATTCATTAATTAAAACTAACGACATGGAAAGTTAATCTATGTGATTAAATTTATCTTAACTATCTTAACTTATGATTTACAAATAATTACTTTTTTCTTTCTCCTCAAAAGAAAATAAGGATGTAGTCAAAGTGAAAGAGAGTTATAGGTGAGGGAATAAATGAGAGATTTAAAATAAGAATTTAATTCTCTACGAGAAAGGGTGAAGATCACTTTAAATTGAAGGAT
The DNA here is from genome assembly GCA_963513935.1 of Aphrophora alni. Taxonomy (NCBI): domain Eukaryota; kingdom Metazoa; phylum Arthropoda; class Insecta; order Hemiptera; family Aphrophoridae; genus Aphrophora; species Aphrophora alni. The sequence goes on from OY740774.1 coordinate 41,742,523, forward strand.
AAGTCCGATAGCCAGAACAAAACTAAAATACTAAATAACTTATTGAATGTATATTATTACGTTAATATCCAAGTACTGGATGTTATCGTATTTTGCATATTATCGTTTTTAGTAGGCTAATTTGGATCCATAGGTTTTAACCATGTGTATTTAATTTCTCTTAGAAATATTGGTTTTAAAGACATTTTTAGTTGAATTAATTAATTTAAATAAAGATTATTACGTGTAACTTATCAGTGTGTAGTGATTGTGATATGCGTTATTTCTTGTCAATTACAGAACATTCAAAGTATGTTTCAAAAAACATTTACCAAACAACAAAAAACAATAAAAGAACTTCAACTTTTCCTGAACACTCAATAAATAATGGATATGCATACACTAGCACTGAGAATAAAAGTGCACTTTTGCATAACATGAGTGGAAATATAAATTTTACAGAATAATTTGAATTATATAACCTAAACATCATAAATGTAAACTCTGAAGGATCAATTAAAATTGACATCTAACTATTTATATGATCTAACTACGGCATTGCAATTACTTTGTGCGTAGTTAATATAGCCTAGTAACACTTGTCGGTATTGACCAAAACATGTATGATTTTAAAAATAAACTGTGACAACTATTAACTAGTGACTGTTGTAAACCTGTGGCCATCATCCTCTCATGATATATCATGAGTTATTATCATTTGTATTTTTTACCCTATGTTGTGTATTCATTCTTATGGTATAATAAGCAATGTATACTTAGATTAGCTTTAATGACCACCTGAATGTTTGTGAATCTTGTCGCTATAATTGGAAAAAAAGAGGACGGTTATCAATTAAGGAGTTACATTTATGTATTATACCAATACACAGTTTTTAAGTTAAAATAAAAAAAACATTAAAATATAATTTACAGACTATAAGCTACGTAGTTATTTCGACTATAATTTACCGACGGTTTAACTGTTATTTAATGGTCTTTCACAATCATTTCTTACTACATCTGTGAACTTCGTTAGTCTTGTTTTAGTGTTCGCAGTGAATCTTTCCATACAGGTCTGGATTTAAGATATGTATTGTTGGCCTAACGTAATTTATTTTACTTCTGTTGTAGTGGTGACAAAGTTTGTCTTTGTTCAGCTCTACTTTTACTACAAAATTTATGTAAAAGTTAGACAGTTATAACCTAACTAAAACTTCATTACTTTTATACATTTGCAGTCTCAAAATATCCTTACATTTACTTATATTAAGCAATAAGAAAAAATAACTTAATAAAAGGAAATACTGCAGAATTTAATATTACTTACGTAAAATAGTTTTGCTGGAACGAACATTTAAAGTGATATAATGCTTCACAATAAAGCTATAAATATATCCAAGTGTTTTTGGATTCCAAGTAAACCATAAAACAGTTCCTTGTAGAAATGAAGCTTCCAAACCGATTTGTTGACTTATGACGGTAATAAATCCAGACAGATATAAGGGCAGTAGTAACAAATATGTTATAAATTGCGACAGATAAAAAGTAAGGGCCGTTTCGCATCCTTTCATTGCTCTATTTTTTTATTGTTTCCTCATGTAAGCTTGTAATCACGCTTCCTTTATAAAAAAAAATAAATAAATACAAAAAAAAAAAAAAAAAAAAAAAAAAAAAATACCATACCAATACATAATGTCTTACCGGTTTATATTAATTTTCGTTTTTGATTCAATTGCTACCGAATCGAAATTATATTTTGGTTTTGGAATGAAATTTTGACGCAGTATTATTATTTCTTTGTTAGTAGTTCTTTCTTTTTTGTAGTAAAATTAGTTAATTTTAGATTATTTTTTATTGATGTTTAGAGAAATGTTTTTAGAAAATTTTATAAAAATAAAAACGATGTAATTGTAAAGTTTTTTTGTTCGCATCTATTATGCCTATGAGTAATAAAGTTTATTTTGTGTTTTGAGGGTCAACTATACTTATCTAAACGGATTTAAAATAAGCTTATCATGGCGGAAGTTCTGTAGCCAAGCCATAAATTGCCTTTAGTAATTGTCGAGAAGACAATGCAATACTTATCTCTTAAATCATATCCCATGTTATAAACAGCTGTGATAAATGGAATGTAATAAATTACGCTTGTTGAGAGCTGTAATCTTGAATGTATATCTGGAACATTACCAAAGAAATATTATTGTATTTATGAATAGTAAGATAACTGTATTGTGTACGGTATACAAGCACAAATATGGTGCACTTAGAGTACAATAAATGTTTAGTCTCTAATATACATTCTTCAATCTTCCATTACACTGAAGAAGCAAGAGTGTAATATTAATTAGAAATTTTCAATATAATTTATCTCGTATTGAAATCAACAAGCAATTTAGAAAAGTAATTGGTATATTCGGTTATGAAATAAAAATGATAAGTGATTATCACAAGTAATATGAATGAAATTCACATCTTTTGTAACAAAAAACCGGGGCCCCAAAAACATGGGTTTAATTGTAAATCAAATCCTCGTGGGTACAACACTCACCAAATCAATTGAAGGTATAAATCCAAAAAGATATATTTCTATAAACCTAGCCAGAGACAATTAAGTTCTAAAACTGAGGCGAGAGAGAATGTATGGATTTCCTAACAACATTTCTTTGTCCATTATGATTTATTTACCGCTCTGTCCTTCCTTGTGCATCCCTTCCGGTTCACCTGATTTCCGGAAATAGCAAAATTATGTAGTAGCTTAGCAATAACATGAATAGTTGAGAATTGTTTATGACCCATAAAAAAATATATAAATTACTCCTTGAACAACTTAGAGCAATTTTATTTGCAGTCAAAGTCTTTTTAAACCAAGTGTAAATATTTTATATTATTTATTTATTTTTAATCTGCCATCAGGGTTTAAAACATTTTGATCGAATATAACATCTAAGATTCCATTGTAGTATTCACACAAGATCATGTCCACGTTTAAATTACAATAATTGCTAATGTATTTCAGCAATATAAATTAAAATGACCTTACTGAATTGGTTTAAAGTGCAGATTTAGCATTATTTCTGTATTTAAATACTAATACTTGACGTTTTGAAAATATAAATGAACTAAATTATGAAATGATTAACCTAGACATAAAAAAAAATAAATAAGCCAACACCAATTCGATTAGGTTCATGTTGAAAACTAAAACTAAACTAGTAAATATGGGTGATTTATTGTTTTCCAGACCATGTTTGTATTTAGTTTTATTTATTTTGACAACTCTGTCGTAGCTTTATTCCTGGCTTTCTTTAATAGATTACTTAATTTATGTATAGGTAGTCCTAGATTTCATCAACACTTTCAAGCACTAGTAAAAGGTTATGAATCTAAATTATTTTGATGCAGATCTTTTACTAAGGAATTTTCAATATGGCTGGTAGTTGAAAAAAGTTGTCTCTAAATCTTAGTTTAAAATAATAAATAATATAATACCAAAATTATATAAAGGGCTATGATATTTTAACAGAATTTATTTAGTGTTATATAAACTGTATGTTATAGGCCTAGTCCAAAGTAGTAGGCCTATTAGTTTATAAATTTTTTGTAATTGGTATTTTAAACAATATATATCGAGATAATTATATATAGTTCTAATATAATTATATTAAGGTAATATAAGTATATTAAGGTATAATTATATATAACAGGTACTTGTTATATATATTACATAATATATATTTAATTATGTAAATATATATAACACACAAGAACGTAGAGGAATTTTTACTTTATTTTCCTTGACCCCCCCCCCCCAAATTATCGTCTTATATTATTTCCTAAATATTCGAGATACATTATTAGATTTTGATTTTCCATAATCCTATTATTTAGCTCCAGTTTGTTGAAAGCGTTACTCCCAAAATTGGGAGTACATAAACTCCACATTTTGAAAAATGGGTTAACCTATAATAAAAGGGCCATCCACCCCAATTCCTTTGTTAATTATCAATAAATAATTAAAAATTAGGATATTTATACCTTTGGGACCAAAACGTTTCCAATACTCTTAAAACTTGTATACAATAAATTGGTTATTACAAAGATACACAAACGTCTATAACGTAAGCTGCTTGAAATTGCTTATAACCAAAAAACTTGTTATATGTTATACAATCTTCAAAATACAAGTTTCGATATCAAAAAGTATGAAAACTAGTTGTTACAAAAACCATATAAAAATATGATTAATAAAACCATACAATATATTTTTAAATAAACAATTTTCGATATTCAAAATGTACACATACAGTAATAAAGTTCCTCAAAATTTGGCGTAGGGGGTTAATCATATAAACTATTTTCTATATCACTGGTAAAAAAGCTACAGTTAACTAAAGTTTTTATATCAAAACCGCCTATATTTTGTGAAATTATAGTTAAAAATCTGCCGAAATTAGTGCTGTTATTTATACGAGGAAATACAACTTCCTCTTGAAAATTCTATAAAATTATAAAAATGTAATATAAATATATCGGTTAAATGAGTTACGTAGGAATGAAAAATGTTACTTATTTAAGTTCATATTTTTAAAGGGGGGGAAACATTTTCAAGACTTGTTTCAAGGAAGCATAATTGTTTTAATCAGTGACACGTTATTGGAGATCAACTAAAAGACGAAATTTTGAATATTAAAAAAAAAAAATAAAATAAATAAAAAAAAATCTGATTACAATATTCTGTATTAAAACATACGTTCTATATCTTAAAGCCACTAAAGTACGTGTAAAATAATGAAAAATAGTTAAAATAGTATCCAATAAATCTCTATACACTTGTAAGGGAAGGATTAAATTAAAAAATGCAGTACAAGACATTAAAATCAGTACATTTTAGAAATTTACTTAAACTTTGAGCCTTGTAGTGGTGTAAACCATAAAATACAGTACAAGATACTAAAATGTGTATATTTTTAAATTACGCTTAACCTTGTAAAAGTTTTAAAAAAAGTCGGATATACGAGAATGGAAACGTTAAAAAGGCCTAAATTAGCAATAATCTCTACAGTTTAGAAAAAGGGCTTTGGTTCAATGAGTGTACATTTCAACAGCGACTAAAGGAAAATTTACCCATATTGAGATAAAATATTGTATAATCGTTAATATCATTAAATTAAAATATATAAATACTTACGTAAAGGCTGCAAGCTGAGTATACAAATAGTTTCAATGTCGTTTATATATGTCATAACTCAAATACTGCAACAAAAACAATTTCAAGTGAGAAGTATGCGGGCTGTGCTGGGAAGCGATCGAGGATAGTTGTTAGAGCATTGGCGAGTAAAGCCACAGATCCTGGGTTCTATTCCCGGTCTAAGTCGTGCATTTTTCACTTAAAATAACTATTTTAAAAAAAATTATACTTTGACTGTACTCATAGGTTTCGTTCCATAATAACGATAGTTTTAAGAGCAGTAATAAGATTTAAAATTAAAAAGATTACTGTAGAAATAGAATATTAGGTTGGAACAAAATACCTTTTTGGAGACCTAGAAAATATCGCATCTGTGGTACATACAAACATATTTAATGTTATTATCATGTTTGTAGATACAGTCTGTGTAAAAATTGGAATGAGTATTTGAATACATTTTCTATTAATTAATAGAAATTGGCTATTTATTAAGGAAATTGTTTTTCATACCCATTATATTGCCTCGATCCACACCTCTATATTTCTCTCCACTTCTACTTAATACATGCCTCATTTCAATAAACATTTCACAACTTCTCAAAACAAGATAAACAATCCCCATAGAATGGTTTGGATCTCATAATTTAGAGGCTCTATATCTGAACTGCCATATAACGTCCACTTCTAGTTACTTCAATTATATCATTTAATATGGGATCTCCAACTCTTATTATCATATATTATGGGACTTTCTCTCGTAGATATTCTCGTATATATTCAACGATATTTATGAATTTTTGATCTCTATATAACCCCTATCTTATATTCGATGCTCAATGCAATGACTAATATTTCAACATTAGTCATGAAAGCGGCTACAATGAAATGAAATGAAATGATATTTATTGCTCCTTATCTTTATACATACAAGTATATATACAACCTTACATATAAGGGAAACAATAATAACATCCCTAGGTTAAAACCTGTTTGGGATGTATATAAAAAAAGAAAAGCACTTAAACATAACAACTTAAAATACTCGGAATGAAAGAAAAACCCGGCAACCAACCGCACTCCTCCGAATCTTACACACTACATCAGTCTTAGCGTGAAGTTACAATAATGGCTTCCAAATTAAATACAAATATAAACTTACAAACTACCACAAGAAATTTGAATAGAAATCACACATTACATCAGTTTTATATATACATTTCCAGCTTTAACTTAAACAATCTAATAAGGAATGGAATTTGAAATAAAGCCATATATATCCATGCAAACACATACATACACCAACCACTACATGTACATATATAAACATATACATGCACATATATACCCACACACACACACACACACACACACATACACATACATGCATACACATATACATATACATATACACATACATACATATACACATACATACTGCCACGCTTCGCTTCTCTACGTGAGTGGGTTCGAGTAGGGTTCTTCTTGCCCCACGTTGGAACGCCACTTGCCACGCTACGACTCGCTTTGACTTCAACGAATTTAAGATTCTTGTTCCCTTTTTTGGAACACTATTATCACGAACTCTTAAACTCGCTGTACGATCACCACCGACTGGGCGAACCACCTTTCTTTTCAGAGCAAGCGCGGGCAAGGCCAAGGTGCTCACTTTTACTTTTTTAAATCAAAGATTTTGCAACTCTTGGCTCTAATAAGTATGAGCTTGTCCTCATAAACTTACTAAATTTTAATTAACGCAAAATTCCCTGAATTTTATCTCAATGCTCGATTATTTAACTCTTTTAATATTAACTCTCTCTCTCTCCAAGGTCGTGCCTTTTGGGAGAAATCGGCTCTTAAGTTCTGATGATAACTTTTAAAATTTTCAAATTATATTACCAGAGCACATATATAAAATTTATGTTAAAACAAGGTTAATAGCATACACAGAATGGATATATATTAAAAACACAACAAAATTTAGAAATGAATTATTTGTATATTATTTTCTCTTTTGCACAGAAAAATTTTATATTCAAAACTTTTTTAATCACACAAAACAATTTAATTGAACAATAACACAACTATTTATTTATTTGACGAAGTTAATTAATGTAATATTATCTATATATTAAACAAAATAAAAGCGCTTGACTTTCCAGACAGAACCACAAACAGTTTTTCCTGTACTGAAAAAGTCGTATTTAAATTATTAATAATTTTCAACACCAAAGCAGAGGTTTAAAATGAATTTAATTTTTTAATAATTCCTCTAATGACGTTATATTTGAAAAGAAGTTAATATTTGCGAATTATTCCTTAAGTATAAGATACCTTCACACTTTAATAGAAGTTCTAGTTGGATTTGGAATTTGTTGTATTATTAGGATGATGGTGATGTGATGTTTTCTATCCAGAGTCTGTAAGCTGCTATGTAGTTGAATGCTGGTATCGAATTCTTCTAAGTCGCCTTGAAGATCGATTTAAAGTTGAAATTATTCTAAGTCCAATTAGTAGAGTGACAGTTGAATCTTCCTCTCAGCTCAGAGTCGGTTGCAGAAGAAACGTCCTATAAGCGTCGATTCCAAATCAAAAGTAACCGTCTTTCGACGGTTAAATCTCGGTCTCCCTGTCAGTGGGAATTAATCCACTTTTCTGGAGCCAATTTTCCTCCCTTTTTGGGAAAAAGGTATTTTCCATATATTATGTGTTTTCAGGCCCTTTTGGTCTGAAATAATTACACTATATATTTTATTAGTCCTATTTTTTGACTAATGAATAGTTTTTTTCCGTAATTATTAATTAAAACACCTTTTAATTAATAATTTATAGTATTTTTCTTTAACGTTATCTTTGATCCATGTTGGCAGTATGATGTTTCCGACTTTAGACTCAGCTTGAAGATGCGCGCGCCACTTTTCATGTTTTTGCATGAAAATCTCTACTTTTGACGTTTTTTCGTTCAACTCGCTATAACTTTCGAACGCTCGAACTGATTTTAAAGTTCCTTTCGGATTCTTCTTCCTTTCCATCTTGTGGGTCTTGTGGAACTTGATTCATCGCTCTACTACGCTTCGTTCGCGAGTTATCGCCCTTTTCCCGAAATTTGATTTTTCCTCTTTTCAAATTTTGAGATAAGTCCTTTCTCAAAATTCTTTTGACGAAATCTTGTTCCTCTTCTACTACGACGAAATACTATGTTTTCACTTTTTACATAACTCGTTTGGTTGTCGAGTTATTCGCCTTTGAAGTCCTTGAGTTTGTGTCGTATGAGTTTATGTTCATAAAAACCCCCCATTATATATTATTACTTCTGCTTTGATGTTTTACAATTTTACTTACTAGATACACATAATTATCATGTTACTTTACCCCTTTAACGTTTAATTTACCCGCTTTTGGGCTTTGAAGTTTTACGTTTTGTAATTATTATATCTCCCCTATTTTATTTTCAAATTTGATTCTAAGTACATATTATTGTGCCCTATTGTGGTCTCTACAATAGTACTTATTATTATTTTTTAAATGATCCCCCCTTCAACTCAAAAATTCCAAAAAACTCCCCAAGAATGACTTTCTAAGTCCATTTTCACCTGTTAATTATTATTAATTCATATTTTTTATTTATGATTATTATTAGTTCCCCTCTGAGTTATGACTCTACGTTTTTTGAATTTTGAATTTACGTTTTTTCCAAATTTTAGGTTTTTGAGCCCCTAGAAAAACTTGAATAACTTTTTTGTTTATATTACTTTTAAATTTATTCTTTGATATTCTTAATCGGTTGATTCTACTGTACATTAATTTATTTTAATAATTTAATATTTTAATAAAATAAGAAACCAGACAGAACGATTGTACACGAATCAACATGCAGTGTTCGACACCTGTTGCCGTGACGTCATCGCTCCCCCTCGTCCCTCATCCACTAGGTTTTATCGCGGGAATTTAACTTGTTTTAAATGGACTTGAGACGTTTGGCTTTTTCCAAACCGTCGCAATACATACACATACACATACATATACATACATACATACACACATACATGCACACATACACATCATACATACATACATTTCTCCTCTTCAACCACAAAACAATGCAATACATTTCCAAAATTATACTTCATTGTAATGTGCTAAATTCAGCAACACATCAACTTGGTTAATCAGAATTTCCCTAACGAACCTACAGAATCTCTTTTTATTCCTACAACCTTTAATATAATCTGGCATTGCGTTAAAAAACTTAGGAGCGAGATATGAGTAAAATTTCTTAAAAACTGTTAGATTCGGTTTAGGTATAAACACATTTAAGTAATTACGTAATTTTCCTCTTTTTGGTCCTAAATGATTTTTGCTTTCCCCACTTTTATCAAAAAAAATTCTTAAAACTTTATAAATGTATAAACTTTTAAGTGGTAAAATATTTAAAGTTCTGAATAAGGGTGCAGCATGTATCATTCTGGACTTGTTTAGCATAATGCGGATAAAATGTTTCTGCAAAGTAATAACTGGCCTTAGATTAGTGTGATATGCACCTCCCCAAACCGCAATACCATATCCCAGCTTGGAGTTTATTAGAGCAAAATAAATAGATTTCAAAAATTGAAGTTTACATACTGATTTTAATAGATAAAAGGTTCTGATATATATGATTAGCTTACTCTTCAAATAATGAATGTGTACCTTCCATGTTAATCCAGAATCCAAAAACAAACCCAAATATTTAATGTCCCTTACCTGCTCAATTTCTGGGCATTTACAATCCCCAACCTTTCCGCACGCTGGATTGTGATACTTCAATTGGTTTGAAAAGAAAATCTTCCTAGAGGTATTAAATATCACATACTTTGTCTTAGGGCTGGCTTTGTAAAATAAAGCAGTATCATCAGCAAAGGCGACAAGACTACCCTTAAAACGACCGTTACAAAGATTGTTAATATATATTAAGAAGAGGGGTCCAGAGAGTACTGATCCCTGTGGGATACCATACTTCACTTTCCCTTGGTCACTGATTTTGCCATTTACTCTAGTTTGTTGTGTTCTGTCCGACAGATAAGAGCGAAACCAGTTTAGGGCAACACCCCTTACACCTGCATCGTACATTATTGACAATAGAATAGAATGATCGACAGTGTCAAAAGCCTTCATGATGTCAACAAAGATACCAGCGCAGTAGAACCCATTGTTAATACCATCATATACTTGAGACATGAAATTTATTAGTGCATTATCTGTACTTAGTTTACTCCTAAAACCATATTGTCTGTTACTAAAGAAATTTTGCTTTTCAAGAAATGTAATTAATCGTTTTTTCACGATCTTTTCCAGGACTTTAGAAAAAACCGAAAGGAGAGCTATAGGGCGATAATTAGTTGTGTTAGATTTATCACCTTTTTTGTATAAGGGTTTCACTATTGCCTTCTTCAATATTTCAGGAAATTCCCCGGAACCTAAGCTTAGATTAACTAAGTAGACCAGAACATCTAACATAGAATTCAAATTTTGCTTAATTAAAACTGGCGTTATGTTGTCAAACCCCGGTGCTTTACAATTTTGAAGTGAATTTACAATAGTACTTATTTCCATCGCTGTAGTGGGGTGGAAAAACATCGAGTCACTACGAGAACAATATATTGATATACAAAGATATTTTTTAACAGGATTAGGTTGATGCTTTTATCAGTCTGACAGCTTAACTCTGCAATACACAAGATCAATATGAAGTTGTTGCTTTTCAGACAGATATTGTAAATAGTCAATATAAACTTTCTCCCTTCTTGTAAACCACTAGTTTTATTTACTGACTAATTTTAAATCAATTTCCTACATTTCTCTTAGTTTACCTTCTACAATGTTATCAAATCAGGATTCACTAAAGTGTAATGAAAACAACTTTGTATATATTATGTTGCCTACGAACAATGTGTACACATGTGACAACCCCGAGGTGCCTAACTGGATCTACACTTTTCTTCATCAAGCTTTCTATTGGATCAAGGTATTTTATCTTTTACCCTGACGATGTCGCTATTAGTAATCGAGAGCTATGAGTCTTTAATTATGCTCAGTTAATCTTTTTTTATTGCAATTATAACCGCGAGATTTGTTGACGTTAATCTGCAAGGAAAGAATTAACTTCACTATGCTGTGTGTTAATAGAATACATTATTCTGAAATAGAAAGCCTAAATAAAATAACACAGATTGATGCCGACAACGTTTACTTATTGTTTCCTTACTTACACTGAAGTGAATTCAAATAAATATTCAGAATATATATTGGCAACAGAAAAAAACCTTCTGTTTTTTCTTTTTTTGTGTGTGTTTTCTGTTTTCTGTTTTTTTTTCTTTTTTCTTCAGTCTGTAATACAGCCTCGTTAATACCTTAGCAGGCGAAACCATTGGTCGGCTAGACTAATAAAAAGTGGATATTACAAAATAAAAAATTGTGTTTTATTATCTTTAAACATGGAATTCTACCAAGAACCATCGGTCTCAACAGTAATGAAAAGGATATTATTTCATAGCGTTGTGAATGATGTTAATTTATAAATTGCAAAGAAATTCACGGTAACTTAAAAAAATTTACAATACAAGTTCTTTGATGCAACTATTAATATTGTTATTACTATTAGCCATATCCTACAATAACTTTGGCTTCTACATTTCTGTAGGTCTTTTTAATGCAAGAAAGGCAACCTCTGTGTACCACTAAACACTGCAGATAAAGTTATATCGTGCCAAACAAGGAAAAATTATGTAAAGACGAAAATATAAATAAAAAATACATATCATAGCAAAGGGGTAACAATACATATCATAACAATACAAACCGATGAGTGCCATCACGGTACTTACCTAGCTTGTCATGGGTACAACAAGTTATAGGCTATATGATATCAAAATTTTATATCATAATCGCCCCTAGTATTTGAGTTTATCTCTGCCAGGCCTTGAATCTGTGATTACAGCCGGGCCTCGTATCCGTGTATATCTTTAAGTTTCAACAGATTAGCTCTGTTAATGATTGTGCGTTGACTGACCATAGATGCAACATAAATAACACCACTACTAAACGAAATAATTCTTCAATTTAAATATCTACGTTTATTACATTTTTGCGTTAAATTTATGTTAAACTTTCATTATAAATATTATTAATTGAAACTTAAACGTGTTCTTCATAAGAAAGCATTATAAACATACGAAGTGTTTCATTGTAGTTCTGGAAATAAAGGCGTTCCTAGTTAAAGATATTTTTAATCACCATTTTACCTTGAGTTGTAAAAGTAAATTATAAATCTTGCACAACTTTTTATAAAATTTAGATATATAATAATATATGTAAAATAAGTTTTTGAATAAATGAATGAAGTAGCAGAATTCAAATTAAGAGGATCAGAATAAATCACGAGGGCACTTCAACATTGTAACTCAAAAGATTACATTCTCAAATAAGTCCACTTTTACATATTCTTAATTAAATTTGTGCACCATATTTTACTTTCAAAAGGAGTTGCCTTTATAAATATTTTTAAATTTGCAGAAAAAATGAGTGAAATAAGTTAAAATCTACCCAGAATTATCTAGCACTGAGAGCAGTTTTAGAAATGATACAAACGATTTAAAAAAAAAAATATTGTTTATAATTCACAATCCCCATGACCGACAATGAAAGATCCCAATAATATGATCGCAATCTACTCTGCTTTGGGTAATGATGATTGAAATGAATCGCTAAGTTTTTTCTGACAGGAAAAAATATTAAAAATGAACTATGCCTCAACTCTAAGAATTAGTTTAAAACAATTGTATTTAGCGTGAAAGTAAAAAATTATATATCGGTATAATATATATTATAACAAATCTTTAATATTTGTTTTTAGGCACATATTTCATGCCACTATTAATAAAATAAATACTTTGACACCTGTAGGTTTTAACTCTTTCTTTAATTATAAAATTAAAGTTTAAAATCATTTACAATAAAAAGCCAATTATCATTCAAATTTGATGCTCTTAATATTTATACAATTTAACCTCTTAATCTACTACTTATTCTAAGTACATGGTTAAATACAAGTTACTTATTCTACAATGTCTTAATCTAAAATAAAGGAATAAGAGTGCATCAGAATTTTTTTACTTGTAATTATTTTGATAAAATGTTTCGGCTAACTGAAATTTATTATTTAATAATTTAATTAACTTTCTCTTTACGGGTTCGTTAGTTACTTTGGTGACTATAATTTACTTAATATAAAATAGAATTTGGTGTTAGTTTGTTTAATTGATATTGTCCATTAATTTGTACTTATCGACTCTGAAGTTCTATTACAGTTCCAATGTTCCTGGTTCCTTGAACGTGGTTCCCGCTTAGACTGCCAGTAGATGGATTGATTTGCCTTATTCTTTTCGACGAATCTTCTTTTCTTCGTACACTTTTATGACGACGATTACTTTTTAATTTATTCGTTGATTATTCCTGTTCAAACACTTGTAGAACGACACTATTACTCACACACTTTTATGACGACGACTCTTTTAAACTCATAAACGGCGATTATCTTTTACATATACGATTATTAATAATACTTGTACAAAACGACGCACTTACTATTAAATTTCGACGGTTGATTTCGGCTAAATCTTTCACAACAATTTTTCTTTTTACTACTAAAGAAACACTTTCTCCGGAACTCCCTTCTCAATAAGTTAACAACCAAAAATACCTCTTGCGCTTCTCTTCCACCCTTATTTATAATTTTTATTTTTAAACACTTTATTCCGATCCTCTTCCTTCATTGGCTTATTTTAAATCTTTTACGTTACTTCAGAACTGACGCAATTCCTTTCATTGGTCCTTTTCAAATAATTTCGGTTAAAAGGCATTGAGTTTTGAATGGTTTATTTGACTCCTTGAGGTCCGTGACTGACGTTAGAATAGTTTTCCTAGCTGTCAACCCTTTCAAATCTTCACAATTTATGGCCTGCCGAGTACTGACCTTTTGAGAGCCCTCTATTACGTTACAATATATATTACTTTCAGAATGAATTTATTTTCCTTCAATTGTTTTGAAATAATATTCAAGTTTAGCAAGATTCATTTTAAATTAGAAAGCGTTGAAAGGCACCGAGAAAAACAACAAAATCATAGAACGTAACAAAGTTTGAGATGAAATGATTTTTGTTAAATCAGACAATGTATGAGTCAGATACTCAAAAGAACAGGTGTAAATTATTTTGTAAGAACTATTTTTTTCCCATCAAGTCGGAAACACCGTACATATTATCTTGGACTTTTTATTCTCTAAACTACGAAATCTTGAACAATATTTTAAAAAATATAATTTTATAGACTTGGTTTATAGTTTATTACTTCTAATTCATAATGGACACCAAAGCACCAAACCATGTATTTGTAATTTTTCGCCCCCTTTAAATGAACAACACTTTATATAATGTTATTTACCTTACCTTTAGTATAATAGGTCGGTTGAATTTCTTCTTCTTCTTTTTCTTTACGGTGGGAGTTGTGTCATCATATATAAGAGGAAGTTTTCAAATATCACTTATTTTAGAGAAAAATAAGTTCTTTTTTGTGCTGTGTACCCTGACAGATTGGGTAAAGATTGTATTATTTAAATAAATAGTTGATCTGAATATTATTTGATAGTTCGTCTAATTAGTATGACTATTTTGTTATAAATACATTTGGAAGCAAAGTGGAGAGTTTTATTTCATAACTTTGTTATGTTGATCTTGAAATGTTACATTTGCATATTACTTTATTCCTGCTGATAATTATATAACAACTGTTTAAAATATTGTCCTATTTCGATTTAGAGTCACAATCTTATTAGCAGTGTGCAATTTGGAAAACCAAAGGATTTTCTTCTTGCACAAAAAAGGATTTTGTCTGGAACGTGCGAAGTTGTTGTTACCTCTGTTCCACTAACTCTGTTACAATTGTAGTTGAACAGAGATTGAGTAATTGTTCGTAAGATGTAAAAGAACAATAGATTTTAACAAAACGTATTATTACTATAATATTATGAAGGCGATCGACAAATAGGTGCTGTAATATGAAGGAAATCCAAAATATGTTTAACAGTAAAATATTATTAAGTTTGAAATACACCTCTCAGTAGAAGGACGCACAAAATATTAATAAAATGCAAAAGTTATTCATTTAACAATAAAATAATTTATGGATTTTAAGAAGCGAAAATGAAGGAACAATAAATCGCTAATCTCAGAATTTCATTTCTATATATTTACTTTTCGTGTTAAACTAAGTTAAATAAACATGTCAGTTTTTAGGAATTTTGATTATGGGGTACTTACTATTAAAGAGTAAGTCTAAATTATGAAATTAGGCTAATTATTGTATTATAATTATTTTAGTGACGTGGATAATTTTTTATTTTTTTTAGTAATTATTATTGTAATTAAATTACCTGCAATTCAAATGTCTGTTTTAATTTAGGTTAAAAATAGCTGATAAACAAATTTAATCTCAGAGAATCTCACAACGAATACATTATTTAGTAGTTGTATATATATGGTAAAAAGTAATATGGTAAAAAAGAACCAAAGTAATATGGTAAAAATTGATTAATACAACATGTTGTATAAGTGTATACAAGGATTACTTTTATATTGCACCACTCTGTAATATTCCCTTCCCCACATCCCTCAAGACTACCTAAACATACCAGCCATTCAGTTACTACTGTTACTTGGAAATCAATTTCTTCAATATACAACGCAAAAACCCAGCCAAGTTACAGTGTTGTTAATGTGTACAATTTGTTTTTGGGATACTAGACTTTAGTTGACAAAATAAAGAAAGTTAGTGCAAGTTTTTGTTCTTGTTGTAAATAAACATTGGAATAGTAACTATAAAAAAAGATTTTTCTCTATTGATATTTGATGGTAAAAAAGAAGATATATCAAATTTGTTGATGGTTTTTATTTTTTTTTTCGTTTAAAAAAATTCCAAATTTGATTTCATAATGTAAAACTAGCTTATGGCCCTACAAATCATTTAAAATGATTTAGTTATTGAAATGTCATTTTGTAGAAAATTGGTGTGTTTTTATTGTTTGGTTCCGAAAGTGTTACTCGTTCTAGGATAACATAAGACGCTTTAGTTGTGGAGGGATCTGTATTTACAAACTATTGTTTCCTAGACGTTTATTTTTAACACAAATTAAATTTTAATTCATATTATAGAATTCCAAACTGAACATTCGCTTTTCCATGACGTGATAATATTCACAATCATATTATGTTATTTAACAGTATTTATTTTATCGTTTAAAGTATTTTATTTTAATTATGAGTTGTACAAGTCAGAAGTCGTAATCATGAGTTTTGTGATTACTTTAGATATGTGTATAGTTTAGTTCATTTTACAACTGAATTTTTATTAAATTTAATACGTTTTAAATTAACTGGTAAAATATTAAAGTTAAAACAATTTTAAAACTGTTCGACTGATAATGCTGGCTAACTATTCCAGTACAGTTTAACAAACAATATTCTCCAACAAATAATTTTGAATAAAAATACCACATTAAGGAATGTATATTAAATATTAAATACTAAAAACTTATAACTACACTGGATTATATATATGATTTTTATTATTTATTTTACCGACCCAAATCATTCCATGTGAAATTAAACACAAACAAAATATTTTCTAGTTTACAATTAAGCTAATGAGTCTTACCCAACATGGTTTTTCCAACCATGGATTTACAAGAATCCTTAACACAGAGTAAGAAGACATTTCTCAGGAGACACTATTTACGTATTAGTTTAAATCACTGATATTTGGAATTAGTGATGTGTGAGTTCGAATTAAAATACTCTTTGATTCCGAGTATCAAAATCCTCGGAAGATTCCGAATATTAAAATCCTCGGTTTCGTATTAAAATACTCGGACAAAATCCTCGTAACTAGGAACAAGGAGGAGGTAATGTGCGAGCGAGTACTGCGAGTATCCTCGGTGTGCGAGTATCCTAGGACAACGATATTCGTTAGTGTTGTGTCAATTCCAAACAAAGTACTCGGTGTTTCTACTTTGGTTACATTAGTTTCTAAGCTGATTTTTCACTACACATTAATTAAACATTACGATTTTGAGTTATAATGATTTAGATTCGGTAACAAGTTCAATTTAAAATAACAATAGTATTAATTTATTTCCACATTAACAAAAAGTAAATTAAATTATTATTTAATTGTTATTACTTATATTTAAATAAATATTTATAGGTTACCATATTTATAAAAAATATAGTAAATTAAATTATTTTAAATAATAACTAAATTATTAATGTTGGTAATAATTAATTGTACTGTACTTACGTTTAATTACTGAATTTGTGTCGAGGCAGGATAACATTTAATTACGTATTACTAGTGTCAATCACATATTGTTTACAAAAATAAATACTTGGTGGATCAGTCTAACAGATAGAAATATAACACACACACACACACACATAATGCGCATAATCATTCTGCGCAGATACTCGATGTCGAACTAATAATACGAGTATTGAAATCATTCGAAGCCGAGTATTGCGAGTATCTATTTCACCCGAGTATCAACATCGCTATTTGGAATCGAATATAAACTTCGGGTAGATGGTTGGGGAGAGGGTGTGGGTGACTAGGGCCATAAAGCCTAAACAAAAGTTGGAGGAGGAAGGAATAATTTATTATATTACTCTTCTTAGTCTGTGTTGATCTGTCTCGAAAACGCCTCTAACTGTCGAAACTATCATAGTTTAGACTCATTAAAATTATAGTATGGACACACACACAAATGGTTTTATGTTTTATACATGATTTGTTTATATAAAATGGATTAGATTTATCCTTATGCAAATAAAAGACTAACTAAATTTAGCATTTAATTTGTTTAAGTGCCTGATTATGTAGTTAAGATCCCCTCTTTGCCTTCTTTATAGCTTACAATACTTTAGGAAGTAAAGTCGTTTGTCTCTGTTTTAGACAAACTTTGCTATCTAAATCTCAGTTTAGACTTGATTTAAGTCTTACTTCCATTACGAGGTGGGGGTACTTTAAACCCTCATCCTTCAGGTCTAGGAAAGTGGAATTATTAAAGCACAAAGTTGACTTTCTATTGTCCGTAGACTTGAAGTTGTCAGCGTTCCATATGACGCATTGTTTAAATGGACAGCTAGTTGTTATATTGTAATGCTGTAAACATAATTGATATCTTGAAAATCTTAAAATTAGACGTAAAGCAATAAGAAAGTCTTTTGAAGTCGGGAACTCGGTTAAACAGTACTATTTGTTGATAACAAAATAATTTCAAAATAGCGAATGTTTACACAAATTTTTTATGGTATTCTTTTTATACGTACGTCGTATAAACGTAGTATATAATAGCCATATAACTCATGTGTATAAGGGAAATGGACTACATTCACGTCTTGACACATACGCCAACTGCTACTTGGGGACTATTTACAATTTTAATTACCTTTTATGATATACACAATTTGGTCTTGGTTTTAGCAATGCTCGTGCGTCTCCGTATTGTGGCGTGATAATAATTTATACGATTGTGGTGTGATAATTCACAGGAATAATTTATACGATTGCAGTGTCCTTTTGTAATTCTTAGGTTTCCTCTGTCATTTAGTTACATAAAAGTGTATAATCTACAAGTCTGGATATAGATTACAGTTTAGGGCTCTTTGTTATGTAAGAACTGTAGTTAACTGTTTTATCACATTGTGTGTTTACAAGTTTCGCTTATTAGATAATTTACTATGTTTGTCTCTGTATAAATTCTTGTAGATGATAGATCATGTTTATTTTATAACAGAAACTCCCCATTTTAAACTTACACAAGATATTGCTACCTTAAAACTAGTAGTAATTATAGACTTTATACAATATTCATATCATTGATATTATTATACAAAATCTTCATATGTAGATTACTAAAGTAACAGTTCGAGGTTTGAAATGAGTGGAGGGAGTAACGGGGCTGACTGGGTGAATTTTAGTTTAGAATATGCTTGGGAATTTCTTTATTTTATAAAGTGGTAAATAAAAAATAACGAATAATTAAAAAGCTAATTTATTTCTTCCTGGAAATGAGCATAAATTTAATTAATGTGGAAGAAAAGTGTTATTGTTATGGATTCTGGAAAACAAAGTTGTAGATTGAAGATAATGTCAGCTTTACGCTTTTACTAAATATCTGTTTAAATATAATTATTATGTTTCAATGCAAAAACTTTGGAAATACATTGTTGTTCTTAGCGATAATTAAATACATTTATTTCCTTTTATATCTGACAATTTTAATCCATAATTTAGTTTTCATATTGATTCTGATTTCAGTCTAAGGATAATTTTGGTAATATTCAACATTTGTAAAAACTTTAAAAAACAAATTAGAACTCAGTAAGTTCAAATCATGCAGCGCAGTTAATGTAGTTTCTACGCTATAGGGAAACATCTCTCGTTATACTTTATTATTATTTTGCTGTCTATAAATTATAATTGTTTACCTAAGGGCTTGTGAATATTTTATCCAACATCTGCTGTTATTTCCAACAGCTGACTTTATGTTTGCTTTTGATTGTGTTATCTACAATTTTCTTGCATTGTTACAGAAATATTAATATCCGTTCAGTCATAGGTAGATGGAATATTTATTAGCTTTTGGAGAGTTGTAAAGAAAGACAAAGTTGCAATTAAACACTTTTATTCACACCACAACTATCAATAGTATATGTCACAAAATATGAATAGCACAAAGGTGTATTTATGTTGTCTATATCCTTTTGTAGACTTCGGATTTATTGGAATATACTTAAGGAATTTGTTGTCAACTATCATTCCGATCCATCCATTCCCAATAAAATAACACGACTAACACAGGGACTATCACTAAGTAATGTTTGTTATTATTTAAAACATTATACATGTGTGCTCTCTTCTCTGCCTAAACTGAACTTTATTAATAATTAACCACAATATGTCTATTCGTTAACTTTTTCGTATTTAAACTGATAAAAGTACAATAACGTACACCTTATTTGCACAGGTCTCTACCCTGTAAATATTGGGATTTGTTATAGTTGCAAAGTTTGTAAACTTTTAATTAGGTTGTCACAACTTCAACCCCCCTCCCCTCCTTAACAATTTTTTATTTAATAAATTAATTGCATCTCATGTTAAAAGTTTGGTACACTTTAAAGTTTGTATATTAATAAACTAATTAGTAATGTTTATATAATTAATTATATTCTCTTGTAATATTGATATAAACTTATAACTTTCTTTGAATTTATAGAAATATTGAGTATTCCGTCTCAAAGTGTCCTTTTACGAATTAGTTGCAGGAATTAAAATCTCCAATAGCCGTTTATAACTGAGTGATACTTAATGTCTCCAAGTGCATCGGTACATTTTTAAAACATTGCTAACTGTTGAGAAAAAAATCTTTCTTTAAAATAATTAAATACAATATTTAATTATGCTTAAAAGCATCATTAAAAGAATGAAAAAATTGCAATAATGAGTTGGTAATTCCAATGTATGACTGTTTTCGTTTATATGGTATTGTGTTTGTAAAAACTTATTCTAGACATTTCGTCATGACGGATATGAATTAACTCCCGTTATCACCTAGAACATGAGAAGAGTGAAACACGTATATTATCTCACCAGTATTACAAAAAACTATTTTTTTTTTTACATTCATTGTTGAACAGCTCTAGAACTACATATATTTTATTTTATGGTTTGTTATGGTTTTCAAGTTTTTTCTATGTTTTACAGCATACAGGATAATATGTCAGTGATACTTAAAATAAATAAAGGACACACCATGAACGTCATCGAAGAATAAGAAATTTATAAACACCACAAAAGCAACCCAGAAAAAATTTTAAATGAAAAATTGAATGTTGCTTCCAATTGCCTTTATGATCTGATATATTGCCAACAACATAAAATCAAGGAGACACAAGAAAATCTAGTAGGGCACAAAGTACAAACTGATAAGCATTAAACAGAGCTGCACCTCATCTTTCCAAATCAGTTTTAAAGGAAATACACCAGAAGGAGGTACCTCAAAAGTGTAACAATCTTAAACATAATTTATTTATTATATGACGTGTACAAAAATGTATAAAAATATGTGTCACAAGTGTTGTGTATTTATAAGTGTTTGATGGACATAACAGCTGGCCTGATGATGCTGCCTGTGGCAGCGAAACATTTAGCCACAAGAAGGTAAAGTTAAAATAAAAATAAAGACTACATTTGACAGATACGAATAGTATATATAATTTTTTTTTTTAATTTTCAAAATGTCAATGATAAAATAATTGTTAACAATAATAATAAAATCCGTTTACCAGAAACGTATCAATAATGAAAATATTTCACTAAACCGCTTCAAAATTACAAATCGTGTTTAAATACTAACTTCAATATTTTATATTATTTGTTAATCTCAAAAAAAAAATAGAGAAGCATTTATTGTACTATCCTGTTCAAAGTTTGACTTGATATTCTCAGGGATATTTATACATTGTCGTATATAGTGGAAAATGTTTAAACTAGTAATAATATGGTAAGATTATGACATTATAAGACGGTTTATCACATTATATATTAAAATGATTCCTAATAACTCCTGAGGAAATGGTAAACAGTTAAGAAAGTTATGGTCCTTTTGTACTACAATTGAGCAAATTTACATTGAAAAGTAAGACTTACACAATTTCTTGTTTTACTTTACACCAAAAGTCATATATTTTAAACATAAATCAGAAAAATTAAAAAATATATTGATATATTTTTAATGTTGAATAATACTCTCTTGACTTAACCCTGGGTGCACTTTAGTTTGTAGCTGTGAAATTTGTAAGTATCTTTATTTTATCTCTATGTGTTATCTCTTTTTGTAACTGTCATTACTGTTAGCTTTTATTTAGGCTTTCTGAGCGCCTAAGATCTAATACATTATGTCATCAAAAAATTAGTATTTCTAAGTTTCCACTTTACTCCTCTTTAAAATTTTTAGATATTATTAAATAAATTAGCATTATTTAAAACAAAAATCATTAAAAATATCAATAAAAATACTTACATTTTTTGAGATATATAAGGGACATAAATGTTTCACAATGTAAACCTATTCAGATGTTTTAAGAATAAAATTACTCCATATTGTGTTATAACTAATTACCTATTATCTTCAATTACAATTCTTCTGCATAGTCAATATTGATAATTTTCTTTTGGGCAAATGAAACATTTAAACAATTTTTAATTACTTTATTTCCATGAACTTCATTGTGCTTTAATAACTATATTAGAGAAAAATTAAAACTACTTTAATCCATAAAGTAGGGGAAAATACCAATTTTTATTTTTATAATTATAAAATTTAAATAGTTTTAAAATATCGGAGAAAATTAATTATACCTTCAAAATTTTATGTTCACCAATAATTATATAAATACATTAAACTAATTCTCACTGTGTAGAAGAACTGCGCATTAGTTTTCGTTGCTGGTAAACTTTACGTCAAAATAGGCTAATAATACATTTCTAATAGCTGGAGAAAAGCACATCGTAATTGGGATTGTTGTACTGATAAGTGATTTTTTAATTAATAATGGTTGAATTAAAGGGATTTTTCATATCTTTTAACAATTTTTCGGTCCACATATAACAAAATGTATATTTTTTCATTTCCACGATGAATAAGTGAGAAAGTTTGAGCAATGTTTTCACAACGTTTAATACATACATTGAACGACTCCTCAAATAACAGCAAAACTATTCTCTACTTCCCGTGGCATTTATACAAAGTAATATTTTATGATTTATGTACCTGCGACTAGCTTTCCAAGCTTTTGAATTCCAAACATTTTAGTCCATAAATCGTAACTGCATTTGTATCATTTCCATGTAATTTATATTAAGTGAATTATTAGTAATATGGTATATGATGAATTGGTGTGAGTAGTAGGTACTCTATATTTTATGAAATATCATATACGATACACGATCTTACATCTTAGTCGTTTCAGTACATGTTCTGTTTTACTTCGTTCACCACAATTTTCCATTCTCTTCTGTATCCCGCCATTTCCCTCGTCCACTGCAAATATCACTTCCCGTTGCTTTTATTATTACTAAATGGGGCTGTTCCATAACATTCAATCTTTGTAACTATAAATATTCTTCACTTAAAGGTCAAAATATTCTTTTCAGTACTTTTTCCTCTCAAAATTCGAATATTGTCAAATTTCCCTTAATTAATGTGTCATCAATAATTACACTAGATTTTCTGTGAGTTTTAGTCATAGCTACATATATATAAAACCATTTTGTGAGCACAATGTAAAACTCACAGCTTACGCACTAAGTAATATACAACAATATTCATTGATAATGAGGTAACTGTAAACAACACAATGGCTATTATAAACAAGATTACCACTCAGAAATCATTTAATAAAAGTTAAAAGCTTCATTAGTTATTTGTTGAATACAATTTTCTTTATACCTTAAGTAATCAATGTTTAGTACAAAGTTTGTTAATTTCATTTTTAGTTGCCCTCAAAACTAACAGTAATACAAATCTTTAACTGAATAAAACGTTACTGTTCGTTTTCGAAAACATGCGTCATATATCATAAATCGGGTTATTGAAATTTAGAATATCCACAATGAAAATTAATGCTATATAAAGAACAACATATTAAAAAGCTGTGAAAAACACTTTAAAATGAGCTCTGGTTGTGGTTACCAACATACAACATACAACAATTTCCAAATTCCAATATTATACTGTTTACAACACAACTAAATTAACAAAAATAGATAGGTAAAGCAGTGATAAAACACAAATATGTGACATAAGCTTTTGGCATAAGGATAGCCATAACATTTTGTCTTGTTATTTACAAAAGTATGATACATAGTAATAAGATTGGGTTAAAATTGTTGGCATAAAGTAGGTTTAATTTGCTGATATTTATATTCATGGAAGAAGCAGTTACCTACAAATTGCAGCAGGACGACTTCAAATGTAATTAATCTAAATTAATTGATCTCAATTCATTGTTTAATATTTATTGTTATAAAATTATTATTGTTTCTTTGGGTTTGGAATAACTGCACAATGAGGTTCCCATTGCAATGCAAAACTCTATAATGACTTATAACAACTTTCACCTGGTGTCGTCAACGAATACACCAAGTAACCAAGTTTATAATTTGTAAGAAAACAATTGTACAATATTAATCACAAAACAATAATAAATAATTTTTACTCCATGTAATCTCTTCTTTGATGGACAGCATTGAGAAAGAGATGATAATAATTAAACATTCTATCCTTTTTTTATTTGTGTAAATCACAACATAATTTAAATAATTAATATATGATATACATTTACTTCTTACATTTATATTACATTTTTTACTTCGCCCAACTCTAGCACTAATGTAACTTAAAAACCAAAAAAAATAGGTATTAAGGATAGTATGTTGTACGAATTGTTAGAGTAACGAAATCGTTATGTAATCAATTTAAATGTTTAAACAAATTCTAATGAACAATATGGCTCTAGAATACACACTGTTTAAAATTTTGGTGAAAATTTATTTTGTAATAATTTTTTGGCTTAGAAAGAAGTTAGTTTACATAACAAAGTTCGTATCAAATTGGATGAAGATTGTGTCTATGTACATTTTTAACGGTACAGCAATTCATATTCAAAAGACAGGCGCAAGTTTATTGGTTCAGGATATAAGCCTAACTATTATTATGTATATAATATGTAATTGTGAATATGTATAAATTAACAATTTAAAGAAGCTATAACAGTAAAATCTAAAATAACTACATTTATTAAAAGATTCAGGTAACTTAGCTGGAAGTAGACAGCTGGCAAAATTTTATTATAAATTGATAATAGTTTTATTGCTCTATTGTAATATTTAGTTTTTAGATAAAGAAGAAGTTCAAAGCAATAATTTGTATATTGCTCTCTTGGGAACATCCGGTAGACAACCTTCATATATCATGTAATTGTTTCTTGTTTACATGTAGCGGTAGTTTACATCTCTTCATACATACACAATACTACAATAATTATAAGTATATTTTGTGGAAAAGCATAATATATGTCTTTTTTCAGAAGATGTTGAGTTATGATTGAATTTATCAAAAAATGAAAATTATTTTTGTTTGCGCAGGTCTTTGAATATTTTTAAATAACGAATTTTATGAAATAAATTTTCTCCCTGGCGATTTCTAATAAAGGAGGTCTTGTAATACATATGATTCTACAATTTTATTAATTTAGCAAACATTATTAATTATATAGTTTTGAACATTTATTTAATGTCTTTTTCATTTGTGTGACAATATTTATTATTGATTTGACATATAGGCTTGTTGCAAGTATGAAGGACACTCCTACAAAGCGTATTGCTTTGCAACACACACCACCTTCTCAGAACAAATTACCTCACCACCCTTCCATAGCGCTACAATCTTTGTTGAAACTTGACCTCCATCATCACAGTCTTTCACTCTTTTCTGTCTACATCAATTTTCCTTTACGTAAGCTCTTCCCTTTTCCAATTACATTTCTCTAACCCACCCCTATCCCCGTCCCCGTTTTCCCTTCAAAAGTCTATCTTGGCATTATTCAATATTTTGTAACCGTTATATATATCCAGCCCCCACAACAATCATAGATAATTATTTGTTAACTAAATCTGACTTACAGAAACTCAATTACTAAATTATTTGTCTGTGACAAGCCATACATCTTTTTTACTTTGCAGGCCCAAATATTGTTATTAGCACATTCCTCCTTTTCATTCTCCTTTAGTTATCATTTCATACGTACCACTTCTGGTTCTATAAAAGTTTACCTTCGTTTTATTTTCAATGCTTTTGATTTTAGAGGCTGTATATATTATTGCATAGTACAAATGATTTGATCTAATCAATGTCATTTGGTCAGAACTTAGATTATGAAATACTATTATTTAAACCAGAAATTGAAATTTATCTTCTATTTATACCCTGAATCATTTCACCATTATATAACACTTTTTCACGTCTTCCTTTCTAGACATGCTTGAACTTTTCTAACCCTATTTCCTAGATTGAACGTTACATATTATAACGATCTCAAACGATCACAATGGATAAATAATTAATTAGGCCTAGTATCAAATATTAAAATAATAATAATAATCAATCAAAAAGTTAATATTAATAAATAATTGTATAAATGTGTAAAATGAGACAAAAACACATGTGAACCAGCAACCTTACCGATATAGCAGCTGCAAGGTTAAGTTTGGAAGATAACTGTACAAATTGACAAACGTGACAAGAACAAGGGAAAGAAGACATTCTGTTTTACTTAAGAGAAGAAAGTTCGCCGACATAAATAAAAAATAAGTAGAAAACATAACGGAGTTTTGCTATTCAACGCAGCTGCGTGTCATAAAAACTGGGAACCAAGAAAAAATGAGAAAGCGAATTCCTAACGGTATCTCCGAGGGTGAAGCCAGCGCGTGTAAGAAAAAATTTACGATTTTAGAAAGTTAGAGGTCCAATCAGAAGAGGCCTGAGTTTAAAAAAATGAGATTTTGACCAATGAGCGAAGAGGACGCTACACTTGAAATTCGGGAGAGGTGAAATCCAACGGTAAGGAGAGTCAGTCTAAAACTGGGGTTAAGAGAGTGTAGGTCTTGGCTTACAGCTAGGAATCAGAGTAGGAGGTGTTAAGTGTTAAGAATTAACCTGAGGGTTTAATTCAAAGTCATCGGGTAATTTAAAGGCAGAGCCGACACAAAATTTAGTAGTTTCTGTTGAAGTTTGTTAGAATCATAATTTAAATAGAGTCAAAGAGTATAAAATTCATAAAAGAAGAGGAGAGAATCATCGCGTCGAAATCCCTAGTAGTCGAGAACGAGTAAGGAGACCAAACAGAGTTTAGCGGACGTATCACCAGAGATTCACCATCCGTCAATGAACCAGTGATAGCAGCATCCGACCTCCCAGGATAAGGATACGTCTTGTGTTTGTGCATCGTTAGTGATTGTGTTGTGTAAAAGTGCCAAAATTATAGCGGACGAGGAGAATTGTTTGATAAGTACAAAATTTCATAATAAATAATCATTAGAGTTAGTATTTCACTTTGATGAGTCATAAAAGTTCCCATGCCCGAGATAAGAGTCAAGTTTTTTTTATAATTAATTTAAAAGTAAAGTAATTGAGCTAGCCGGCAAAATAAAAGTAAATTTGGAAATATAAGTTAATTAAGAAAATTGTTTTGTTTTTGTAATAAAATTGATATAAATTTAATAAGAACATTAGACAAGATTCTGTAGAACATTGGTAGAGTTTTGATTTTTATGTAAATTGAATAATCAATTTAGATTTTAAATTTCTCATCAATAATATTGTGTATTAGAGTAAATTAGTTTTAAAGAATGCAAGTGTGAGAGAATGAAGTAGTCTTAAGATATTCAATGAATAGTTAATTGAATTGATACTTGTTTGTTACAAATAATTGTTTGATAATAAATCCTGAAGATAGTTAAAGGGTAAAAACTTGTTTTGTAGAAATAAATTACTTAAACCATCCTAGTTTTAAAGATAATTAAAATAACTTAACTTTTAGAGTTAATCAAAATTAAAAATATATATATAACAGGCGTAATTGTTATATTTGGCTCACCAACGTGTGGCTATTGAAGAGTAGAGTAAAATAAAGTAATATTTAATATAACATCTTAAATGTTATATTTGGCGCTCCACCGCGTGGCTCATTAAAGTGAAATTTAAATTGCTAGTTATAGAATTGTTAGAGGATAAGAATAATAACATTGTTACAGGAAATATTGTGTGGTAGATAATAGGTTAGAGTAGTATTGTTTATGTTAACCAGAAGTAAAAAGAGGGAATTAGAACTTAAAATGGCAGATGAAAGTGAAATATATAATCAATTGGGATTAAATAGTGGGAGTTTAAATTTTAGTCAAGAAGGGGAACAATTAGAGTCAGTTAATCAAAATGGGGAATTAGAAGTAGAAGGTAACGTAAATTCACGGGCGGGGACAGAAGTAGAAAATCCCACAACATCGGCGGCAGTGCAAGTAGGAAACGCGAGTATGGCAATGATACAGGAAATGTTAAAGCAGATGGCAGACGAAAACCGGAGAATCGCGGAGAAAACAGCGGAGGAAAACTGGAGAAACGCGGAAAAAGCGACAGAAGAAAATCGGAGAATCGCGGAAAAGATGGCAGAAGAGAACCGGAAGGGTTTTGAAGAAAATCGAAAAACGGCGGAAGAGAACCGGAAGGGTTTTGAAAAATTTGAAAAAACTATGGAGGAGAAATTTGGGGAAGTTAAGGGTAGTCTAACCGCATTAGAGGAAAAATTTAACAGGAGGATAAATGAGCGTTTTGACGGAGTCAACAGTCGAGTGGAGATGGTCGAAACACAAGTCGCGGAAATTCGTACGGGCGTCGAAGAGAGGTTAAAGAAGACGGAAGAAGAATTCGGCAATCGAGTCAAGGGATATCGCGCGGAAACGGAGGTTCGCGTGCAAGAACTCGAAAACCGTGGCGTAGTCGTCAACAATCGGTTGGAAGAACTCGCGGCGAAAGACGAAGAAATCGGGGAAATATGCACGAAAAATAATGAAAGTAACATCGCGAAAATTGAGGAGAATGCGAAGAAGACGGACGAGGTCGCTAAAACATTAATCGAATTAGATAGGAGATTAAAAACGGTCAGAAATTCAGGGGAAGGATATTGTCACGAGCCAGAAGTAAGAAATATTAGTTTCTCGGGAAAAGAGAGGTTTCCAATACAATTTCTAAATGTAATGGAAGAGATAAGCGAGCAGGTAATTGGAAACGGCATGCATTGGATTGACAGATATTTAAAAGACGAGGCTTATATATGGTGGCAGCTACATAGGAGAAGTGTTAAAAATTTTAAAGAATTTGAGGAATTGTTTAGGGAGAAGTATTTCAATGAAATAATACAAGCAAAAATTAGGGACCATTTGGAGTTTGGGAAATTTAGAGGCAGAATGAACGACGAGGCAATTGCATATGTAGAAATGTTGATGCTACAATGTTCCGAGTTAAGTCCACCGTTAGCAGAGGAACAATTAATTTATAAGGCGGGAAAGCATTTCCATCCAAATATCTTATTGCAATAATTACACGGGGAATTAAAAAGAAAACAGAATTTATAAAACTGCTCATGGAATTCGAACATGCTAGAATAGAAGAAGTCAATGAAAGGGAAAGGGTAAACAATAATAGAGGAAATTTTAGGGAACATGTAAACAATAACAAACCGAATAATTGGGGTAGACGACCGAGTGACCATGTGACTCCATGGCGAGAACAAGGTCATAAACCAGTTGAGTGGAGAAGACAGGGAAACAATGAAGGAACGAGCAATGACCCGAGAGTTCCGGACAGGCGGTTTGTTAGAGAACCAACCCCTAATAGAAAGGAAAAGTGAAGGTTAGCCGAGGGCGTAAGCAACCGACAAGGGGCAATACAAAACAATAGCGTTATGAACACCTTATTTACTGATTTAAAAGATTATTTAGAAGCACAGGATAACTCAGATTTAATATGTAAAAATTTAACAAAATGTCCAGAAATAACAATAGGTTTTAATAGAATAAATGTACAGGCTTTAGTGGATACAGGGTGTGAATTCAATTCCTTGTCGGAACGGTTTTATTTAGAGAATAAGGAAAAAATGGGACCATACGAAGAATTACCAGTAGCATGAGTTAAGGTAATAGGAGCAACCGGCTTACGCTCGAAGAATATTAAAAAACAAATAATAATTGGAGCAAATGTGGGAGATATTGTAATGAATATTCATTTTATCATTGTACCAGACTTAATAAGAAACTGCATTTTAGGGTTAGATTTTTTGGTTAAAAATAAGGCTGTCGTAGATTTTATCAGCAATAAATTAGAATTAGGTATAAATAATGAAGAAAATTGTGAAGCAAGGAAGGAGATCATGTTTGAAGACCCGGAAGAACATTATAAACATAAATTAATACAACATATGGAAATAGAAAGTTACGAAACTGATTAGAAAGAAATTATGCAAAAAATAAATGAATTAGGGCACATTTCGGAAATTCAAAAAGAACAATTAAGTGAAATTTTAATAAAATATAAAGGGGTATTTAGTAAAAAGCCAGGGTTAATTAGTACATACCAGCATAAATTGAAAATAACGGATAAAAGTCCATACTGTCAGAGAAGTTGGCCGATTGCGATGAAGTATAGGGATAGCGTGGATCTGGAAATCAAAAAGATGCTAGATTACGGAATTATTGAAAGATGCAACAGCCCATATATTAATCCTATCGTTCCAGTGTGTAAAAAAGATGGAAGTGTCAGAATATGCCTGGACGCTAGAATAATAAATGCGCGAACAGTTCCAGATTATGAGGGGTCGCAACCGATTCAAGAGTTATTAACAATAGAACAAAAGATTAATTGGATGAGTAGCTTTGACTTAACAAGTAGTTTTTGGCAGATACCACTTCATGTAGAAAGCAGAGACTACACCGCGTTTCTACATAAAGGCCTGTGTTATCGATACAAAACAGTACCTTTTGGACTAAGCACCAGTTTAGCCAGTCTCACAAGGGGATTAAATTCCATATTAAATGAACAGGTGAAGAAATTTTTAACATTATACGTCGATGATTGTTTATGCTTAGCAGGGAGCTGGAAGGAACATTTAATACAAATAGAACAAATTTTAGAATTATTTAAAAATGCAAATTAAACCGTTAACCTTAATAAATCAAACTTTTGCAGACAACAAATAGAATACTTAGGTTTTTTATTAACGACAGAGGGGATCAAACCACAAGAAAACAAAATGGCTGCAATTAGGAATTTTCCAAGACCGAAAACAGCAAGGCAACTGAAGGGATTTTTGGGTCTTACCAATTTTTACCATAAGTTTTCGAAGAATTACGCTTTAGTTACTGCACCGTTACAAGAACTACTAAAAAAGGGGGTAAAATTTAAATGGACCACAGAGGTTGAAGAAAGTTTCAGTAGGGTTAAAAGGGAATTTGTAGAAGTTGTCACATTACGGCACCCAGATAAGGATAAAATGTTTTATTTGCAAACAGATGCTTCGGAAATCGCAGCTGGTGGACAATTGTACCAAATTGGGGATAACCAGGAGATCGGCGTAATAGGGTACACCAGTCGAACATTTAAAGGAGCCGAGAAATTCTACAGTACAGCCGAAAAAGAGTTATAAAGCGTCGTAATATGTTTAAGGAAATTTAGAAATTATGTTTTAGGGAAAAAGTTAACAGTAATAACCGACAACAAAGCCATTACTTTTATGAATAATTGTAGATTACTGAATGCACGCATGACCAGGTGGATTTTATTAATACAGGAGTACAACATCCAAATTCAACATTGTAAAGGAAAGGAGAACGTAGTAGCAGACACCTTGAGTCGATATCCTGAGGATAACGCCGAAGTCAAAGAAACAAGTGACAAAAGACTGGTCGAAATATTATTATTAGCAAAAGGGTTTAGTGTAGAAATAGGTAAAATATTAACAAATTTTGAAGTAATACAAGGAAGAGATCAAAATTGTAAAAATATAATTGAAAATTTAAATAATAATAACCAAAAATTTAAGGAACATTACCAGGTCTGTAAAAATAAGTTATTTAGGAAAGAAAAAGAAATATGGAAATTAATGATACCACCGGATTATGTCAAAATATTAGCAAATGAAATACACGTAATGTATGGACACATTGGTATAAATAAATGTTATAAAATATTTAAAGCAGATTTTACGGGAAACAAAATTGCTAGGTATATAAGGGAAGAATTAATAAAATGTCAAAAATGCCAGAAATGTAAATTTGATCTGAAACATCGAAATGGGGAGCTAATACCGATCATACCAAAAGGAGTGGGAGAGTTAATCTGCGTGGATTATTACGGACCGTTACCAAAGTCAACAGGAGGGTGCAAATACATCTTTGTAATGATCGACGCATTTACAAAATATACGAAATTGTATAAAGTCAGGAACACTACTACAAACACCACACTTAAACAAATAGAAAAATATATACAGGAAATACAAGTACCTCAATACATATTATCAGATAACGGAACACAGTTTACTTCACCAAAATGGGAAACAGGATTAACAAAATTAGGGATACAGAAGAGAACAGTAGCGATCAGGAATCCACAAGGGAACATGGCCGAGCGGATTATGAGACAAATTGGACAATTTTGCAGGATATTATTAAAGGACAGGCATCAAGATTGGGGAAAGATAGTAGAAGTAATAGAATCATGCATCAATGAGTCGTATCATGACACCATTGAAACCACACCCGTAGAGGCGCAGTTTAAAAGGAAACCGACACGTAGTTGGGCCAGATATCTCATCAAACCAGATGACCAACGAGAGCCAATTATCAGTGACGCGGAAATTTACTTACGTATAAAGAACAAACGAGAAAATTATGCAAGAAAATTTAATGAGCAGCACCCACCCACCGAGTATAAAATAGGCGAGCAAGTATTGGTCAGAGCATGCATACCTTCAAAACTGATCATAAAAAGATATCACAAGTTTTGCGAGCTGTATGAAGGACCCTATAAGATAGTAAATAAATTAGGAAATACTACATATAGGTTAGGACACATAAATAAAAATAAAATTAGGGGAATATTTAATTGTAGGTTATTAAAGAAATATTATAATTAAGGACATTAGAATAAACTTAGGCAGTAAACAAAACATAAACAATAAAGGAGAAAGAGTGAAAGGGAAAACCATAAAAGGGACTAGGGTTGACCACAAGAGGAACAATAGAAGAAAGGTCTATTGTAAGACAGTGGGTAACCGCAACATAAAGGGCATTGTAAGAAAAAGGTTCTTTACAATCTATTGTTAAAGAAACGGGCACAAGAAAAAATTTATCTTGAAGCATTTCAAAGACAAATTTTATCTGGGGACAGTATAACGATCTCAAACGATCACAATGGATAAATAATTAATTAGGCCTAGTATCAAATATTAAAATAATAATAATAATCAATCAAAAAGTTAATATTAATAAATAATTGTATAAATGTGTAAAATGAGACAAAAACACATGTGAACCAGCAACCTTACCGATATAGCAGCTGCAAGGTTAAGTTTGGAAGATAACTGTACAAATTGACAAACGTGACAAGAACAAGGGAAAGAAGACATTCTGTTTTACTTAAGAGAAGAAAGTTCGCCGACATAAATAAAAAATAAGTAGAAAACATAACGGAGTTTTGCTATTCAACGCAGCTGCGTGTCATAAAAACTGGGAACCAAGAAAAAATGAGAAAGCGAATTCCTAACGGTATCTCCGAGGGTGAAGCCAGCGCGTGTAAGAAAAAATTAACGATTTTAGAAAGTTAGAGGTCCAATCAGAAGAGGCCTGAGTTTTAAAAAATGAGATTTTGACCAATGAGCGAAGAGGACGCTACACTTGAAATTCGGGAGAGGTGAAATCCAACGGTAAGGAGAGTCAGTCTAAAACTGGGGTTAAGAGCGTGTAGGTCTTGGCTTACAGCTAGGAATCAGAGTAGGAGGTGTTAAGTGTTAAGAATTAACCTGAGGGTTTAATTCAAAGTCATCGGGTAATTTAAAGGCAGAGCAGACACAAAATTTAGTAGTTTCTGTTGAAGTTTGTTAGAATCATAATTTAAATAGAGTCAAAGAGTATAAAATTCATAAAAGAAGAGGAGAGAATCATCGCGTCGAAATCCATAGTAGTCGAGAACGAGTAAGGAGACCAAACAGAGTTTAGCGGACGTATCACCAGAGATTCACCATCCGTCAATGAACCAGTGATAGCAGCATCCGACCTCCCAGGATAAGGATACGTCTTGTGTTTGTGCATCGTTAGTGATTGTGTTGTGTAAAAGTGCCAAAATTATAGCGGACGAGGAGAATTGTTTGATAAGTACAAAATTTCATAATAAATAATCATTAGAGTTAGTATTTCACTTTGATGAGTCATAAAAGTTCCCATGCCCGAGATAAGAGTCAAGTTTTTTTTATAATTAATTTAAAAGTAAAGTAATTGAGCTAGCCGGCAAAATAAAAGTAAATTTGGAAATATAAGTTAATTAAGAAAATTGTTTTGTTTTTGTAATAAAATTGATATAAATTTAATAAGAACATTAGACAAGATTCTGTAGAACATTGGTATAGTTTTGATTTTTATGTAAATTGAATTATCAATTTAGATTTTAAATTTCTCATCAATAATATTGTGTATTAGAGTAAATTAGTTTTAAAGAATGCAAGTGTGAGAGAATGAAGTAGTCTTAAGATATTCAATGAATAGTTAATTGAATTGATACTTGTTTGTTACAAATAATTGTTTGATAATAAATCCTGAAGATAGTTAAAGGGTAAAAACTTGTTTTGTAGACATAAATTACTTAAACCATCCTAGTTTTAAAGATAATTAAAATAACTTAACTTTTAGAGTTAATCAAAATTAAAAATATATATATAACAGGCGTAATTGTTATATTTGGCTCACCAACGTGTGGCTATTGAAGAGTAGAGTAAAATAAAGTAATATTTAATATAACATCTTAAATGTTATAATATATACTTTTGTATATTATGATGATCCGTTGTAAAGAAAAACTCTCATTACTTATGATAATTATAAGAAAAAATAACAATAGGTAAATGTTGTCAAACAAGTTTTTTTTTTATCAGTCATACAGAAATTGAAAACTTCACTTAATTACAAATGAAAATACAAGTATGGCGAGTGATAAAATTTATTTTGGATAATTCGACGATACATATAGGAAAAGTAAAAATAAAAAATAAAACCATGTATATACCATGTAGCACACGGACTAAATAATCTTGCCCAATACTTTAATTGGTTTGATAATAAGGATTTTCTTCATAACGTGTCGTTTTGTGGATTCAATAATCGGAGAAAACTAAACAAGTTAGCAAAAATTAACCACATCTATATACAACATGGTAGCAAATATAATAAAGAGAAAGGCGATTGAAATCTTAATCAAATGAATTGTGTCTGGGCCCTTCACTCTCTAGTTCAAAGCTTTTGATAAAAACGTAAGAAAAGTGTGGTTGTACTTAAAATTCCCTATCTTAATATAGATTTAAATTATTTATATATGAAAAATAGACCAAGAAAAGTAACTCTAACAGACAAATTATATTTTTGGTAAACACAATGAAATTGGCTAAAGTTGCATTCAAAAAGGAAGGGCATATCACTTGGTGAGTTCTTTTTCCTGTGGTTTTAGTTTTTTGTAATATTTTCTCTCTCTCTCTCTCTCTCTCTCTCTCTCTCTCTCTCTCTCTCTCTCTCTCTCTCAATATTTATTCATATTGCAGATGTTATTAAAACAAATAATACATAAACTGTTTTGCGATTAAATAGCTTGTGCACAGTTCATATGTTAAATAAATATCTCATACACTGCATATAAAAAATAAAAGTATCTTAAATCTGCACATGATAATTAAATACAATTCTTCATTTCAGCTAGGTTAGACTGGTATAAGATAGGTTTATTTTAGCTAGGTTTTCTTACATAAGGTATAATTAAAAAGTATTAAACTATAGTTTGGTTAACCAAGACTAACAACTATAAGTTAAAAATATTTTAATCTACTGTAATTTTAGTTCTACTTAAATATCATTTTGTTAGACGAAAATTTTTAATCTACTAGTTTGTAGTGCAACCTGTGTAATTGGAATTTGATAGTTGCACGTGGTTGAACAAATTATTACAAAATTTATAAAAGATATTATAACAATTTAGTTGTTATATAATTTTATAATTAATTTACTTAAAAGCCACACGTTGTGCGCCCAAATTATAACAATTCAAGTTGTTATATAATTATTTTTTACTTTACTATTTTCAGCCACACGTTGGTGAGCCAAATATAACAATGCAATTCTCTTGCTTTGCTGTTATATTTTAATTTACCTTTATTCTAAAAACCACACGTTGTCGTGTCAATCTAACATGTAAGATGTTATCAATTATTTATTTACTGCTCTACTTCTACTAAAAGGAACTATTTATGATTATTAAACTCATAGACAAACACCGTTTACCTGGATAAACAAACTCTTTCTTTTAATTTTTAAAAGAATAAATAACTACAGCAATAAACATATACATGAAATCAATACTTATTTATCTAAAAAAACCATTTACTCCTCATTCATTCCTTAAAGTTAATTTATTTATAATAGACGTTTTTTAATTACAAAATTTTCTTTATTTTAACACTTGTTAAAAGCTGTATCTTCAAATTATTAGTTCCTTTTGATTTATTATTTTTTACAAATTTTATTTATTACTTTAATTTATTATTAACATTTATCATCTTTTTTTTATTAATCTCAGCTAGCTCAGTTTTTAACTTAATTTAAAGCAACAAAATCTCTTTATCTCGGGTCTTGGGTTTTTTGAATGGCTCAATTGAAAATGAAATCGAATCTAATGAATTTAATAATTAACAATTTGTTTTGTACTTATCAGTTTTGCTGGTCTTTCCGATTGGTCGATTTGCACTATACACTACACATAACTTTAATTTACTTTTTAATTAACAAAAAACAAAACACCACAGTGCTTAAACACTTTCTTCGTTGGTAATTAACGCTGTCTCTCCTTCCCTGAAGTCGTTCCAAAATAGGTCTCTCCTTCTGAAGTCGTTCCAAAATTCCAGCTCCTTTCTGCGATGCCTTGTATCCTTTGCCTCTGGTGAATTTAAAACTCCTTTTCTTGATCTGCCTTTTTTATTAAGAAACTCCACAAAACTCCAAATCTAAACTTATTATTCATACTTAAAACTTCCTTTCCCTTGATTCTACTTTAATTTAATCTTATTAAAACTTTTCAATATAAAGAGACTCTTAGTCCTCTATTCGCTGTTAAAAAAACAATTCTTTGGTACACAGCGCAGTCTAGCTGTGTACACGACCTTACGTCTCGGCGACCCTTGTAAGACTCCCTCCTGAAACTATTTTTTAATACTCCTTCTCTAAAACACTGGTTTTCGCGCCCTGTTCGCTGATTTGTGGATTTTTACTAACTTACTCTACATATGTGTTTTCGCGATTTCTACTGGTTGTTTTTAAATCTTGCCGTTGTGATTTTTATGTTTGAAACGTCTCCGATTGGCCGACCTACTTTCTCCTTGCGTTTTTGTGTTTTTCTGAAATACCGTTATGATGTTGCTTTCCCTTGATTTCTCTTTTTTTTTTATTAAAAAACTCTGCTACCCCAAGAGTTCCGTTATTGTACACACGTGTTGGCTTTAAGGTTCTTGAAATCCTAGTGCTATTGTAACCTAACACGTACATTTTTTAATTGCAGGCGGCATCTGCCGTCTCTCCTCATTTGTTTAACATTGTTCTATATTTATTATTTTATTCAAGTTATTTTAATTTATTTATTTTTAGATTTCATGATTGATGTTTTTTATTTAATTTAATTGGGATCATGATATCGTTACAATATAGGCCTAACAATTTTGCTTGAATGAAAACATTCTTTTGTTGTGAGTTAGTCTAATTCACATAATTAGACTAATAAGTAAAAATAGTTTCTTATACTGCTGTGAACCTGATTGATAATTGATTATATTTTTATGTTTAAAACATATTAATGAATAATGTAAGCAAAATAGAAAAAGCCATATATCACAAAGGTATTTATAAAAGGTGGATGGATATAATTTTACAGTGACATTTAAAATTACGTGGTATTTGTTAGAATAAAAAATATTCTAAATGAAAGTAAACCGTTGAAACATCTATGATTGAGAGATTTTGTTATCATTTCAACGTGCAGTTTTAATATTGTTATTTAAAAAAACTGTCCACTGGGAAGTTTGAAATTAAGGCAATGTGTTTGGCATTAACATTTTTTTAGTACATTTTTATCTTTCTTTTTTTAGTGAAAGGTAGAAACCACTTCATGTATTATTGCAATATTTGATCTTTGGAGTGTTTTATAGAGAAATATTTCATATGTCGGGACCATGTCAAGTGTGGACAATGCAAACACACTGAAGTGTTTACAGTCTGAGACTTCAACTAGGGTCCCTAAACCAAGTTGTGTATTTATATAGAAGGAAATAAAGTTTGTTGTTTGGATAATTAAACTAAAAATAGTAAACTATTAAAAATCTTAAACTACATACAACTTTACTATTCGACTTCTAAAACAAACAACAAATTCCATCAATTGGGTAGATGGAATTTACAAAATCCACAGTGCTACTTATAATATGAGAAACTTTACCTTCATCAATTAATGTAAATAAAGTAGAAATTAAAGTATGTCACTTTAAAATTTGTTCTTGTTGTGATTACAAAAAAACACAAAAACAAATTTGCAAATTCCAAAATTATATTGTTTACTTTACAATTAAATTAATAAAAAAATATTGATATATCTTTTAGGAAACACAAAGATTTAATATAATTTAATAACTAAAGGATACCCATAACATTTTGACTTGTTTTTGTGCAATTACGCAACATAATAATAAGATTTCGTTTAAAAATTACGTACGACAAAGATATAAAGTATAAAATAAAGTGGTTGGCGTAGCCTAGCTTTTATTGACTGCAATTAGGACAGAAAGGATTTAAAATGAATTAAAATTAATGGAAGAAGCAGTTAACTAGAAATTGCAGTAGGACGACTTCAAATGTAATTAAACTTAATTGGTCTCAATTCATTGCACAATATTTATTGTTATAAGGTTATTATTGTCTCAGGGTTTATTATAACGGCAAAATGAGGTTCATTTTGCAATTCCAAACTTTATAGTTCTTTATAATACCTTCCAAATGCTGTCGTTAATCAACACAATTAGTTTATTATTTTAAAGAAAGAATTGTACAAAACCTATCATAAAATTATTATAAAACATTTGAATAATCTTGAATTAGGACTAATCATAGAACGCGTTTAATTGTTTCAAATGTGTTTTCATTTTTGCAAGAAATTTGTGTTTTTAAGTGTTTTTACTTGTCTTTAATTAGCTTTTCATGGCATCTTCCTTTTATTAGATAACGAGTATAACCTAACTGCAATGTTAATGACATTGTTCTACTGTTCAATGAAAATTTGAGGAATTTGGATGTGAAGATGATGGTTTGGTCTGTCGAAACCGGTACAGTGGAAAATTCTTAAGAGTGCTTGACAGTCAATACCAACAAGATATTATACCTATTTATATTATTAATAATGTAATCTTGTATGATTTAAAACCTTACGTTTAAAATATACATATTTGATTTGGGAGTTAATAATTCTAAACAAATTCTAATTTACAAAACAGGTTAATGGAACGTGAAATGAAAATTCTTTACGTAATTATTTTGAATTTTGTGGAAGAACCTTGACAAATAAAGGAAGATGAAATATTAATTGGTAATGTTTATATTTAAATTATATTGTTTATGTGAACTAAACAGAGTGGGAGGGAAAGATTTTAGTAATTATAGTTTATTGTTTAATTTAAATTTTAATGTTATATTAACTACTATATATTTTATCATTAAATGTCTGTCATTTTTAATATCTCATGTAAGTGAATATCTCCTGTTTTTCTGTTTATGTACATGCCCTTCAATAAATGTTTATTAAATATTATTGCTAGGATAGACACCATTGTATGTTCATAAAGAGAAAACTAAATAAATTGTACGAAAATATGAAACATGTTACGTTGTAAACAATGAACAATTTTGACGTGCTATTAATTTCATGTTAAAATCACAATGTGGTCTATTAAGACAAATTGGATAACATCAGAAGTACCTAACATATATCAAGTAGCATGTAATTAATTATTACATAATTACGTCAAATTTATTTGATAATGTAGTCTGCATGACACCTATTCAACCTAACTGAGTAACAACACAATTACTTTAGCATATGCCTCACATTTAAACACATTGTAACCATTTGGGGATAATGTTTCATTTGTATTGTTCACATATAGAGTGGCAGCCCTGATATATAATATTTTATCCTTGTTTATTGTTAACGTTGGACATACTAATATAACAACACAACAATTACAAAATCCCATAATGATCATCGACATCACATTATGCCATCACCTATACCGTTGATTCATCTGATGTATCTGATGGTAGTGAATTTGTAGTCTGAACAAAGTGACATAAGAAATGGAATTATTGTGAACAGTTTTAAGACAAACGAATATTATCTTGATTAAGTAAAAATATCTATAAATTTGTTTTGTTATGTGACAACATTTTATTTTTGGTTGGTTGAAGTTTTGATCATTTGTAACCCCACATTTCACAAACAAAGCAAGAGGTCTCGCCACTAGACAAAAATGGAGTTATTAATAAATTTAAGTATAATATATAATATATTGTTGGTCTCTGATATTTAAAATGAATTGCGGACGATAGTACTCTTCTACAGTGTTTGTAATGAGGAACTATATAATCGTAGAAAAAATGTATACACTTTCAAGTTTTGATTTTGTGGATTGTATTATTTTTTGTATATAATAATATTGAGTAGTTTTATAATTCCTCACTTTTCTGATGATATTGTAGAAATTTCTATCGTGAAATTTATGAAATGTTAATAATATTACATTTCCGTAACGATTCAATATTAAAATACGGTTTAGTAAAAAACCCTCTAAGATTTTAGGTGGGGAGGAAACAACTTACATAAAGGAAGATGGCTCCGATCGGTTCTTAGGGTTTACCGGTACATTCACAATTCCAGTGCTAAAACTACTTCTAATCAATCTTTTAAAAACATTGGTAATTACGAAAACACATTTTGTAAAATGTTCAATTTGTATTAAGTAAACATTTAGTAAGTTATACAGCATAAACAAAAATTTATTTTATGTTGTTTACTAACAAATTATTACTATGCACCATTTTGTTTCCACATTACATACATTTACATTGATAGTAATTATACCGATTTTTTCTAATAATATATGCGATCACCGAATGATAATAATGATCATTACCATCACATTTAGGATATAAATAAAGTATACCCATTAATGGGCGTAAATTTTGTTTTGTTTGTTACCAATATGGCAGCTCTATTGACGACCTTGATCTTTTGTAGGCCTAATAACATTTAAATATCATCCGGTAACCATACTAATCATTACCACCTTATGTAAGATGTAAATTAAATATACATCTGAAACGCTGATATGAGAGGACTCGAATCTTGTTTCTTTTAAATATTGAGCTCAATTCCTTACATTTTTCTTTTGTAATAGTATAAACAGAATACCCGATGTTCATAATAACATTACCACCTCATTTAGAATTTAAATAAAATATACACCTCATACGCTGACGTCACAGGACACAAATCTTGTTTTGTTTGTTAGCAATAATCGGCTCTACTGTCGACCTTGTTCATTTGCAATATAATATGCAGATCAATGGAATATCGTAAAGATCATAACCGGCTCATGTAAGATGTAAATAGAAAGTAACTGTTGAAAAATGGTTTAAATACTAGCTATTTTGAAATTTAAAGACTATTATTAACAATCATGTTCATCGATTACTAGAGTCAATATAACAGTTTTTTTTTTTTTTTTTTGTAAACGTTTACTATTATAGTTTTTTAATTATTTATTTATAACTTTCTTCTTTTTATAAAACTATAAATTAGATTTGGACATCATTAGTGAATACAGATATGCGAAAGTTAAAACACAGGGCTAAGTTACCCAAACCTGTAAGATAGACCATTTTCTGATTTCCATTATAAGAAGAAGGTTGTGTAATAGTGACGATTTTCACATTATGAAATAAGCAAATATATGTGCTGAGTTTTTGTTAGTTTTTATCTAAATGCAATTTTTGCTCCACGTTTCGGAAGATTTGTGTTCTTCATTTATGGAAGATTATACGACCAGCAAAATGCTGGTTAATAAAGTGGGTCAAAAAACGAATTTTCGATCATATAATTCTAATAGTGTCGCAGTTTTCAAACGGACAGATCATTAGAGACATTGCTATATTATATTTATATGTAAATGCCAATTCATTCATGATGTTAGTTTAGTTCACTGTTTGTTTTAATCATTTATTTATAAACATTACATTTGATAATCAATTTAAAACAATACTTATTTCTCTTTTATCTGAAAAACAAAACAAAACAATACATAGTTATATATCTGAAACGACTACAAATGTCTGTAAACTTGTCATATTTTCTCCAACTTTTAAGACAATTTAAGATTACATAGTATTCCTCTTAACTCTCCAAAAAAAACATCAGGTGGAGGTGTTTCATTTACATAAACATTTTAAGCAACTTCTTTAGATTTCCACTTTAATTGTAAACGAAAACCACATTTTAAATTTGATGCCTTAAATTTAAATTCAGGATGAAAATAATAATATAAATTTACGTAATAAAGTGATCATAAACTTCACCAGTCTTCTTATATTTTAACTAAATTCCGTAGCAAATCAACATGGCATTGTATTCCTCTCGCGTTTTTAAAGAATACCCTCAGGAGACAGATTGTTACCTACATTAAAACTTCAGGCAACTTCTTTAGATTTCTAATTTAATTATATAAACTTTTATTAAAGTTATTTCTTATGTTTCATAAAATTAAAGTCAAATTTTCTGGTCCAATATCTGTATTTGTCAGATAAACATGGTTTTTAATTGCTTTTCACTGTCTACGTAGAATAGAAATCCAGGGATAACCTCGCGGTCATATTCTTCCTAAAATAAGACGAAAGAACATAAAACAATACACTTTACCTCTCGAAAATCTCAACAGCATCAGAATAGGAAGAGAATTAGAGTGGTTGAAGAGATATGAAACATGAATGGGATGGGGGGGGGATCTAAACGCAAAACTGCGTAAAGAATTGTTATATCCTAAAATAATTGAACTTCAAGTTTATCACACCTGTATTCAATAAAGGGGCTAATTCTGTGTTGTGATCTATAAACGAATGACCAAATTATTCTTAGTTAAATTGTTATTTATTAAAATTGAATAATATATACAATTGTAGTTTTGTACTGTTGTTTGGACTGTTTTTTTTTTTTGCCTCCAATATATCTGTCCATCGGACAGAGTTAAACGCGTTTCTTACATCCAGCGTCACAAGTAGAACTACTGGCCTTGCTGCGTGACAAGCCTTATCTGCCTAATGGACCGCATCTATCACCTGTCGAATTGCACTTATTGTGGAGTGGTTCTGCCGAAAACCGTGCTGTCGGTCAGAGAGGCAGCTCGCTTCTTGTATCGCTTGCTGTAGTCTTGGTTTCAACAACTTCTCCATAACTTTGCCCGCTACATTCAGCATGCAAAAAGGTCTGTATGCTGCCGGAGAATCAGGATCACCCTTCCCTTTGTTTATCAATACTAATCGAGCTACCTTCCAAGGAGTAGCAAATATCCCCGCCTGTAGGCATGTATTAAACATTTTTAGAAGTAGTGGAGGTTGTGCACCAGCCACTATTTTCGTTACTTCTGGCGGAACTACGTCCGGGCCTGGAGCTTTCCCACTCTTCAGCGAACTTACCGCTCTAGACAGTTCCATCTCACTAAACAAAGGAATCTCTTCATCCACACCTCGTACTTCGCTGTGATTCCTACTCGGATGCGCAGGGAAGAGAGTATCCATAATTTTTTGCTTGTAGCTAGGCTCATTGTATTATTAGCACTTGCGC
The DNA here is from genome assembly GCA_963513935.1 of Aphrophora alni. Lineage (NCBI taxonomy): Eukaryota > Metazoa > Arthropoda > Insecta > Hemiptera > Aphrophoridae > Aphrophora > Aphrophora alni. The sequence continues at coordinate 41,786,628 of OY740774.1, forward strand.
CGCCGTACTTAGGGTCAATATCCGGTATCCCATTCCCCAGGGGTCTTCATTCAGGTCATCACACAGTAATCTCCAGCACCCATCTTTACTTTTACGGATGACCGTCACAAGTGCTTTCTTGGCTACCTTTTGCTCGAATGTAAACATATACGCTTCCGATAAACTGCGGGCTAGTTGTGCTCTTCTTCTTAGTTTTAAGCATTTCCGCCTCAGCTCGGCTATGTCGTCGGACCACCAGTACGCCTGTTGCTTGTGTTTAAACTTGTTTGCGGAGCATCGCTAGCTGGCAGGCTTATGGATGAGGGTTGGTGTACTCCCTTTATTAACTACCGCCAATCCAACTCTAGCCGCCATTTCTAGAAGTAGTCTGCCCCTGCTGTTCATGTACGGAATTCTCCACTCATATGCTCTGGCGTTAAAGTCCCCCGCGACCACAAGATTACTACTGCGATGTTCGCCAAGAGTATCCTCTATCTCGTCGAGTTTCTCTTGGCACGCACGCATCCCTTCGTTAGGAGATAGATAGCAGCTAACGATTGTCATTTCTCTGCTCTTTATCCGGACATATCCGTTTCCAAGACATTTTCCGTACACCGGTACCATTTGAGTATTTGTTACCCTGCTCGCTTAGTATGGCGGGTTTCGGTTTCTTGCACCAGTTGCTCAATTTGTCCATCAGCAGCCCTGCTTCGATTCATATTTGCCTGCAGTATCTTTACCATTTTCTGCGTGTGTCCTTCGCCAATGATAACACGTCCCGAAACACCTTACATGTTCCCGTACCTGTGATATGACCTGCTTCTACTGCTCCGTGCTCCGTGCACAAGACACAGTGCGGATCTTCTTTGCATTGTGCCGCCTTGTGGTCACTCTTACCACACCTCCAGCAAACACTGCTTCTGTCCGGTCCCTTACAGTCTCCCTTCCTATGCCTATATTCTAGGCATCTGAAGCACCTCTAGCCGACGTCTGAGTCTAGCTACCACCCATCCACTTTTTATTTTCCCTTTACTCTCCAGTTTTATACCTGCTGCCGCTTCAATCTCGACTATGGCCATGCATTGTTCTCTTATGTTTGGTCCAATCATGTGAACTTTGATATAGTCATTCGATATTTCCCCCATATTTATTTTAATAGCCTCCTCGACTTCCGCCTTACTCGTGCAGGCATTAAGATCTAGTACTTCGAGATTCAGCCAAGGTGCAATGCATCGGAGGTCTCCACCTTCCCATATGGCTGATTTGATCGCGCTCTGCAAGCCTGCCTGATCCCGGCAGTTGCTTAACTCGATCAGCACACCCCCTTGCAATGTCTTTTCCTGTTTATCCGTTGCTGCTTCTGTTCTCTGTTGACCTTGCAACCTATCCCCTACTTCTGGGCTCGATGTCGATATTCGTGGACGCTTTCTTGATGGTTGAGTCTTGCACCCTACAGGGCTACTGACCACTGTCAAGGGCACCCTCTCAACAGGCTTCGCACTGCATTCCTCCGCATCAGTCGGCATGCGTCTCTAAACCCTCCTCTATATGCACTAGTCCATTCTTTATGACCGTATTAACATTTTTCTGCTTGTTTGCAGCTTGGCACATCAATATGAGAGTTTCTCTTATGGATTGCAGCTGTATTTCTTCATTTTTATCAGCTTCATCAATTTGAATCCTAAGACTCTCCGTCTCCTTATCGGTAGTTACGACTATAGTTTCTAAAAAAAACTCCTCGAGACCTGCGCGTTCCTTAACTCTTTCTAACTCTTTTTCCGTAACCATACCATCTCGATCTCCCTGTTCCTTAGAAGACCTTCCGTCCATACTCGCTGGTGTCGGTGGTGTTCTTGACAACGTCATACTCCTTCTAAAAGGATCAGTTTCTTTCATATTTGTTTCACTTGTAGCATTTACTTTGGCCAAGTGATCCACCCCTCCTGCAGAATAGTGCGATTAACCGCCCCCAATCCGTGCGGCCAGCGCCAGCCAGCGAGGCTTTCACTCGATCGGAGCTGACGGTGGGATTTCCTATTTCAGGGTTGCCCACTTAGTGTATAATTGTTAATTTATCACACATTTCCATATTTCTTAGTTGGAAGAAAGAGAACGTTGGGAAAAATGAAGAGTCCCTAGCCCTTGAATACTCTAATAGCGTCGGGGTCGAAAAAACAAGAGTGACCTTATAGGAAAGATGGAAAGTATAGGTAACTCATCCAAGACAAGTTGAAGTAAGGTGAGCTGCAGCTCGGGCACCCCGGGATTGCCAATCCTGTACCCACAAGATGTGAGCCATTGGGGGACTGTTTGACTGTTAGTCACTGAATATGTTGCAATGTCATTGGCTAAAACCTACGTGTGATTTACTATATTGTAATGTAATTGATTAACAACTGTATTTTATTACCTATATTATGGTATAATTTGCTAAAATCTGTATTTTACTGTCCATATGGTAACCGATTATCAAACATGTACGTCATTGTCTATATTATGATGGGTTTTACAAAACCTGTATTTGATTGTCTATATAATAACGGCATCAGACTCCACTTGCAACATATTGTCTACATTGTGATGGAATTGGGGGGGGGGGCTCAGATTTTTTGTATTGCAACTGAATTGCAGAAAACTATATTTGTCTTTATATTTGTTGATAGCATTGAAAAAAACTGTATTTCATAGTCCATATTATGATGACGTTTGTTAAACTTCTATATTTTAATAGTGATAGCAGAGGCTAAAATCTATATTTAGTGACGACATTGGACTTTCTTTTGCTATCTGGATTAAGATTGGCCAGGCTTCTTGATAAATTCATAATTACATATAATTCTGGATAAGTGAAGAAGAAATAGTGAATTCAGTTATAATTATACAGCTACTTCAGTGAGTTAACAGACAGAAATTATTGAACCACCAATGCTCGAGAGATAAACACAAAGGTGTCTTAAGTAACTATTTGAGTCAACTCGGACGATTTCATACAGCTCCGATCTATTAATTTCTTCTCTCCGATGAACATAAAGTTAGCCAAGTCACAATATTCTAAATACCACTTCACTATAGTTATATACAAGAATGTATGTTGTAACAGCTATTCTAGCCTATTCCGGGGCATTTCGTTCACCTATATGATTGATTATTCATTCGCCTTTTTTCACACATTAACAGAAAGCGAGGCAATAAAATCACTGGCAGAGTTAATATAGATTTCAGACAATACTAACTAACGACAATGGGTGTGGAATTACGTAATAGGTGTGTATTTTACATTCAACATATAATATCTGTATGTCTTTATATCTATACAATATAGAGATTGATTAACAATATAATTTACACTTATTTCTCGTAGTGCTAGTAAGACGTTGATGCTTGCTAATATTATGTCTATAATTCTGCAAAAGATAATTATAACTATAACTGAAGGTTTATGGAAAGAATAAAGTCAGAAAATAATCTCAGTTTAATTAGCGACTCCCTCAAACAGCAAGACTTAATCCTCTGTTTTCCAGTATATTATAGTGCCTCAGAATAATTTCTATGCTAAATTTATACATTGTTCTGATAGAAGAAAATATTAATTTACATAATTAGGTAATACAGGGTCAAAGTTTAAGAAATTAAGGAATGATTAGAAAGAGTTTTCTTTAGTAAGTCTTCGTGTTCACATTAAACCAGCTATTTGTTTCATTAAAAGCTTAGTTGAAATCCTAGGGTGGTAAATACGTTCGTTTATTATTTACTTTAATTACACTGGCTGGCATTCCTCACCATTTCTGTGAACTTGATTTGTGTAATGGTGTAATAATAACCTCGAAATAAGTAGCTTTAAGCTTTTAATAGCAGTTTAGAATTATCACGTTGTAATAAACATTGCCATAATGATATCTCTGGTAATTATTTACATAGTTACTATTAGATTCATTTTCTTCCCATTTATGTTTACTGCGAATTTACAGATATTTTGTAAGGTTCATTTCAATACGAGAAGAGTAAAATCGTGTTTCTAACTCTTGGAATAGTAATCGATAAATTTGGTATTTTAAATACATGATAATTTTTAAAACAATAGTAATCATTATGAAACTAACTGTGAATAAGTTGATAGTGTCCTATAACTAGAGCCGTCTGAATGTTATCAACATTTTATTACATATTAATTTAAATTTCGATATTAGTTTTTAAGCTTATTTATGATTTGTGTAAAATTGTTTGTTTATTCTTAAACAATAAATAATATTAGCTAAGAAGCTTGCCCTAGCTACAGTCTATGCCATTTCATGACGACATAATATATCTATACATCTCATGTTATAATCAGATATAATCTTTATTCCTGAAACAAATGTTACAGTCTCTTTACAACGATCTTTCTTTATAAGGAAGAAAAACAATATTTTCAACACAATCAACATACAGGCAGTTAAATATTTTTATACTATAATATCTCTACATTTTTCTCAGGAACAATACCAAACCTGAACGTAACCCAAGGGACACGTACACAGTAATACATTTAAGTGCCTGGAAGGGGAAATAATGAACTATTTCTTTTAAAGTGTTGTATAACTCACTACATTTTTCTTCCTTGCATAAGTTCACTTCTGCTTTTACAAGTACTCCAGATAATTCCCTTAGAAGAAATAGCTGGTTAATTATTACCTTATTTCCGACACTGTTAATGGAAACGTGTAATAACACTTTAATTTATAACAGAAATCATTGCTATCATAATTTAATATTATATAGATTTTTACTTATGATATTAACTATCACAACTATTATATACAGTTATTTTATAGTCGTTTTGAGGTTTCCTGAGTCCAAAGAGAGAGTTTCTTTGATGATGTCTGTAATTTTTATATTTTAAGATATTTATATTAAAATTGATATTACAAGCTAAGCAAAACTGAAGGTTTATTATTAAGAATATTTCTTATTTTTTGTGCCTTAATAACAGAATAAATATATTGTTTAAATTTTTTAAATGCATTATGTAAATTTTGATTCATTCTTAAGTTATGATGGTCAACGACCTTTTATACATTCCATTTTGCTTAATTTTTAATTTTGTACCTACTTTCTTTACATTCATAACATATATGTGATTTTAACTTATATAACAAGAAGTTATTGAATTCATTAAAAAACACACACACATCCCATTAAACTTTTCAATCAGTTTATTTTCTCCAACTACTTATCGCAGTGGTCATGTCTTTACAAATGTCTCCAACACACATTCTTCAATAAGATGTCTTTTATTATTTACCTTTGTGATATTTACCTACATATTGTTTATAAAGTTATGCAATTAATAATATCATGAATCGTCAAAACCATTTCACAAACTATATCAATCATTAATAATCACAGTAACACAAAGACAATAAAGTTTGAATACGTAATTAAAATGTTTTAAGATTGTTCCCTGTGTAATGGTGAGTTTTCTATAAAACAACTTTAACAAATTTAATATTCAACCATGATTTTTTTAAATAAATACATGATATTTATTGAGTTATTTGAATCAATTTCGTGGCAAAGCTGTATTTAGGAACAGAGTAGATGGAGTTCATTAAAAAATAAATAAATAAATAAATAAAATTTAAAAAAAATTTGTAAGTAAGTCCTTGTAGTCATTTAATTATAATTAAACAATAAAACACTTTGTATTTCCAAAACAATATATATTTAGCCGTATTGACCTAGGTTTTACAAGTTGCAGGGATTTTGAATGTAACATAAACACAGGATAAATCTCTTCTATACTCATCATCTTTCTTAGATGTTTATAATATATTTACCTGTAAGGAAAAATAGGTAAATGCATTCGAAATATTGGAAATTAAGAGGTATGTTGAATAAGAACTTAAGTTTAGTTTTAAAAGAAGTATTACTTTTACAAGTAAGTAACTTATCACTATTACGACCTTTGTTGAAACCCTCTTACCCCTGGTATCTAGAGATTCTCCCTTTATTAACGGGGTTTTATCAACTTTCACAAGGCCAGTTTGAAATTCCTAAAATGCCTACAGGCAACTATTTCGGTACATTGAAATAAATATTTGTGGATGTAGCAATTGTCTAATTATTTAAATATAGTTGATTTTGCAAAATCCAGTTGTGATTTATGAACTTTTTGTAATCTGTAGGAAATACAGATTTTTTTTTTTTTAATTTTATTATTTTTTTTTTAATTAATTTTTTTTTTTTTTTTACAAATGTCTGTTTTTAACTCAGGGTATTTCTACACGGATTTGTAAACGACAATATCAGCATATATTTTGTCTCCATTACAATTCTATCTTTTATATACATGCAGATTATAAAAAATAAAACTATTATATTGGCATGTTCAAAACTAAGAATGTTCAAAAGTAGTATATATTCGTTTACTAAAAGGTGGAGTCTAAATTTCTTCTGTTGTACAAACTCCATTTTTAGTATAAACCCAGCTTACAAAGAGATTACCGTACAAGAGACCACTCTGAAGCTAATCTATACGAGAGAACCCCTACTGTGTTATTCCTTTGTTAAAACACTATTTATATTTTGTTCAGTTCTTTTGAGAAATTTAACCGATTTCAGGAAAAACAGTCTAAATGTAATGGAAGTCTTGTCGAAATTGAATATACACAAATATCCTTCATTTTTACTCTCTGTCATATATATTTGTAATATAGAGGAAATTGTGCGATGGGGTGAAAATAGATGTCGAATGTTTTCTAGAGGTTTCATCAGGTGAGGCCCACGAAGCCAAAAATGGAAGACATGTCGCCCTTGAAAAACACCAATATTCTTTAATTTTACTTTCTCGCATATATACTATAATTTATAAAGTTTTGTGATGGGTCAAACATAGACGTCGAGATTTTTTGACGGATTTATCAGTTGTGAGGCCTTTGAAGACACCTGTGGTTTTTAATAATTACTCAATCTGTCTTACGCCTATCTATTGTCGTACTTGCAGTGCTCCAGAGTAAAAAGACATAAACCGATTTTAATCAATTTTTTTAATGTCACTTTTAAGATCATATTTTGAATTTTTTTGATAGCTCAAAATTTGTGTTATCGGAGAGGAAATAATACGGAGAAACGTAAATATACATTTTTTTTTGATTAAATACATTAAATCAGTAATAATGGATTGAATCAATCAAATTTTGTGCAAGTGTAAAATTTGTAACCTGGAAAAAAGGTATTGGTCGTCATGACTCGAGAAATGAAGTTTCGTCAGTTATTGGTGGAAAAATTTTGGATATGAAACTGTTATAAAAAAAAAAGTAATAATTGAATATTGATTTTACTTATATCATTTAAGTATTGGTGAAATATGAAGCTTTATGATCCAAACCAGTATGAAAATTTAGAATATAATTTAGATCAAAAAATAAACCAGAACTTATCGTTTCATTAAATCGTATAAAACAATAACAGTTAGTTTTGGTTTTTCTAATTATTAGGAGAACGTAGAGAGATTACTTTAAAACTAATCTAAAGGAAATAGTTATTTGGCCGATAGATTTCATCACGTGTTGGAAAGCCGGGTGCTCATAACTTAATAAATTACAACTTCAATATTGGCAGAACTGTGGTGAAGTGAAATATCGTAAACCTCCTCCCTCCCTCACACTACTGTAATATATGCGTTGAGGTAACTTGTGGAAATAGCTTTGTTGCTGCCAAAATTATTAAAGTGTTTTTCCCAGACTACAAATCCCAAGTAAATTAGAGTGAAAAATATAGATATATTATATTTCGTTTTTCATCCAGATCTATAGTGTCAGGTGTTATTGTCGTTTATTGAAAAAAATAAAATAAAATAAATAAATGAATGTTACTTACGCATTACAACCTAATTATTCCTAATATTTAAATTATACTATTTTTTATAGATATCTTTTAAAGTTGAGTATTTTTTTGAAATTTAACGATATTATTATTAAAATCTAAAAACCGATTAATTAACTCTTCAAGCAGTAAAATATGTTTAATTTAAGTGTAGATAAAATCAAGTTAATAGGTTTTTAGTTTTGATACTTTAAAAACCCAAAATTTAGAAATTCAATAAAGCGTAAAATAAGTCAATATTTCGGAAATTTCACGATGTCAATTAAACAAAATGTAATCTTAATTTGTAAGACCCTGTGAGAAACATTAAAAATCCTGTAAAACGGTAATTAAATCAATAAAAAAAAACAATAAATGAAAATTCAGCAAAACAAATGTATGAACATCTTCGCGAATAAATGTGCAATTAAGAAACTGTAAATTGATAAGTGCGTTTTGAAGTGAACCGAAAACGAATCGAAAAGAAAAAGTGCAGAAAATTAATTGTAAATACAACAAAATCGCGTCGGGAAAATGAAGTAAACTTTAGACGTCAATAACTTTGGAATGGAGAGGAATAAGATAGTCGTCAAAGTTGCATAACAATCCAGGTGTAAAGAATAACAAGAAGAGCTTCTTCGACAGAAAATATATCCATGGGAAATGAAGAAATGCAAAACTAAGTTAAAAAGGAACAAAAATCTAAACCTGCAATGCCTTACACAGTTAATATGCTCAGGGCAAAAGCCATGGTTCGTGGCTCATACAATAAAATTTTAAAAACACTCCTACAGGTTCAGTGTAACCAACAGATACCAGAAAATTGGAATAAATAAACAAACTAAAAAATAAACAAAAAAATTAAACCATAACAAAAGGATAAATCAATAATAACACTAGTTTGAAATAATGGATAAATAATATAAAATATAACAAACAAATTTAAGTTTTAAAGCAATGAAAAACGAAAGGAAAAAACTAGACCAGATTGGCGGAACTAGAAGAGAATTTCCTGGAGCTGCTTTGAAAAACGAAGTCAGTTCCACACTAAGAAAAAATAGACAATGCAAGGAAGTCGCAAAAGCTTAATTAAAAAAACTCTTATATTATCAACGATGCCGTAAGGACGCAATTAGAATCATTTACAATGTAGTAAAATCATCGAATGTTAACGTAGCGAGAATAAAATAACATGTATTTTCAATTAATTATCGGCATTAGAATAGGACTTAGTGTATATGCAAATCAAAGGCGAATTACAAGACCCACTCACAATTAAGAAAGAAGACAGAAAGGAAAATCCAGGAATCTAGACGAAGGAGATTAGAGAAGACCACTACGAGGGAAACCATTCCAGAACCAGGAGATCATCTTTCAACCCTGGCACACTAAGAAGATGCCCTACATCCGTAAGGCCACAATGAGAAGTCATCTTAAAAACCTAAAAGTTGCCGTGGCATCAAATATATTTAACTAAAAATTGTTAATGACAACAAATACTGAGTTAAATAAATTTTCTAATTCTTTTTCATCCTAAATCACTGTCAAATAAATAAATTTTTAATAAAATAACTTCATAAAGTAGTCACAATCTATTTCTCAAGAGGGTTTCATAAAACGTCGGTATAATAAACGTAAATGTAACACTAATAACAAGAAATGTTGAATATTATAAATATAAATATAAACTTATATATAAGGTAAACCAGCCCGATGTGTCAAAAACGTCAACTTAAATACAAAACAGAAACATTGTAATTGAAACCGAGACCTGGCATGACGATGTAGTATTTTATCATCCCTCGTGCAAAAGATGGAATGGAAGATTAGGAAAAATCAGTGATAATATTGTATAGGAAAGATTTATCTTTGTAGTTATTGACTTCATTATAAATTGTATTATTATTTTTAAAATTTTTTTTATGGAAGTTAACATTTATGGAGAATATAATAAAAGTTGTAAGTAGAATCTATTTAATTAGACTTTTAGAACAATTTGAGACATGATTATATTTATAATTACACCATTTAAACACTTTTCACTAATTTTTTATGATTTTTAGTTATATCTACGTCAAGGAAACTTTCTAATATTTTTTTAAAATCGTACAATTATGTCCCTTACATTTACACATTTTTAGATTTAATATTTTTATTGTGACGACATTAAGACCGCCTTTCTTCAACCGAACAACACTTTCTTAATCTTTTATGGAAAATTAATCAACACTCGATTCTTGATGTAGTTAATATATAGTTTTCCTTAATTAATCAAAAGAGAAACATCTTCCACTAAAGGATCCTTTAATCCCGACATCACATGAACCAACTTGTGTTTTAATTAAACTTTGTTTTGCTTTCCTTCCTGTAGAAACCTTATCTAACATTTACTTATTTATTAAAGTAATTAGTTTCCTACATTTAGTTTATATATTTTTAATTAAATTGTAATCACTACATGTCTTGGCGCCTTTGACTTTAGAATTGTATTACAAATTTGGTTTTATTGTAATTAATTTAATAATAATAGTAATAAGTAAACAAAAATGTTTAATTTACCTTTTTAGTTATTTTCAAATGTAAATCTATTATTTGGTGATTGAAATTCAACACAAACATCTGTTTCGCTACTGCAAGTCAGTTATTATATATGGTTTTTAATATCCTTTCAGAAATTATTGTACAATAACGTGGAATTTTGAGTCCTTCGGACGGAATTTCCTGCAACCTAGAAGATATGATTGACGGAATTACACCATTTACACCTGTTTCTCTTGGGTATATTTAAAGGATAATGAGTATTTTATAAGGCTGACAATAATCAATGAGTTGAAAAATCCCATCGCTCAAAACATATCTAAATTGGTTTAAAAATAGTGCCCACCCCTCCACGGAGGGATTGGGTTAATCCAAAAAGAGTAGAATAGTCACGTTGAACATTTACTTAAAACCTGTAGAGTTGTGACCTCCTTACTTTGCTCAATTTCCTACCTCCACTTTGATCCCTTCCTACACTCCAACTAGCTCAACCACCCTATCCAAGAAGATAAGACAAAATAATTGTCGACAAGAAATTACTCCGCTTTAGCCTATTTGGCTGTCTGCTTCGTAAGCTCTTATTCTTCCCTCTTTTCTAATAATATTTAATTTTGGTCTCAGCTTTCCCTCTTATATCAGCGTTAACCCTCTAGTGGGGACGTTCCGATAGGAAAACACTGTTTGTTGTTTAAATTATTGGGCTCTAGAATTGTTTACCATTAACCAACATGCCATTATTGATCAGCTATTTAAAGGAAATGTTAAGAAAAATGAAATAATACTGAGATTTTTGAGATAAAAAAAATTATATAATTTTCTGAATTCAAGCAATAAATAAAATACTTCATAATTGATTTCAATGAAACTTTCATGTATATATTCTTTCTTGTATAACTTTCTTATATATTTATGTATGTATATTTATATATTTATTTAAAGCTAACAATTACAAATTCACCATGCGCCAATGAACGTCTTATCTCGATCTTTTTGAACTCCATTTAAAAAATTAATGATCAATCGGAGACTTTTTATTTTTTTTCGGAATCGGATTCAGAGTGAAAACCCGTAACTATATATATTCATCTTAAATGATATAACAGTAAAAAAAAATATCAAATTAGGGGTATAATTAGATCCACTCAACTTGCTCAGTACTGTGATCAAGTCAAAAACTTGCAACACGATAACTGCCTAGAGTAGCGCTCTCTGTTAAAGTGGTAAAAAAGTCGATGAAATCTGACAATGGCGCTGCCTGAAAAAGTTGAGGTACCTAATAATATGTGAAAGTAAACGATCTAGGAAAATTAGCATATGTGTAAAAAACAGTGACGAATTAATTTAGCTTTCATAGAAACGTTTTTTCTCATCCTTTTTTACGTTGTACAACATTGTTATCTTTATGTTCAACAATATATTTATTTTTATTTATCGTAAGACTACTATAATGTAAAACTAAGTGCCTAATTTAATTATTGACAAATTAACTTTTATTTTTGAGAACTAGTTTTTTCAACTTAACAAAGATAGACAATTAATATCTGTACAATATTTTTATTTTATTTTACATAAACAGTTGTTTCCTATTAAAACCAATTTAGTAAATAAATGTTACTATATAATGCAAAATTAGTTCATAAATAAGTTTATGTATAAGTACATAGAACAACTTTGTTACTAAATTAAATTTGGAATCTATGGTCTGTAAGTGCTGTACTCTATTAAAATTGTTTAGTCGGTAGTATTATGGCATTATCGGGGAAAGACCATTATGACCCTAAGAAAAATATGAAAATTACGACTTACTAATTAAGTCAAATGATTGTGCTGATCACATTTGGCTCAAATATAGCCTCTAAGTCCTCAAAACAAACCTATTGGTTGTCATCTCTCTATAAACATGATTTAAATACAATACTAATACTAACATCTTAGTTTATGAGAGTGGATTATTTAAATAAATTACCTACCTAAACTTATGCTACTAACTTATAACCTCTAAATTGTAATTATCCATAGCCTAAAACTATGTCGTGTGTCGTCAATTTATAATTAAGTTACCTTTCTTATTTATTTGGAGATTAAATAAAAACAAATATTTTAACTTCTTGGAATGAAGTCAACTGTTATTGAAGTAAATAAATAAATTATTCCAAACATTACAAGACAAACAAATTAAATAAATCTTCCATCCCATGCCTTTATTCCATAAAGTTAGAATTTCAATTTTTTTTTTTTATTATGTAAAATTTGAAAACATTATAGATATTTAAAACATTACAGTATATTAAAACAAAACCAAAAAAGTGAATAAGGTACCCTAAATATTGTGCGTCTTATATGAGTAGATAATTGTGTAGCTTTAAAAAATATATGGTTTAGATTTTTAATATCAAAGTTACTGGATAGTGTTTATTGATATTTCTCTTATTGTTTATGATGTAAGCTAAATATTTTTTCCTAATTTTTCAAAATATTTGAATCCATAATCATAAATTTATCTAGATACAATGAAGCAAATTTTTCGTGAAAAATCTATGTAGTGCTTTACCAAATCGTATTTTAGATCAAATTAACTGTTATTGTTGTTGCCCGTTAACAAACTTCTGATTTATCACAGATGACGTTTTAAAATATAATATATCAGTTTGAAATGTCGGCTCCATTTTAATTATTCAGAGAATTTGTAGTTGTAGTTAAAGTAATTAGAATTTAACTTTACAACTAATGTTTCTATGAAAAGTTGCTATTATGTATATTTCAGGTAAGATTTACTTACTCAGTAATGTCTCTTTGTTTCTAGGCGTATCTGAAATCGTTGGCAGGGAAAAGATAAAAAGGATTAAGGTAATGTCTTTTGGTGTTACCATTTAAGCGTTCGGTGACACCTTTAAATTAGTTTATGCACTTTTTTTGTTATTAATTAATTATGTATAACCTACATTGAAATATATTTTTTAACTGCACCAAGGAGATTTTGTTTTAACAATAACTCAAGAACTCTAATTTTACAAGAGTTGGCAACCAACACGTTTTAATTGAGTCTACAATTGACAAAATTGTATCACATATTGTATCATATTTTTGTGTTTCTTTTACAGGAGCCAATTCCACCCCCAATTTTGATTCACGATGGATGTTTAAGATACCCCCACATACTAAATTGTATTAAACCTTCCACACGTTGTGGTTTTAGGACACCGTACATAACTCAGACTCTAGACGGCCAAATAATTCCAAAAAAACTCTCTTTTTTGGAGTCAGCGTACGTTTAAATGGATGTATTGGCACAATTCGGACATTGATTGTTTTACTAATTATATTCCTTTCTCTATACTATGTATTTGTGATAAAGTGAACATGGATCAGAATTTTATTTTGTTCCTTCTTTCCATGAGATGTGAATTTCAATATTTGAGAATGTTTAATTAGTCGTATTCGATTTTGTGGGTTCAGGCTTGGTTCTTGATACTGTTCTTGAATCAGTGTCTCTCACACGAGAAAAAAGTTTCATCTAAGAAACCGATATAAGTTAAACTAAAACAAAATCTCAAGTCAATAGTGTCCATTGATTAAGAGACACTTTTTATATTGATTTATACCAGTTGAGTTTGGTTGGCGCCAAACTAAACAAATGACCGTTAATAAAACTACAATTATTACTTATATAAAGAAACAGCCAATGTTATGGATGTCTAACTGCCCAGTTAACGTGATTGTGGTACTTTCCGAGTTTTTATGTCTATATTTTACAAGCCTGTGAATAACGTAAAGTTTTATCACAAATCATGAATATAATCATTATTTAGTCGAAATAAAGCAATAAATTTCAATAATTTAAGTCATACACTTGAACTATTTATATAGGTTCATGAACTCTACAACTTGAAAGAGTTGATGTGTAAAATGTAATGCTTAAAAAAAATAATTGCATAATATTCTCTAAAATATATTAATAAATATCTTGATACATTGTGTAAGAATGTACAATAGGTAAGATCTTCAGAAGCTTCATGTGTCTGTTTCCGTTCTGGTATTCATTCTTAAATTGAAAATTACATAAGTAAAAAACATAATAATTATTTCTATATATTATTATAAATAATAATATTACTAATAAAAAATAGATGTTATAAAAGTTATTAGTCTTCATTTCGACATATAGGGCTCACTGTAATAGGGGGAATGTCAATCCCGCAGGGCCTAACTCAATTGTCGTAAGTTGTGATCATACGAAAGCAGACTAGTGAAGTCGATAATTAATAACAATGATCGTAGGTTATAATCAATATTCGATATGGTGACAACAAAATATCGTTAGGATATCATAAAATGTTACGTTGTATGGTATCTTGTAAAAAATAGAGATTTTCAAATTAAAAATTCGTTTTAAGCACTTATGGTGCTCTGCGAACAGGTAACATCATTTGAACAACAGAAGTATCGGATTTTTGTTTTTTCACACCATAGACAAAAGCATAATACTCTCCCACACTCTGTATATTGATACAAATAAATAAATTTAACAAATCAAAATGTAATTAGAGAATAACATATATAATCTATATTTTGTGTAAAAAAAGTCATTTTTATATTTTAATTAGCCTATCTATAAGCTAAACAAGCAAAATTAAAATTTTCTTTAAATAGACAACAACGAATTGTAGGTTACGTAACTTCTGAGTACCCAAAAAACTCGTCTCCCTCAAAATGTTGGTTTGTGATTTACTAGGAAAATAAATAAATTGAAGATATTGCTCGATTCTGCCATTCTACCAATTCCCTTCTAACGTTGGTGAAATATGGATATTAATAGCCCAAAAGGATAAATTTTGAAGTAAAAGAAATTTTGTATTAGCGAGATAATAAAAATGAATCTATCCAATCGTCATTAAAAAATCAATTTCAACCAAATAAGACAATTTAGAGATCATTAGCACAATAGGGTTTATTATAAATATAGTTTGAAAGTTTTGTTATATGAACCTAACTTTAAACCTAAAAAAAATATGTTAAGCTGATATTTTTGACTACCAAAACTTTGAATGGCTGCGTGAGTAAGTTTAAACATTATTTCAAAGTTTTATTAATTTGGGCAGATCTTAAAACTAATCTTTTGTACTTTATTTGGTCGGTATGAGTTTTTAGTTTATATATTATTTTTGTTGTTATTAAATGAAAATATATCCGTGAATTACAAACACATATTTCTGAGGTCCTTATTTTGTTATATAAAAAACTAGCAGAGTACCCTTCCTTCGTACGGGGTTGACGTATGTTTGCATTTAGTGTCAAGGGAGTTTTCAAGGCCATCGGGGCGGTGCCCTGATGGAATTTCCAAATAAAAAGATGTATAACAAATATTGTGAGTCAATTATAAGTTTTGTTACTTGTTTTATCGTTATTTAGGATAATATTGTGAAATTTTATGAACATTTAAATTCTAAATTGAAACATTTTCTTTAAGTTCGATACAAATTCTATTTCCTATTTTTCAATATTTTGTTTTAACATACAAGTTAGGACGTGGTGAAATCTCAATGTATTACTGACTTTGGGCAAAACCAAATGCCAAGTTTCTGTAAAAACGGATGATGGAAATGATATTGGTAGTTTCCACACTTTTATAAGATATTATAATAAGTTGTTGGGATCCATCATAATTCTTACCCATAAGACAATGCAAAACCTCTTAATGTAATTAACATATGTCGGTATCTTAGGCATTGGAGGAAATGTTGCACTGTATTGGTAAATCAAAGGATATTATCTATTATGGTACATTTATTAAAACAGTAGACACAAGTACTTTGAATCTCGTAATTATAACAATACATTCTTAACGACGGCTAGGCCATAACAGAGCTCGTGTATACATTACAAAATGTCCGCTCGCTTAGCTCGTGTCAGTGTATCACCCTTAGTGTTGACGAAACTGTATGTTCAAGACCATCACTCGATACGCTCGTGTCGGTTAAGGTCCTACCGGGTCTCCAATTTAATACTAATTTCACGTTTTCTTGAGATGTGGGTTCGAAATTACATTTTCGCTATTATTCATCGTAAAGAAATGGGGTCGGTAACAGCACGTAGAATTTAAATGTGAAATTTGTATCTAAAAGATTGTGTTATAAGTTAAATAACTGAAGGGATATAAACAATTTTATTATCCACCATTTTGTCATTGTTTATTCAGTTGTTCTGAATTTCATTAAAGTTCTATAAGAGACAAATCTTCCGACATAACGTTTTTCTTCTAAAATGTTTATTCCTGAAAATTTATTATTAAAAATGCTAAAATTTTGCCATATTTTCCCCTAATCCGTAAGACAAAACACGAATTTCAGGTCGGGGGAGAGGGCTGCACCCATACGGAAGTAATATTACAATAAAATGGCATCATTTTTTCTAAACCCCAGTAACTATGTAGCCTACTTATTACTCAATAGTATAGTTGTTATATAAATTGATTATTAATGAAAAGTACATTCTTATTTGTGTATATTTTGTTGCGGATCATAAAAAGATTTTTGTATTTTTCATAATAATTACAAATATACTGTACATGCACAAATACAAGTATAGTTTCGAAACTCTTAAAACTTTACACAAAACAAACTTATAACATTAAGAGCGAATGTTATTTTAAACCTATTTTGAAACACTGCGTGTATCAATATTGATATTTATCAAAATGAATAATATTTACATACAAGAGATTGTGGCCATTTCATTCAGTGACTAAATCTCTGAGAAATGTGTTTATTGTTGTATACTTCGTACAATCGTTTTATTTTGACAGTAAACAAAAATATATAATAGATATAGATAGATGGTTTTTGTGGATAGAGAGCATTTATTCAAAAGTTAGATTTTTTTAGAGCTAGGTAAAAAACCATACCTTTTGTTTGAAAGTAATAGGATGCAATTTGTTTTTGTGTAAGGAATAGATTAATATATTTTAATTAGTTAGGATGGAGTGGCTCAATTCAGTACACTCGTTCCTGTGCTAGTTTTTATTGTACAAAAATAAAGATACAAAGCAATGTTTGCTGAGGAGAGGGATATATTATTTGTAGCTTGTAAATATAAAACATTGTTTGTACCAAAAATCATTTTACGGGAAAAGGAAATACAACCTATATAATTACACTATACCGTTAGTCACTCTTTGACTTTTTTAAACTACAGTTAAATAGCTATTGCGTTCCAAGACAATATTATAAACATAAATATTTCCTGTGGTATCTTTATCCGGAAAACAACTGTGTCGAAAACTTGTTACACAATTCTATTCACATTAATTAAAATTAGATAATAAAATAAAAACTTTTTGAAAAAGTCAAGAAAAGTAGAGTTCTTCTTTACATTTAACTGCTTCAACAATTTCATTCTCCTGCCATAAACGTAGCAGTTCTTTAAGTACATTACAATACCTCGACTTGAGTGTGCCCACTGGATGAAATATTTTAGTTTAACAGTTTGTAAACTTTATTCATGAGAGCTTACAAAAAATAGGTATTTAAATATTTGTGGTAGTTATATGAGGGAACATGCATAAATATACTGTAAGAAGATGCTGTACTTTTTCATCCTTCATGCAAAAGGTGGAATAAAAGAATACATGAATGAAATACAACTACCAATTCCGACTGCTAAATAGTTATTACTGCCCGTTTTAACACTCTATTTGTACAGACGTGTTGTATTTCAATGAACAAGTTATACTAAGTTGCGACTTGGACAATACTTAATACAAACCATTCATACTGAAGTACAAATAGCGTTTTGGGTTGTAGGTCTATACAAGGATGGCCACGTGACACCTTATGAGGATGGTGACTGAATCACTAAAACTTCATCATGTACAAATACAGAGTTTGCATTTAAAATATTTGTTTTCTTTTATTTGTTGTTTATATTATTGATTTATGTTTAATCTTGAAATTTTGTTGATAATAATTATGTATAACAGCACACGTATTAAATAAAAAAATTATATTGCAATTAATTGTTTCAACAAGAGCGTTTAGTAAAATTAACTCAAACGCCTGCACACAAGCACAGAAACTGATACTCTTATACATTTATACATAACCACTAATTCCCCATCAAGACCATGACTAATTCACTTTTAATGATCTTTAATTGCTGTCTCGCCATGAGGATGTATACTTTAGGTTTTATTATTACAAAGAAATCTCCTGTTTGGAAATACATAATATTTTTAATGGACTAAATTACTACCTCAAACAAATTAAAAACGGAATATCTTTAGACACGATACTTTATTATTTCGATAACAGCAGCATTATCTGAAAAACGACTTTTAATGTGGTTATGTCACAGTCAATATAAAGAATATGCAATTCTTGTTTGTAAGTTTCCATTGATATGAGACAGAATAACATTGAATCTACTGGACGTAATTACTGTGGGATTGCTGTACAATGTTTCCTAAAAAGGAATATAAATTCAAATCATTGAAACTAATGTGGTTTCACAATTGCAAAATATTTTTTCTCTTGTCTACATAAAATATTAACTTTCTAAAAACTTAACACTGGCTTAAACTTCTGAAGTATACAAAATAACATTTTCCATAAAACAATTAATTCATGTGTGTACTAACCAACACATTAAATTACTTACATTGTAAAACTATTAAGTAAACAAAGCGCAGGTAAAAGTAAAAAATAAAATAAAATACAAGTAACTAAACCAATATACTATTGTATATATGTAATACTATTTATTAAACTATAACCACATCTGGGTAAGCTTAATGTTCAAAATAAATTGCTGGTTATTCCAACGCCAAGTGCTCATGTCGTTAAGGTCCCGCAAGCCACGTTCAATTAGTCACTGTCTGGTCGGTCACGCGATACCTCTCCCCACAACTTCAACTACTCAGAGCGGCGCCCGTTATAGGGTAGCCACCAGCCGATGTTTAATACTAATATGGCATGCCAGATAGCTTTACCCCAGTTTTCTTGGGCTAACATTGTAAGGTGTATTCCACAACTCGATTTGTAGAAAGCCCCCTTCTCCTAGAGCTCATGTTAGCGAAGTTCCCTAAGCAACGTGTAATGAATAGCCGTCAAGTCCCTTACGCTGACGGTTATTCACATCGTATAACGAGGGCGGCGCCCATTACCCACTTACATAAGATAGGGTAGCCAACCACCGGTTTTAGGGATCAACACCGTGAGATACAATGTTGATCCAGTACGTAAAGAATCATTACCCAAATAAGTGTGGAAAATCGTAAGTAAAAGAAAGAAATTACAGTTGAGGTATAATTAGCAGAATGAACATTGATCTCCATTATTAAAACTGAATTTACAGTAAATCCCATACGACTTATCCAATGAGTTAATTTCATAAGGGAAGTTTAGGCAACATTTACATGTATACTTAACTAGTTTACCAAACAATTATTTAATAAATCATTATTTTATTCTTACGATTACAACATGCACCAAACCGTTTATCTCGAAGTCTTCAACTTCGTTACTACACTGACTTGCCGATACTACGGCCACTTTAGTAAGTGAAAAGTATTTGTTTAACACGATCAAATCATAACCTGTTAAACAAAAAAACATTACCAAACACTCAGCCTATGGATAATAAACTTTCCTCATTGGGCACTAATTGAATTTTTTCCCTTCTAAATAGCTTTGAATTTAGGAACACAAAAATGTTGTACATCAATGCTAAACAACATTTTACGACCGGACTTTTGTAAGTAAGTATATTGGTGGCGTTTTAGACATCGTCAAACACAAGGAACTAATGAATACGATCTCACGCAAGTCAGTGTAGTAACGAAGTTGTAGACTTCGAGAAAGACAGTTTGGTGCATGTTCTAATCGTAAGAAGTATTAAATGATAAATTTGGTTTCTATGGAAGCGAAATAATAAACAAATCATTAATTGTTGTATTAAAAAAAAAGTTTGAAATAAATTTTTGATAAACTAGTTAGTTATACATGTAAATGTTGCCTAAACTTTCCCTTATGAAATAAACTCATTGGATAAGTCGTATGGGATTTAAATTCAGTTTTAAGAGGGGGTTCCACTGAATCCAGGTATATTTTTAAGCCCATAAGAGCAATGTTAACTTTCAAAGTTTCTCCTGCCTCAATGGGTAATCGGATTTAGTTAATTTATGGCTTGTTTTAAAGAGAAAAAAATAACAAAGCGATTTCAGTGAGCAAAATTTTTATTTTAGGTCTCATTTTTTAATTATAGAGCCATAAAAACGGGAATTTTAATTATTTTTTTAAATTGATCTAAAACCCTAAATGAAAATTTTATTCACTGAAATTGCTAGATAATGGTGAATACTACGTGTATACAAAATTTGAAAACGATATATTGAAAATTAAAAGCTGGACAAACTTTAAAAGAAAATTGATACAGCCACTGATTCGAGCGCTGCCCGGTGTCAAACGTCAGACTACTTAGAGCCTCGCCAAAAGCATTTCCTGCAGCGCGAGTGGCGCGTTATTTTGAAAATATTAAATGCATAGTTACCAGGTTCAAGAACAAAAATTGTCTATGATTATAGTATTAATTATGTTCATGGGTAACATAGGGTAACATATGAAACACGAATTAAAAATTGTATTTTACAATCTTACTTTTTCATTTTGATATTTATTTTTCAAGTAATAACCAAAGAATTAGTGTGATTTCTCTATTTTATGAAAATAATGTTTCCTCGTTTCAATTTTTGTAGCAGGTTTTATGTAAATAGTCTGACACGTGATAACTTTAGTACAGTTCAATTCATATACGTATGCCGTGGCCAGTTTTATTTTAACATATTTAAAGCGAACAGATCCAGTAGGTTGTTTTTACATAAAAAGTATAAACTACAAATATTTTAACTGATTAAAGAATGTTTATCTCAAGGCATTTTTATTGAAGATTTTATTTCAAACTTTCAAAAGTTCTCCCATCAATTAGCTTGATCAACAATATCTTTAGATTTTATGTCAAAGGGTTTAAAATTATAGTTTGTTGTCATTTAAATGGTTTGAATGGGCTGTCATGGGAGTTAAAATTTAAAGGGTTGTACCGTGAATAGTTTTTTAATTTATGATATAATGTTTTGAGGTTGGGGAAACTAAATTAGTGAAAGTGTGTTGCCCAGTCTATAGATCAGCCTTTATGAACATAATTGTTAACAGTGGCCGTTTGCGTTTGTGTGTCTGTCTGTTGATTACACTGTTTCTTGTACATGTTTTTTGTGCACTATGTATACATGATACTTACATATTTTCATGTTCAATGTGCAATAAATATTATTTACATCAACATGGGATATATTTATTTATTAAAAACCCTCTCACCTAATTTTAACGTTTCTGTTTTATTCTTTTTAGAATAAATATTTACTCACTGCGTAAAAATTAATGTAAGGTTATAATTACGTCTACTGTTTATTATGTATGTGTATATATGTATATAACTATATTCTAACATAGTTGTTATTGTTATTGTCATAGTGAAGGAGCACCCTGTTTTTGTTCATTTTTATTTTATTTATTTTTATGGTGAATGCAAATTTGATTAAAATTTAATGGTCGTATTTTAATTAAAAATAAAACAATACATTCTTAAATTTCAGATCTTTTATTGTTAGAAAATTTAGGCAAAATTGGACGGTAAAAAACCCTGTGTGTCGCAGTTCGCCTCGACCCAAGACTCAAGACTCGTACTGTCCCTGTCGAGGCATAGGGTGGCCGGCCCCAGGACCATATATAGCAACTGCCGGCCCAGCGTTTGGTGGTGAGAGAGAGGAGTGGGTTGCCTAACGGTACCGGTTCGTGGGAGGGGGTTGGGGGTTGGGGCGGTCGAGACAGAGAGAGACAGAAGATGGGACGAAGAGCGCTTCCGGTAGTGCAAGCTATTGTAGTTCCAACCGATACCACGTGCAAGGGAGCGCTAGAGTCAACGACGAAATTTTGTTTAGGTGGAACCCCCTCTTAATAATGGAGGTCAATGTTCATTCTGCTAATTATACCTCAACTGTAATATCTTTCTTGTACTTGCGATTTGGGTCACTTATTTGGGTAATGATACTTTACGTACTGGGTCAACATTGTATCTCACGGTGTGGCCCCTAAAACCGGTGGTTGGCTACCCTATTTCATGTAAGTGGGTAACGGACGGCGCCCTCGTTATACGATGTGAGTTGCCGTCAGCGTAAGTGATTTGACGGCTACTCATTATACGTTGCTTAGGGAACCTCGCTAACATTAGCTCTAGGAGAACGGGGCCTTCTACAAAACGGGTCGTGGACTACACCCCACAGTATTAGTACAAGAAAACTGGGGTAAAGATATCTGGCATGCCATATTAGTATTAAACATCGGCTGGTGGCTAACCAATAATAGGCGCCGCCCTTGGTAGGTGATGTTATGGGGGGGAGGGGGTATCGCGTTTGCGAACAGACAGTGACTCATGAAACGTGGCTTGCGGGCCCTTACCGACATGAGTACTATGGTTTTAATGCTCACTCGGTCCCAGAGGTTTCGGCGTCAGGGATTATGCGCTGAGGAATGTTTTAAAGATGTAACATCTAACTCCACCTATCTTTATGAGATTGTCGGAAAGTTTGTGAAAGAATTTAAAATATCATAAAGGAAAAATCAAAAGTAGAAGTTCCTATCAAAAGTGCAGAAAGTGTAAATTGGAAAGGTTGGAGACAAGTTGTTAGATGTTATTATGATATATTAAAAACACGTTTGTACTATAACATACCAGAATCTAACAAAGAAGATTTTATGGTCTGTATCCTTTCATTTATATAATAAAAAGAAAAACCAATAACTCTTAGTCCTAAGACCCGAAACATAATTACTATATTCTTATGGATATGAAAGGAACTTATTTAATTGGACTGATTCAAGAATCGTAGAATATTCCATGTAGAGTGTGTTATGATTGGCTCTCTAAAATATGCCTGGGTTCTTAGTTTCAATTAATTATCATCAAATCAGTGGTTCAGTATACTAATTAATTTTTATTAACAATGACTATCTCCTATCTTATTATAATAATACAATATCTTTATTACTACTATTAATCCAGAATGACTCTAATTATTGTGACTCACAGATCTGATTCTACGTTATATATTATTATTACTTGTGTCTGAAATAATTGCAAGGTTTAGACACGAAGTTTGCTCACCCTGCTTGCCATTCATGGATGCTCATCTGAAGTCTCAAAACTCCTAGGTAGCTCGTATACGCCAAGTCCGTTTGGCTATCTTCCAGAATTATGTTCCCAGGATTCTCTTACTCGCCAAGTCCGTCTGGCTATCTTCCAGAATTATGCTCCCAGGATTCTCTTACTCGCCAAGTCCGTCTGGCTATCTTCAAAAATTCCTGCAGCACTTCCCTCGATTAATCTTGGCCCACTGACCAAGTTTTCTCCCACCCAAGGGTTTATATGCGTTTGTAGCATCAATGACGTCTGCCTTGCTTGCAAGGTAAGCAATTTCATCATTTTTTCAGGTCTGTCACAATAATTGTTGTCATACTGTGTTCCTAAAAAGAACTTAGACTATATTCCTAACTAAAATTATCCTAATTCCTAACAAGTGTTACCCTATAACGATATTTAAATATAAAATAAATCAGCAATATACTTCATGACCACTTTCAATCTTACGCTGCTTCTTTGATTTTTGAAAAACCATGGAACCTCACGTTCGTAGGCTTAGTTCACAGTATAACGAATACGTATGGGTAAGAGTTGAAGCTTAGGGTCATGCATATCCATTAAACAATTTTATAAAAGTAAAAATTAAAACAAAATGTAGAGGTAATGTTATCGAGAATGCAATGTATATTACAGAGTGAGTCACATTTTATTACATAAATTTCTCCAAAACATAATTTCAAGTTTAACTCATTATCAACATTGGTACGCCAGTTTAAGTTAAAATGATTGCAAATTTGTGTAGGTAAAATCTCTACATATATTGTAGAATACGTAGTTTTATAGATTTAAAATCTTACTTCAAATAATCAGGAAGTCATATTATTTAAAGGTAGAATTATTTATTTGAAGATAAATAAGTTACAAAGGAAGAGAATCACCCTTCCGATGATATAAACACATGGTGGAAGATTTACAATATCAAATATCAGAGGAAGAAAAATTGGAAAATTATCAAACACAAAATAGGAGCGATGTCACTTTTACATATTTAATAAATTATTAAAATACCTAATAAAAATGCAAAAGTATGCACAGTAAAAATAAATATAGAATCAAGTGAAGATAAGATGATTGAACCACTCATAGGAGCACATTTTAGCATAATAAATTAAAACTTAGTAAAAGATTTACCATTGTAAGTAAAGTCGTTATCCATAATAAAGTCTGCTACCATGACAACATTAGAAATACTTGGTCTCAATATGTTGGTGTCTACACCATAAGTTCAATCCCGAAGAATGTATCTGTAATTACAAAACTCTGAGAGCTACATTGGCCACTCTCTTATTATGTTGATAAATTATACTTCTTTTATTATTATTATTAATAACAGTGTGATGAAAAGTATCGTTCATAACTCGTACTTAAAGTGTTATTTCGGTCCTTATTAGAATTTACGCGCTCGGCTTTCGCCTCGCACGGTAAACACGTTCGCGTACCAAACAAAAAACCACTTTCGGTGCTAGTAATAAAATATACTATAACATTTACTGTGTATGGTGATGTGTGCAATTGAGGCAGTTTTATATACTTTTTTGTGGTTTGCAAGTGTTTGATAATTTTTTTATGATATTATAATCGCTATATACATTTTCTAAAATAATATTAAAATGTTCTGTGCATTTTATTTTGTTATTTATTTTACATACTAAATAGATAACAGAAATAGTTTTATACTTTAGAAAGTAATTGGAGAGTCTCTTGATTTTACAAAAATTTGATACAGTTGTTTTTTAAGTTCGAAATATGTGTAAAATATTGGTTTCTATCTGAACAGTTTACCTGGTTTACATATAATATTTACATTTGTCGAAATTATATTTTGTTCAAAAATTACGTATGGTATGTTTTGAAAATAGTCACGGTTTGACGATTATGGTAAGAAATTGTCTATAAAAGTAATATCTGTATATTTTGTTCTAATGCAACTATTATATTTATTAATATTTAATAGTGATTTAATAAATAACTGATAGCCTGTAGCTGATACAAGTAAGACGAATAATAAATATATAAATGAGCAGTTAAGAGGATTAGAGTTCCATTGAGAGAATAAATTAGTGCTTCATGGAGCTAAGAACAGCGTCACCTACATTACTTGATGAAAGATATTACTGTAAAAAAATTAAAAAAATACATATTGATTCATTAAAATATTTGAAGAGATCGCTAGCTTGCATTTATCCATTATAGGAATTTATTTTGTACGATTTGTTTTTCCATTTGTTTTTCCTCTTGCGTGACAGACAACTTATATTATATTAAACATATAGAGAACTATTTATAAGCTCATAATTTACTAATTAACTTTAACGAACGCAATGTACATGATCGAGATGACCCTTAAAAACAACGATCAAAGATGAAACATTTTACAAATTATTCCTAAACGTAGCTGTTAACAACAGGTACTTTTTCTTCATGAAAATGGAAAATCTCGATAAAAAAAAAATGAATCGATAACTCATCCGAGCCATGTCCAACTGTGGAACATCTGAAACCACTTATTATTTTTAAACATTTGAATAAATTTTAATCATTATTTTTATTTAATAACGTTTTATTTTGTATAAACATTGAAATTGTATAAATGTATGTTGTTCGAACCAATTTTAATCAAACAGTCCTATAGACTTTTCACCCTTATAATTGGTCACAAAGAAGTGTAAAGAAGGTTATGGGATTAAAAAAAAAACCCGTTATCATATTATCAGGAAAATATCCATTTTGAAGTCGTCTTATTAAACATTAGGTGGTTATAGATTTATGTTTGTCTCGTCTTGTTCTACACCCCAAACTTGTAGATAGTGTTTAATCAAATTTGGTATGTGAACATAATTTGGTCATAAATCGGCCACGTTTTTATCTTTTGCCATAACTTTATTTGGAGAGAATATTGGATTAAACAATAGATGAATATGATTCAAAATTTGTTATTACGATTTTGATAAATGTAATCAACCAGGACCGTAAGAAAGCTAATATAAAAAAAACAAACAAACATATTTTGAAAGGTATTGGTAAAAGCCATAAAGTCGAAATCCAAGGTATTAAAAATATAGGTAAAACTAATTAACAATACCCAAAGATACCCTTATTAACCCTTAGCAAAAAAGAACACATTTGGTGAGTTATCAGTAAAAGCCATAATATCGAAATCCGAGGTATTAAAAATATAGGTAAATCTAATTAACAATACCCAAAGATACCCTTATTAACCCTTCCCAAAAAAGAACACATTTGGTCAGTTATCAGTAAAAGCCATAATATCGAAATCCGAGGTATTAAAAATATAGGTAAATCTAATTAAAAATACCCAAAGATACCCTTATTAACCCTTCCCAAAAAAGAACACATTTGGTCAGTTATCAGTAAAAGCCATAATATCGAAATCCGAGGTATTAAAAACATAGGTAAATCTAATTAACAATACCCAAAGATACCCTCATTAACCCTTCCCAAAAAAGAACACATTTGGTGAGTTATCAGTAAAAGCCATAATATCGAAATCCGAGGTATTAAAAATATAGGTAAATCTAATTAACAATACCCAAAGATACCCTTATTAACCCTTCCCAAAAAGAACACATTTGGTCAGTTATCAGTAAAAGCCATAATATCGAAATCCGAGGTATTAAAAATATAGGTAAAACTAATTAACAATACCCAAAGATACCCTTATTAACCCTTCCCAAAAAAGAACACATTTGATCAGTTATCAGTAAAAGCCATCATATCGAAATCCGAGGTATTACAAATATAGGTAAATCTAATTAACAATACCCAAAGATACCCTTATTAACCCTTCCCAAAAAAGAACACATTTGGTCAGTTATCAGTAAAAGCCATAATATCGAAATCCAAGGTATTAAAAATATAGGTAAAACTAATTAACAATACCCAAAGATACCCTTATTAACCCTTCCCAAAAAAGAACACATTTGGTGAGTTATCAGTAAAAGCCATAATATCGAAATCCGAGGTATTAAAAATATAGGTAAATCTAATTAACAATACCCAAAGATACCCTTATTAACCCTTCCCAAAAAAGAACACATTTGGTGAGTTATCAGTAAAAGCCATAATATCGAAATCCGAGGTATTAAAAATATAGGTAAATCTAATCAACAATACCCAAAGATACCCTTATTAACCCTTCCCAAAAAAGAACACATTTGATCAGTTATCAGTAAAAGCCATCATATCGAAATCCGAGGTATTAAAAATATAGGTAAATCTAATTAACAATACCCAAAGATACCCTTATTAACCCTTCCCAAAAAAGAACACATTTGGTCAGTTATCAGTAAAAGCCATAATATCGAAATCCAAGGTATTAAAAATATAGGTAAAACTAATTAACAATACCCAAAGATACCCTTATTAACCCTTCCCAAAAAAGAACACATTTGGTGAGTTATCAGTAAAAGCCATAATATCGAAATCCGAGGTATTAAAAATATAGGTAAATCTAATTAACAATACCCAAAGATACCCTTATTAACCCTTCCCAAAAAAGAACACATTTGGTGAGTTATCAGTAAAAGCATAATATCGAAATCCGAGGTATTAAAAATATAGGTAAATCTAATTAACAATACCCAAAGATACCCTTATTAACCCTTCCCAAAAAAGTACACATTTGGTGAGTTATCAGTAAAAGCCATAATATCGAAATCCGAGGTATTAAAAATATAGGTAAATCTAATTAACAATACCCAAAGATACCCTTATTAACCCTTCCCAAAAAAGAACACATTTGGTGAGTTATCAGTAAAAGCCATAATATCGAAATCCGAGGTATTAAAAATATAGGTAAAACTAATTAACAATACCCAAAGATACCCTTATTAACCCTTCCCAAAAAAGAACACATTTGGTTAGTTATCAGTAAAAGCCATAATATCGAAATCCGAGGTATGAAAAATATAGGTAAATCTAATTAACAATACCCAAAGATACCCTTATTAACCCTTCCCAAAAAAGAACACATTTGGTGAGTTATCAGTAAAAGCCATAATATCGAAATACGAGGTATTAAAAATATAGGTAAATCTAATTAACAATACCCAAAGATACCCTTATTAACCCTTCCCAAAAAAGAACACATTTAGTCAGTTATCAGTAAAAGCCATAATATCGAAATCCAAGGTATTAAAAATATAGGTAAATCTAATTAACAATACCCAAAGATACCCTTATTAACCCTTCCCAAAAAAGAACACATTTGGTCAGTTATCAGTAAAAGCCATAATAACGAAATCCGAGGTATTAAAAATATAGGTAAAACTAATTAACAATACCCAAAGATACCCTTATTAACCCTTCCCAAAAAAGAACACATTTGGTGAGTTATCAGTAAAAGCCATAATATCGAAATCCGAGGTATTAAAAATATAGGTAAATCTAATTAACAATACCCAAAGATACCCTTAATAACCCTTCCCAAAAAAGAACACATTTGGTGAGTTATCAGTAAAAGCCATAATATCGAAATCCGAGGTATTAAAAATATAGGTAAATCTAATTAACAATACCCAAAGATACCCTTACTAACCTTTCCCAAAAAAAAATATTTGGTGAGCTATCAGTAAAAGCCATAATATCGAAATCCGAGGTATTAAAAATAAAGGTAAATCTAATTAACAATACCCAAAGATACCCTTATTAACCCTTCCCAAAAAAACATATTTGGTGAGTTATCAGTAAAAGCCATAATATCGAAATCCGAGGTATTAAAAATATAGGTAAATCTAATTAACAATACCCAAAGATACCCTTACTAACCCTTCCCAAAAAAACACATTTGGTGAGTTATCAGTAAAAGTCATAATATCGAAATCCGAGGTATTAAAAATATAGGTAAATCTAATTAACAATACCCAAAGATACCCTTACTAACCCTTCCCAAAAAAACATATTTGGTGAGCTATCAGTAAAAGCCATAATATCGAAATCCGAGGTATTAAAAATATAGGTAAATCTAATTATCAATATCCAAAGATACCCTTACTAACCCTTCCCAAAAAAACACATTTGGTGAGTTATCAGTAAAAGTCATAATATCGAAATCCGAGGTATTAAAAATATAGGTAAATCTAATTAACAATACCCAAAGATACCCTTACTAACCCTTCCCAAAAAAACATATTTGGTGAGCTATCAGTAAAAGCCATAATATCGAAATCCGAGGTATTAAAAATATAGGTAAATCTAATTATCAATATCCAAAGATACCCTTACTAACCCTTCCCAAAAAACTTATTTGGTGAGCTATCAGTAAAAGCCATAATATCGAAACCCGAACTATTACAAAGGTTGTAATTTCTTAAAATCGGCTACACAAATTGCATGTAAATTTTGGTGACCTAGCTCGATCTCTACCATATTTCATCCCTCTATTATTGGTGATCAACCCAGAATGGATTAGATCCCTCTATTTCATATCTACTATCACTCTTCTCTTCACCTACTCTTATTCTTAACCCTATTTGAGTATTCGGGAGCTATGGGTTTACTCATTTTATGCTTTTTTTTATAACACTGTGTTGAACATGGTTTTTGAATCATTTAGAAATTTGGTGAAAGGTAAGGATTAATGTCCAAAATCAATGTGCTAAATTGCAAATGTCAGACAGTTGTCGTCAAAGTACATAATGACAAGAAAAAGGATAACCATACTTGATGCCGCACAGTGGTACGAATCGCATTTTTTTCGTTAAGAGCACATGTTTTGCTACCGATTGGGATATTTTTTTAATGCTCATTATTAAATTTTCAAAAAATATAAAAAAAACTGATTTTTGAATCACTGTAACTAAAATTATTGAGCTTAACGAAAAATGTCATTTTTTATTTAATTCTTAATAAAATTTGCAAAAAACATTTTTCTTTACTTATTTACATACATCTTGTTACTCGGAATAGTTTAAGGTCGCTGATTACGAATCTGATATCCAAATTGTCATAAACCAACCTGCATGATGGGGTCATCATAATTGTGGCTATAAAATGTTAAAAAAAGATGAAAAACTAATTATTTTTATCGAAGTTTATGCCGAAAAGTTTTGAATATTTCCGATAAAATAGACTAAATGTTAAGTTTTCGGAAGAAATTATAGACGGTGGATCCAATATGGCTTTAATAATATGAAAAAATAAATTTAAAATAACCTAAATGGATTAAAGTAAATAGGCTATACCAAGGAATTAAATTTTCAGAAATTTCTAATATATCCAATTAGCCTGCCAAACGTTAATTATATTAGAGTTATTGGTTTTTAGGTTCTACTTTGCTTAGGTTTTATAAGGTCCAATATTTTTGTTTATGTTTTTCGTGTTTATTATATTATTAGAAAAATAATTAAACTCTTAATATGTCTTACATAAGATTATGTTTAAATTAATTTAAGACTGAGTCGCTTATTTATGATTGATGATTAATGTATGGCAGTCATATTAGATGTGTTTGAAAATTTCAGGTTTGTTAATTTTTAAATTTTGTAATAACTTTTAGGACCTATTTAGTTTAATGCATTTAATTAATATTTAAGTTAGTATTATCATATTGTTGCCGCCATATTTGATCCGCCATTTGAATTTCTTCCAGGTATTTAAAATTTAGTCTATTTTAAAATTACTTTTCAGATATATTCAAAACGTTTCGGCTTGAACTTATATGTTAATTTTTTTTTTATATTTTATAACCGCCATCTTGCAGGTTGGTTTATGACAATTTGGATATCAGATTCGTAATCAGCGAGCTCAAAAACTCTGGAGTAATAAGATTTATATAAATTGAATAATAAATAATTTCTTTTTTGTTAGTTTTATTAAGAATTAAATAAGAAATGGGTATTTTTGCTAAGCTCAAACATTTTGTAAGCATAATTAAAAAATCGGGTCTCTTACGTTTTTTGAAAATTTAATTACGAGTATTAAAAAAAATCTAATCGGTTGCGAAACAAGTGATATAGATAATTTTGAACGAAACAATTGTGAATCGTGTCACTGTGCGCCGTTACTTAAACTTCATTTGGTATTATATTAATTAATTATGCTAAAGACGAGTTTATGACACAAGTCATGCAAATGTACATTTTATTATTATTACCTAAAACCCTCTCGAAAATACACTAAATCTAGTCCTAAACGTTATTCCGTTCTCGTGTTTTAACGTTCTCATAAATACTCGCAGACAGTTTTTATAATTATTCATTGTTCGCTATTGTTATGGACTTTACATAATATTATTAGTGAGATATATAGTTAACGTTCGTAAACTGAGCTGAAAAGTTCATTGTGTTTTCGGAGCGTTGACAGTTTAAAGCGATATTTATTTTCTTAGATTAAGATAATTTGAATTTATTACAGTACAGTACTTACACTAATAAAATTTATGCTATTATCATGGTTTATTTTAGATACAAAATATAAAGCTCTGATAGGAAATTTTAATCTAAATATGGAAAATATGTGTGCTTTAAAGCTTCTCTATGACAACCCTTCAAGATTAACATAATTTGTATTAAACTTAGAAACGGGACTGTATATACACCTAATTAAACTTACAACCACAGCCAAATGATCTCTTAATTACTGATATAATTCTCTACTACTATTATTATACGTCTGTTTCTAAAACAATTATAATAAAAGTAAAAAATTATGGATTTCAAGCACTTCTACAAAGCTTCCATTTATTAAATCTTACTTTTTACCAAATAAACACTGATTTATCGTGAACATAAGAATCATCAATACATGGTTATAATAAAAATAAAAACTAACAGCTAATTTTGTTAAAAGCATTTCTGTGAAAGACGAAGTTTTGTCGAAGTAAATACAAGGCTGGCCAGTTTTGAATAGCGTGTATCGGGTCAGTAGTCCCTACGCTCTCGCACGAGCAAGAAAGGACGGCCAAACAATGGTGGCGAGCTACCTGTTACTCATAGAACACCTAGTATGCTACTAAGATTTTTTTACATAATTTAGAATTGTTTTGTTACAATTATATTATCTGTATGTACATGAAATTACGAGAAAAATAAATATATACTCGACCATATTACTGCAAAGTAAGGAATACAGTACTTATAAATATACAAAACTTGATCTCTGCTTTTCGAAGCTTATTTAAAGCTTGTTTTAGAAGCTTCAGACTGCCATGGTCCGTATTACAAGTTTCATTGTTTTTTTTTTATTCATTCATTTATTGTTGGAGTTACTTTGTAACGAGAACTATTACCAATAGATAGAAAATTGTTTACAAAGAGTATATCAATGTTTCACCACTTTTAGATAAGATCAGGCTGTTTATTCCAAGGGGACATAGCCGATGTCCTCATCTTCGTTCATGCTCCATTCGTCACTACTCGAGTTGTCACCTGGTTCCAAGTTGGTACTTGACTCAATCAGACTCATAAAAGCCTAAACTCTTCCATTCTTCTTCCACGATCTGTCAACATATTTACCCCACTTTTCTCTCGTAAAATCACCAATCGACTCCATGAATAGATTCTAGAGATCTTTGAGTTTTAACTTTGTATTTCGTTTCTTGACATAGGCCTTCAAGTTTGACCACACCATTTCAATTTTCACAACCTCTACATCGATGACGTAGGTTGGTTGCGGTGGTTTGTGTAGTAGGACAAGTTCATATAGCTCATGTTTGCGCAAAATCTCCCTGAACAAAACTTTCTTTCCTGAATCCATTTAACCATTGTTGCTTTGACGGAAGTTTAAATTGGTTCTTTATCTTTTACTCTCGAGTGGTAGGGAACGTTGTTCATAGCAATCGTAGACTGAGACGGAATTGCCTGTAGCAAGTGATCAAAAAACACTTTTCGAACACATCAGAATTCATCTCCTCGAGAGTGAATACAGTCTTCTTTGATTCAAAAAGTAAGGAAGAGCATTTATCCAGCCATTACTGTCAACCATGGCGTATAATTACCCGTTGTTCTTTCTCAACATGGTCGCCAGTAACACACAACACAGTGTCGTGAGTCCATCCTCTGTCATTGGTTTCATTCTTGTTTAACCAGGTCTCATTCAGAAATACACAGTTCTTAATGTTTTCGCTATGGATTTTTCTGTGAAAACGACACCATAGTAAGACAGATGACGGTTTCAATAAAAACGTTTCGGTTGTTTAGTTTTTATAACGAAATTCCAAATATGCAATATATTTCAAAGATATGATCTTCAACCGGTGTAAAGTCCAGCCTCACGCAGAGAAACACATGGTTTTCCTAAATTTGGAACTTCGATACGCTTGCAATAGTTCAAAACATGTCAAAAAATTCGTCCTTTGTCAAACGAATCAAATTCCCTTACTTGCCTCTTCCTCTTGGTTCTAGAACTCCTCGGAGATTGATTGACGAGACTCTCTTCATCAGCTACTGGGGCAAGCGTTGTGTTGTCTCTGCCTTCCACGTTTAGAGAATCTTCATCCCAGATATTTCCTTTTGTTTCTATAAGTAGATTCATTTTTGATTTAATCCCCTGAACTGTCCTGAAAGAAATTCTACTTGCATCCGATACCCATTCTAAGACCTTTCTCACATCAAGAAGGTTACCTACATTACACTTCTATTTTTCGAAGTAACATAAGACAGAAGTTGTAATCGTCCTGGCTTACGTATGCAGAATTTGACGTAAAACAGTACTACAATAAAGCTCATTGGTAACATTATTTATAAAAATACTATCAAAATAAAATAACTAAAACGTCACAGTTGGGCCAGTAACTAATAATAGTAGAATTTGTAATTGTTAAATGGTTTTAATGGGGGGAGATTTATTTGTCACTCATCGTTTTCTAATAACCATTGTAATAGCCAATGCCTCATTTACAAGCAGATGTAGTAAGGACGGATGTGGCTATTTCGGTGGATTATCTAAATATTGTAAATCTTGTTGAAGATCCAATAACTAGTTTGGATACAGCGTTAAATTATAATTAGGCCTGCATAATGTTCCAGGTTCTCACTATTTATTAAACGCGTTATAACTAATTTAATAACAATAAATTGTTATAACTAATAAATTTTAACAATAGGTGTTATTCCTTAGTTGGCAGTAAATATGGTCGAGATTGGACTTATTTTTCTTGTAATTTCGTGTATATGCCGATAATATAATCGCAACAAAACAACTATAATTTTTTTAGAAAATCGTATTAGGATACTAGAAGTCTTACTATGAGTGACAGGTAACTCGCCCAGCCATAGCCATTTAAATATTATTTATAAATGTTAAAACTATTGAAAATGTGGAAACTTCACGTCTTTACTTTGGCCTAAGTCCTTCTATCTCTTTCATAAAATGTGTTAAAATAAAATCAGCTATTTTCATTTCCATACAATTATTTTTTTATTATTTTGTTGTTTACATAATGTATATATGTTTATTCGCTATTGACAAATATGTAATAAATATAATTTTCTAGAATTGTTTCTAATCTTAAATATAACGGTTGGTAATAATTTCTGGTCATCTCCTTACAGTGTACTAACCATCAAAAACAGGTAAATTCCGAAAACAATAAATAAAGCATTTTAAATCTTGTTTTCAGTTATCGTTCACAAATAAATCTCTAGTGATTTAAATTCAGAAGTTGTTTGTCTCTCCAGTAAATGCAGATATATATATATATATATATATATATATATATATATATATATATATATATATATACACATATATATATATATAAATTCATCAACGCCTGGACCATCACTAACAGTCTACTTATTTATTTATAACTACTCTTATATTCCGCTGTATTCAAACACATGATACACTCATGTTAGATAATGAAGTAGGGATGAGTAAGGTTCCTCTTTTAGTAAATATAACTTCTTCTTTTTTACATTTTCCAGAATAATTATCCGTGTTTATAACCATTTCGTGTTCATAACGTAACTATCCTGGAGCAGGAAAAGACATTTCCTAACAATGACGAATTTTTTCTTTCCTTTGAAAATCACTTAGATAATTGTAGTGTAAATAATCTCGGAACCACTGGCCAGAGGTATTCTAAGATTGGAATATTTCTTTCAGAACTATTTCTTAGCTTTCTTGTTACGTCATTATTTGTCGAAATTAATGATTTATATAACTTCTGTTAAAAATCTCTGTCTGAATTTTTTTTTTTTTTTTTTGAAGCGCAAATGAACAAAAACTCGGGTAACATTTATAAATATAAATGATATTTAGTAGCACTTGTGTTTCGTATATAGTGACAACAATTTCATTTAGTGAAACAAATAATGAATTTAAAATTAAATAAAGCAAAAAGAGAAAATTTTAAAGCACACTCAAATTGTACATAATATGCAGTATACATAGGTAAAATTTATATTCATTATATTTTAATGAATTTGGTCGCCTCAACGTAACTTATTTTTTTTAAATTTATTTATTTACTGTGATTAAATTTTCCATGAGAATTTCCTCTCTAACAAATTTCGTATATAAATTACGACATATATAAATTTATTTATTTAAAATATGTTTAAAAACAGTGTAATTGAAAGCTACGAAAGTGATAATTTTGGTGGCCTAAGGGTTAGTATTATTTTTGTTTTCTAAGGTATACGTATGCATGTTTTATAAAGTTAGTGCTACCCTTAACTACAATTGGGCCTAATTTACGTCTATGGTATAAATATTTACTATATATATATATATATATATATATATATATATATATATATATATATATTTGACTATGTTAAATATAGTGTGTTGTGATAACGATGCATGGTTTGATTAAAGATGCACGATTTCTATTCGGCTCTATTGTTTATTCTGTAAATGGTAGTTATACAATTATTCTATATTCATTTACAACCAAACTTGTAAATTCACTACAAAGATTATTTAAATAAATTCAGTACTATGAATCATTAGGATTGTTATATTTTCTTCAAATTGAACCAAATTTGTTGCTTCAATAAATTTAATTCCTTTAAAAATTCCCTAGTTTTACAAGACACATTTTATAGTAAAAAGTATTCAATTCTTACTATAAGGTCAAACTTTTTCTCTGTTTCTTGTCACTATTGTCATTTAAGTATATTATTGTATTAAACGTTTAATTTATTCCACTACAATATTTTAACCATGGTTTTAGTTTTTATTGCACTCTTTAAGATACTTGAAAGCTTAATACTTATGTATCAAATGATTTTAATTATTTAAATATTAGATCTAGAGTATTTGAATCGATTAAGTAAGAGAGACACAAAGTAAATTTTACTAGATATTAAAATGAGGACAAAAATCATTAAGTTTTTCTATATAGTCTGTTGAACAAAAGACGTTTGTACTAAAATATTGTCTAAATATGACAGCTACATAAACACTTTGAAAGAGAATTCTAATATTGAATTTTATACTTTCCCTGATGATGTATGTAAAATGTATCGCAAATGTGGCTAAAATTGTTTGAAACAGTTCAATAGACCATTTCATTGCATTGCAATTACGATCTACTATATTGGATTTTAAATATAAAATTTGTTGAATCCAACAGTTACTATGTTCACTAATATATTTATGTTACCAATATAGCCGAAATTCAACAAACAATATATAGCAAATATTTCAGGCTTAGTCTATTTTATTTATAGTTTACATATAAATCTGTTGCACTTAATAAAAAACGTTTAAATTCAAAAGTTAATGCCTCAAGTAAAGGCATAGATATAAAAAACAACTACCTCTAGAACAGCATTAACATTTTGATTTGCTTATTATTAACCTAATTCATTATTTTATTTATAATTGTTGATACGAAAATTTTTACCACTAATGGGTACAATGTAAGGAGTCCAGTGAAACTCTGTAACTTCATTTATTTATTTTTAATCAATTTCCTAAAGCCCTAAATTTCGTTGCTTTCAACCTCGAATTGACATTCAATATCAATTATGATTTTGATTCAATCTTTCCTAGCCCTTTTATCGTGACGTCACAAAATTTACATTAAATATAATTTCTAACCTAACCTAGCCTAACCTAACCTAATCCAACATAACCTAAACTAGATATAATAAAATTCCAACGCAAGTTCTCATAAACATTACGTTTACTTAATCAAACGGGCTTCAACTGAGTCGCCATTCTCAGTGATGGATGAGTTACAATAACTAAACTATAACTGTTACAGTTATAACTATTATAACTAATTAATTTATACACAACTACTAATTACCCATCAAGACCATGACTAAAACACTTTTAATGATCTTAAATTTAAGTTACGCCATGAGGATGTATACTTTAGGTTATATTATTACCAAAGAAATCCTCTGTTTGGAAATACATGATATTTTTAATGGACTAAATTACTACATCAAACCAATTTAAAACGGAATATCTTTAGACACGATACTTTATTATTTCGCTAACAGCAGCATTATCTGAAAAACGGCATTTAATGTGGTTATGTCACAGTCAATATAAAGAATATGCAGTTCTTGTTTGTAAGTTTCCATTAATATGAAAACAGAATAGCACTGAATCTACTGGATGTAATTACTGTGAGGTTGCTGTACAATGTGTTTCATAAAAGTGAAAATAATTTCAAATCATGGAAAATAATATGCTTACACAATTGCAAAATATTTTCGAATACCTACATAAAATATTAACTCTCTGAAAACTTAAAACTGGCTTAAAACTTCTGAAGTATATAAAATAAAATCTCCATAAAAACAATTATTACAAGTGTGTACTAACTAACACATTGAATTACTTACATTGTAAAACTATTAAGTAAACAAAGCTCAGGTAAAAGTTAAAAATTAAATACAAGTAACTAAACCAATAGATGTACTATGGAATGTATGTGATACTATTTATTAAACATAACCACGTGTGGGAAAGCTTAAATGTTCAAAATAAATTGTTGGTTATTCCAACGCCCAATGGCCGAAATAAATTACCAGAAAACGTATAGATATTAAAGTATACACAAACCTGTAGTTCACAACATAAAACAACCTATCAAACTTGATAGAAGCTTCTGCTTCTAGTTTTGAGGTAGCTTTCGTCCTTATCTCGGTTGAATTTTATTTTTGTTCGTCAACTCATCACTCACAATAATTTCAGAAGAGAATAAAAATTTAGTTTATTTTCTTATCAGTTATTTTTATATATTACATTTTGAGATATTTTATTTCTGTAACAATTATTTAACATTAAATTTGTTCTATTCATTTACTACTATTGATTAAATAAACCCTATTGGTTTAAGCCACAATGTTTCAATTTAGATTGAAGATAAAACATGTCCACTTTATCCAAATACAAAATGATAACATAATACAAACATGTACGCAATTAGCAAACCCAAAGGGGAAGTACAGCAGCACTAAAACTGAATTATAATTACTGTTACAACACTCTTAACGACTTCACTCACGGGAATATTTGTACTTTACATAGTTTATGCAACCACTCGAATATAACTACGTATTGTACAATATATGTAGAGATTTTACCTACACAGATTTGTAATTATTTTAACTTAAACAAACGTACCAATGTTGATAATTAATTAAAATTGAAATTATGTTTTAAAGAAATTTATGTATTAAAGAGAAACCACATGATGTCGTGACTCACTCTGTAATATACATTGTATTCTCGATAACATTACCTCTACATTTTGTTTTAATTTCTACTTTTATAAAATTGTTTAATGGATATGAATGACCCTAAGCTTCAACTCTTACCCATACGTATTGGTCATGCTGTGAACTAAGCCTACGAACGTGAGGTTCCATGGTGTTTCCAAAATCAAAGAAGCAGCGTAAGTTGAATGTCGTCTTGAAGTATATTGCTGATTTATTTTATATTTAAATATCGTTATAGGGTAACACTCTACATGGAATATTCTACGATTCTTGAATCAGTCCAATTAAATAAGTTCCTTTCATATCCATAAGAATATAGTAATTACTTTATTTCCGGTTTTAGGGTAAAAGCTATTGTTTTTTTCTTTTATTTATCTAAATGAAAGGATACAGACCTTGAAATAATCTTTGTTTAGATTCTGGTATAATATAGTACCCCCCGTGTTTTTAATCTATCATGATAAAACCTAACAATTTATCTCCACCCTTTCCACTATACTTCACTCTCTTCAACTTTTGATTTTTCCTTTATATTTTTAAAATTCTTTCACAAACTTTCCGACTATCAAATAAAGATAAGTGGAGTTAGATGTTACATCTTGAAACCATTCTTTAGCTCATACTGCCAGAGGCCGAAACCTCTGGGACAGAGTGAGCTTGCTCTCATGGTACTCATATCGGCAAGGTCCCGCAAGCCACGTTCAATTAGTCACTGTCTGGTCGGTCACGCGATACCTCTCCCCACACAAATTCAACTACTGAGATCGGCGCCCGTTATATTGAATCCACCAGCCGATGTTTAATGCTAATATGGCGATGTACGCCCAGTCTTACAGCTTTACCCCAGTTTTCTTGGGCTAACACTGTGGGGGTGTAGTCCACAACTCGATTTGTAGAAGGTCCCCTTCTCCTAGAGCTAATGTTAGCGAAGTTCCCTAAGCAACGTGTAATGAATAGCCGTCAAGTCCCTTACGCTAACGGTTATTCACATCATATAACGAGGGCGGCGCCCATTACCCACTTACATGAGATAGGGTAGCCAACCACCGGTTTTAGGGGCCAACACAGTGAGATTCAATGTTGACCCAGTACGTAAAGTATCATTACCCAAATAAGTGTGGAAAATCGCAAGTAAAAGAAAGACATTACAGTTGAGGGATAATTAGCAGAATGTACATTGACCTCCATTATTAAAACTGAATTTAAATCACATACGACTTATCCACTTAGTTTATGTCATAAGGGAAGTTTAGGCAACATTTACATGTATATTTAACTAGTTTACCAAACATATAATTAAAAATTTTTGTTTAATGCAACAATTACCAAATTGTTTACTATTTCGCTTCCATAGAAACCAAATTTGTTATTTTATTCTTAAGATTACAACATGCACCAAACCGTTTTTCTCGAAGTCTTCAACTTCGTCACTACACTGACTTGCCGCTACTACGTCAAAATATATAAATATATTGATAGTTTAAATCAGATGTTATAAAATCCCAGACCCCTAATATTTTAAACTAAT
Organism: Aphrophora alni; assembly: GCA_963513935.1. NCBI lineage: Eukaryota > Metazoa > Arthropoda > Insecta > Hemiptera > Aphrophoridae > Aphrophora > Aphrophora alni. The sequence continues at coordinate 41,827,410 of OY740774.1, forward strand.
TCAGGGGTATGCGGGTTTTTGAGGATTTTCTTTGGTTTTCCATCATTTTCTTGAATCAATTTTGGTAAACCTACATTTATTCCAGTACATTTCTTATAATAGAGTTTTTATTTATTTTATTTTTGTTTCAGGCCAACTGGAGTACAAGAACACGTACAGAGGCGTCTTGCTGAAAGATCTCCCCACCCCACCAGCACCGCTCAAAACCTTCCTCCAGACATTGATCGGGGAAAATAAATTCCACCACAAGTAAGTCTATTTCCTCGCCTAAATTTAATTAACAATTTCCAATAAAGATTGAATTTTATCTATACTGCCTCAACAATAATACGAATCAACAATTATGGGAATGTAAAAACAGCGTTCAATGCCAAATATATATTTTCCAAAACGACTTAATCACTTGTAATTTCATATCGTTGCTTTGTTTTCACAAACAAAATCAAACTACATATTTTGACATTTAGTTCATTTATAAAAAGTATTAAACTACTCAATTGGGTAGGATCAATGCACATTTTGTTATTCTTTTGTCGACTTTTCATTTTCTCTCAGGGGCTCACTTATATGAGTACGGGTGTGGCAAACTTGAGGACCCATTCTCTTCCTATCAGGTCTTGATCAATCTTGTACTCTTCTGGTCGTTACGCTATTTATTGTATATGAGGACTTGGGGTTTTGCGTTTTTTTTACGACAAATAGGTTTTTCCCCTTTTACTGAAAAAATAGTTTAATACGTTATCCAGAAATGGCGGACACCTTATGTACCCTAATATGCAATAAGTTGGTTATAAAACTTATACTGATGTTCTCAAAATTAACAAATTCGAACATTATAAAGAAATCTAGTCTAGATCGTATCAACACTTTTATATAGTTTCATTTAAAATAATAATATATCATTTTTATTTATAATGCAATAAGACTGTCTTATTAAATTAAAACTTTTATAATTATATTTTACTGAAATACAAAATTGTATCTATATTCAGAAGTGATATGTAATATTACAAGTTATAAACCAAAAGGTTGTGGCAATCGGAACGAGGCAGTATAGATAAACATTCAATCTTTAGCGAACATTTTTAATTAAAATTAGGCGAGGAAATAGACTTACTTGTGGTGGAATTTATTTTCCCCGATCAATGTCTGGAGGAAGGTTTTGAGCGGTGTTGGTGGGGTGGGGAGATCTTTCAGCAAGACGCCTCTGTACGTGTTCTTGTACTCCCGTTGGCCTGAAACAAAAATAAAATAAAGAGAAACTTTATTGTAAGAAATTTACTAGAATAAATGTAGGTTTACCCAAATTGATCCACGAAAATCCTGGAAAAATCCAAAGACAATCCTCAAAAACCCGCATACCCCTGAATTAGTTTAAAATATTAGGGGTCTGGGATTTTATAACATGTGATTTAAACTATCAATATATTTTTGTTTTATATATATTGCCGTAGTAGCGGCATGTCAGTGTAGTGACGAAATTGAAGACTTCGAGAAAGACAGTTTGGTGCATGTTGTAATCGTAAGAATAAAACAATACATTTGGTTTCTATGGAAGCGAAATAGTAAACAATTCAGTAATTGTTGCATTAAACAAAAAGTTTAAATTATATGTTTGGTAAACTAGTTAGTTATACATGTAAATGTTGCCTAAACTTTCCCTTATGAAATAAACTCATTGGATAAGTCGTATGGGATTTAATTCAGTTTTAATATTGGAGATCAATGTTCATTCTGCTAATTATACCTCAACTCTAATGTCTTTCTTTTACTTATGATTTGCCACACTTATTTGGGTAAATGATACTTTACGTACTGGGTCAACATTGTATCTCACCCTAAAACCGGTGTTTGGCTACCCTATCTCATGTAAGTTTAATCAATTGATAATGAGGGATGATTTGTACTTGTGAAACGTCGTGATTACAAATGTCCTAATACACTTTATTAATAATAGGATATCATTCTTTATTTTAAAACATAGTTATATATTACACGCACACACAGACATATACAAACTTCTTTTATCCCAATAATAGGTCATGTTTCAAACCATTATAGAGATCAAATCGAGGGAAGTATTGTAGTTCTAGATTAAGAAATAGTATCACATACATACAATAGTACATTTATTGGTTTAGTTACTAGTATATATATTACATTTATCTGCCCTTTGATCACATAGTAGTTCTACAATATACGTTATTTATTGTGTTAGTACACAATTGTAATAGTGTTAAGTTTTCAGTTAATATTTTATGTAGATAAGGGAAAATATTTTGCAATTGTGAAAACATTTAGTTTCAATGATTTGAATTTATATTCCGTTTTAAGAAACATATTGTACAGCAATCCCACAGTAATTACCTCCAGTAGATTCAATTTTATTCTGTCTCATATCAATGGAAACTTACAAACAAGAATTGCATATTCTTTATATTGCCAGGTAAGACTGACTGTGACATAACCACATTAAAAGCTGTTTTTCAGATAATTCTGTTAGCGAAATAATAATGTATCGTGTCTAAAGTATTCCGTTTTTAATTTGTTTGAGGTGGTAATTTAGTCCATTAAAAATATTATGTATTTCCAAACAGGAGATTTCTTTGTAATAATATAACCTAAAGTATACATCCTCATGGCGAGACAGCAATTAAACATCATTAAAAGTGAATTAGTCAAGGTCTTGATGGGTAATTAATGGTTATGTATAAATGTATAATAGTATCAGTTACTGTGCTTGTGCGCAGGAGTTTGAGTTAATTTTACTAAACGCCCTTGTTGAAACAATTATTGTAATATATATTATTAAATAGGCCTACGTGTGTTGTAATTTATACATCCTTGCATCCAATGCAGTACATAAGTGAAAATCATAAATAGAGCTATCATACGTAATTATTTACAGCAAAACTTCAAGAATAAATATAAATCAGTAATAATAACGACAAAATGAAGGAAAATAAAACATTTTAACTTCAAAGTCTGCATTTGTACAAAATGACGTTTTAGTAAATAAGTCATCATCCCCATAAGGTGTCACGTGACCGTCCTAGTATAGAACTACAACCCAAAACACTATTTTTATATACGGATGCGAGTCAAAGTCATTTGTAAGGACGGATGTGACTCACCGAGGAGGATGTGAATATTTAGATCGATTATGTAAATATTGTAAATCTTGTTGAAGTTCCAATAACTAGTTTGGATAGAACGTAAATGATATATAGGACTGCATAATGTTCCAATAACTTGCTATTTATTAAAGACGTGTACAAAATATTAGTATATCCATCATTACATAATTATATGTTTTAATAACTGTTATAATTATTCCTTTTTTAGAAATAATATGGTCGAGATTGGACTTATAATTATTCTTGTAATTTCGTGTATATGGCGATAATGGTAACAAAACAACTCTAATTTTTTTCAGACAATCGTATTAGGATACTAGAAGTCTTGCTTTAAGTGACAGGTGCTCCCCCAGCCATTGTCCATCCTACCTGCACCTGCGAGATTGAAGGATCTACTAATACGATACACGCCTTACGAGACGGGCCAGACTGTACAGTCACTTACTCTGCGAAATATTAATAATTAAATATTATTTAACAAATGTTAAAACCATTTGGGAAACTTCACGTCTTTACTTTTGACTAAGTTCTCTCTCTTTCATAAAAAGTGTTAATAGAAAATCAGCTATTATCATTTCCATGCGATTATGTTTATTATTTTGTTGTTTACATAATGTGTATATGTTTATTTGCTATTGACAATGATAAATAAGTAGAATCATCAAGAATTGTTTTTAATTTATTAATAACAGTTGGTTATAATTTCTGGTCATTTATTTACTGTGTACTAATCTTCAAAAACAGGTAAGTTCCGGAAACAATAAATAACGCATTTTAATTCTTGTTTTTATACACAAATAAATCTCTAGCTCTTAATCAAGTCATTTAAATTCAGAAGTAGTTTGGCTCTCCTGTAAAAGCGGAGATATGGTATATAAATAAGAAAAATAACTAAAGCATAAATAATTCCTTTAATTATATAAGAAACTCGTTATTGTTAATCTTTATAAGAACTGTATGTAATAAATAACTTTGAACCTTTTAGAAAATCAAATATTTTATGAACATTTTTGTAGAGTATAAGAATAAATTTGCATTGGGTTTGTTACTTGGCATTTTTTTAATTTTCCGTATGTGTGTAGTTTAGATAGAGTTATGTAATGGTTGAATATATCGATGATGAATTTTATTGGGATTAACACTTATTCTTATCTGAATACGATCTTATTAGATTGTTAATAATTAGTTAAACACAAATGAAAAATTCAACACTTGTAATAAACGTTATAATAATTAAAAAAGTAATTTCATATTTTCTTTCTCTTGTACATACGTTTCTTATATATGACGGTTTGAAAACCCTGTATCAAGTTTTTCTGAAGAAAATCATTTTGAGATTCTTAGATTCCAAAATGTGTTTCAGGATATTCGTATACAGTATATAAGAACAGACCAACTTTAATTGAAATTTGTGAGGGTCTATTTTGGACATATATCTGGACTTTATTATTTTGATGAATAGCGAAAATCAAGAACTCAATCAATTGTACAAAATTGTAAGTAAAATTTATCGTTAAGGAATAATAATTTCAAAAAAATATCTTTACTGCCGTGACCTATAATATATTTTCTCATATTGTTTATAGTTAACACAAGTGTAGCAAGTTTAGGCGTCATTAAACATACAACTATTGCTTTAATATAACTGTAATATCAGAGGCGACGTCACTTGGTTTCCGACACTCAACTGACAGTTTTTGTTACTCCTTTGTGTGTAATGTGATTATGTATGAATGTCTGAAAGTGATTTTATCAAAGATTCCCGAAAATGAGAAGACTTGGAAGAAGTTACTGCGTTAATATTCAAAAAGTGGTGTTGGTTGTGAATAAGCGTTTCATAAACCTGTTGCATATGTCCTGAGTTGACTTACGTGCAGTATATACATTTTTATAATTCATGATTATAATTTAGGGAATTTTCCAAATTTATAAAGCGTTTTCTTACTTTATCCAACGAATTTCTCAAACGTGTACGAATAATTTTGAAGGGAAGTGAAACTATATATCTAATGTCATTTTAGTCTGTTTTTGGAAATGATATGGTTTTCATATTCAAATTCATCAGCGGTGGATTTATTTAAAATATGTGGTTCTTCAACAGGTTAAAATTGTTGTAACAGTTGACTTAAATTAAGATCGTTATTTAATACCTTAAGTGAATGTCTAAAGAAATATTTACCGAGGATACGGTTAATTAAAGTATAGCCAAGAATAGTATTTATTACAGTATGTAAATATTCATCCAATTTTGTTATATGACTGTGATTACTTGACCATTTAAATCAGCGTCAATTAAAAAATCTATTTTGTCAGGATTATTGAATTATGGATCAGCGAGTTTTATATTTTATAAGTTTGTTTTTAATTCCAGTTTATATTTCCATTTGGAAGTTTGAAAGTGATATTATTGAAAATAATAACATTGTGAATTTTTTAAAATAAAGAAATGTCAAGAGAGAACAGATATATTTTTCAAAATTCTTTAATTTAAATGCAAACATTACAAATACCATTATTCTTTTTAAACATATTTTTTTATGGAAATAAATAACTTAACAACCCAGATGTGGTGATTACAGTTTTTTGACTATCGGAATCTAAAGTTGCAGTAACGATTTGCCATTTAGTTTTATTAAATGCCACATTTCCTCTAACAGTGCATAATATTTAATTAGACCAATAAAGTTAATCTTTATTGGTGTTCTTTTAGAAAAGCAAGCAGTGTTGTTATTGTAATTGTCGTTACAGTTACTATGAGTTAAAGTAGTTTTATCTTGTTGTGGTGGTGAAAAGCAATTGTAGCTCTTTAAACCGAAGGTTGGTTTCTTGTTTCGTAGTCGGCTTTAACTTGATGGTTGATTACTTTCTCTAAGAGCGGCGTTTAAATGTTATAACCCGTGATGTCGTTTGTTACATACTTGACATTTAATTGTAGACTTGCAAGTCGTACTAATGTGGATATTACTTTATACAATTTCTACAGAATTGTTTGTTCTGATGAAATATAACCGTTCATTAGGATTTAGTTTTAGAAAATTGGGTCATTTAAAAATATTAAGCGTATTGTTATTGCAGAATACACATTTAGATTTGGAAGTTGAGATAACACGATACAAATTGCGTATATGTTTAATTATTTTAAATCGGTTGATTTTTTTTTTTTCATATTTTTTTTAGGATGTTGTTTATTTTAAAAGTTCTAAAACAAAGTTTTAAATGTTTGTATATTTTAGATGAATTCATTCTTAATCTAGATATTTAATAATTTCATTAACTCTAAGCATAATTCAGATGCGCTTGTCTTCAAATGAATTTTGAAATCATTTACCTTATTTCTTAATAAAATAGGCAACACGGTCTATTCTCTATAACAACATATTTGAGAACCTAATTCTTGCAAACCTTTCAGAATAAATACCTAAAAATTGTATGACACTGTTCAAAGTAGCTTGATCAATAGACAACATGTCAATGTCTTTGATAATATCAAAGTTGATTAGGCGTCTAGGATTTCGATACCTGCCCTTTGATGTGCCACAAGCGATTCTATAATTGCGTAGTGCGAATGGGATAGGTTGAATAATATTTAAATATTGTCCACTTAAAAACGACAATAAATATGTAAACTTTTCAACAGGAGACAACAAGTCGTGTTGAACAGTTGTGCAAAACAAATGGTAAAATTTTGTTAATGCCGAAAAAACAGTCATTAAATGTACGAAGCTATAAGGGAGTCAATTAAATTAATTAAGTTACCCTAAGTGAGTTTGTGTAGTGTGAAATTGTAGACATGTTTACGTAGTAATTAGGAAAATATTATTAAATTATAATTAGATGTTTGACTTCTTAAAAATTGTTAATTCAGAAATCTCGTCTTGAATTTTAAGTATTTCCTGTATTTATGTATCGACGTACATAATACTGTAGCAATTAGATCAATAAAAGTCATTTGATTTCTTAAGAATACTCTCATAATATTCTGTAAGTTTCTTTCCGCACTGCATTGGCAAATTATTTACCGTACACGTGTCAACAAAAAAGAGTTATAGCACATGTTGTAATAGAAAAGGTATATATAGATCAAAATAAAATAGGGTTAGGATGTATAACATTATTATTGTAGCTTTATTAGCGTAAAGTAACAGTAAAATGTCCGTTTTGTAATAAGACAATATTCAATATCATGTATTTCAATTATTCAGTTATAGATTTAATTCCAAACCTAGGAATTTACCTTTCTACTATGAGTACATATATACTCTCGTAGTAGAGTGGTCCTTCAGGGTATTTACAAATTTATTCCTTTAAAGTTTATTTCATAAAACTTGTCAATAGTAGCTAGTTATATATGTTGAAGTATAAAGATACGTGGTGTGTTGTAGAGACACAATACATAATAAACTTTGTAGCGATGTTGATAGTCTAATTCAGCCACTGTCACAATCTATTAGTACAGTTGACATAGTTCATGTCTACATTAGATATATAAATAGTGGGTTGTCATAGTTTTAACGTTAAGTTGTTTGTAGCTAATATATATAGATCGTATTATTAACATTATATGCGAGCATAGCAGCGTCGTTACTCTACAATAAGTGGTCATTGACCAATCAGAATACAAGATCTACAGCGATCGTTGATTAGAAACCAACTTGACATCTGTAGTCCTTTTTGAACTGGGAAGGAATATAATAATAAATACGGAACACCCACACAACAAATATATATTTTATGAATATTACAATAATATCTAAATGTGTGAAGCACAAATTCAATTCTCAATTGAACGTTTGAATATATTATTTATTAGAGTCAATAAACATAATATATTCTGCTAAATAAAGAAATTAATTGCCCTGTAATATGAACAAACAAAGAACATATATTATTTAATTACAGACTGATTAATTCCCTATCAGTTATTACTATCTCATTCTATACAAACACTGTTTATGAATTAATAGGAAGACATTTCTCCATTCTAAACTTGCATACTTATTTAAAAACAACAGTTTAATAAATGGTTCCCCAGTTATCAAAAAAAGGGGAAAAAAGGAAGAAAATAAATAAACTATTTTGGTTAAAACCTGTAAGTCTTTAGAAATTTTGACTTATTTTCAAAATACACACATAGATACAGAATTCAATCTAAAAAAAAAAACGATGTTTTTTCAAATAAATCGCACTCTTTTAATAGAGATACCCTTTAACTAACTGACGGTATGATCCCTCAAAAAGACTTATACAATATTTCAAAAATTATTAGACATTTAATATAGTTTACAAAATAAATTTAACCTGTACGTAACATCATTCTATAAAATTTTACTGTAATTTGTATACAATACATAAACGTATGAGATATAAACATTTTAATTTGATACTAATCTTCTTTGTGTTTCCTAAAATAAAATTTCATACCATTAAAAAAAATGTACATTTGTATATGTTATTTTATAATGACTAAATGCAATGTTTCCTTCCCAAACAAAAGATAGATCTTGAAGTATTGAAAAATTTTCTCTCAATATAAACCCGAACTGAATATAAAAGAATACTTAAGATAATACTATACACGAAAGAAAGCTTTTAACCTCAAGTATTGAACAATTGTTCTCATAGTTTTACAAACCTAGAATAAAAATAAGAGATTCAGTGAATATTTACTTTACAGCATACCTTATTATCCTTTTAATGTACTGAAATAAACTATTTAAAATTAAAGGAAATAAAATTGTGAATATTGTTTATGTAAATATTTATCAGAGGTAAAAATATTTCAAAATAATCTCAATGTTAATAATTTAAACAACTGATTTCAACTTATAATTAACTATAGTTTAAGGTTATGTTTACATTGCTACAAAAAATATATCCGAAACCCTCCTCTCGTTACCATCCAGGATATAGTAAAGTCTTTATTAAAATTGTTCAGTTTTATTAAACTAAAATTTTTGTATATATTTGTGGTGACGTAAAATGAGCAACTAATTAGCACTACATTTACAACCTGTTTTTCAGTTAGGAAAATAAATTAATCTTTAATTTGTGTCACATTCTGAGTTACCATGACTTTGTTTTTCTTAAAATTCAGCTTTGTTTCACCTGGAAGCCTAACCAAGCATTTTATTATTTTATTACTCTAAATTATTTTTGTGTTGGTATCATTAACTTTGTAATCTTGTAAACGTTCTGAATTTATGTAAATACATTTCGGAAAAAAAATTTACTCACTCACACATACCCAAAACCACAGAAACATCAACCTGTTATTTAATAACTTTAAAATAATTTGTATCTTGGTAGCTTAACTTTAAAATAATGTTAAATAATTAATTTTTGAATTTATTTAAATATACATTGACACACACAGCACAAATCATCCATTTATTTAATAACTGTAAAAGATGAAAATTGATACTAAGTTTTAAAGATGAAAATTTCTAGGTTGTTTTGTTTTAACCAAATCTACAGTACTGGTTTCTTTTAATCAAGTAAATTCAACAAGGTATGCTGTTGAGATTGTAGTAATGAAACTATTTTCTCCTAACAAGGTTAAGTATTTAGCAGACAAAAGTATAAATATTTTAAAATTTTATGTCATTGTTTTTCGTTTATTTTATTTTAAAGTCGACATTTTTTTCCTCCTTGCACTTAATAAACTGGCGGTTATTATAAATGAAACCCTGATTATAAAAGGACGAAGTTTTTGAATTTAAAAATAAATTCTGGAAAGCATTAAAAAGTTTTGAAAGAAAGTTTGAATTTAAGTAGCCATAGGCTAAAATAGCTCCAAACGAGAAATAATTAGAATTTCGTCTAAAAAGTCATGTAATTTAGAATCAAAAATTGAAGTGTCGTGTTAAAAGGAATGCAAGCTGTAACATCAATTAGAGCAATATAAAATATAGAGTCAAATATTACTCGTATAATTATGAAGCGTAATAAAAAGTTTAATGTAATAATGAGATGAAATTTGGAGACTAAACACTAAGTGCAAAATTCTTAACATCGTCCAAAATTTATTTAAACGTATGCTAAAATTGCCTATAACAATTAATTGCTAATTATGAGGTGATTATAGAGTTCAGAACGTAATTGTTATTAGAAGTTGTGATTGGCAAGATTGTTGAGAGTTAGTAAATAAGGTTTTCAGTTAACACGTAGCTATCACTTAAACAGAGTTAAGGTTAGAGGTCAGAACAACTTCTGGAGATAATCGGGTTTAGGTTATATCTGAGACTGACAATTTTACGATAAAAAAATATTTGCATAACCAAAGTAGAGAATTTTGTTAAAAAGATAAGTAAACAACAATAAATCACTAATGTACTAAAAAAGATAAAAAAATAATAAAGTTAATATTAGGTAATTTATTTGTGTTTATTAAAGTTGAAAGTGAAAATGGCACAGATTAGGAGTCTGGAAAATTCTTAATATTAGTCAGGGCTGTATATTCTTAGCGGTATATGCAAAGCAATGCTTGAAGTTTAGTACTTGTTAAGACACTGTTTAGAAATACTAGAAATAAGAGATACATGGGATATAGATGAGAATTGGGGTGTGGCGACATTATTAAAATTTTAAGGATTGCCACTAAAAACATTACTGTGCATCTATTTATCGTCAAGTAACAATGCAAAATTAAATGAATTATAAGAATTCTCTACAACGATAATAATATAATTAGCAGATTCTTATACCAAATATGGATAATTGTACACATAATATTTACGTTGTTTAATATTTATTCTTTGTGCTATTTATTAGTTTTTTATTTATTTAAACAAAACAGGGAGTTTTAATAGAGGCTTGTGTATGGGTATAAGTATTGTATATAACATTAAGCATAGATGAAATATCTTACTTAGGCAACAGATAAATACAGTAATTTTAACTGTTATACTGACCTAAATCTGTTTGTAGAGATACCTTTTAATATTTATGATTATAAATCAGCTGTTAGTTTTTAATTACTGATTATAATTGTAACGCTTTCAATAATAATGGTTGCATTTTTCTCCTATTATATTCTAAATGAGATTTTTTCTAATATTTGAACAACATTTTTCTATTCTACTTTCAAGGAATCGTATATATTCAAGAATCCAAGCAGTTTATACTTTAAAACGAAACATACAATGGTTCTATGTAAAACCGTTCGTTCACATATATTTGAAACAAAAATTTCTCTTAGAAATTACATAATATAACAATCAAATATTTTGTAACAAATGTAAAAGGGCAAATCAACATTAATACTGCCCTTTTACCAAGTATTGTCGTAGCTCTTCGATTGATTGCTGTAGATAATAAAAGAATGCTATGTAGAGAACTTGGAATCCTGTTTTTGATTTAGTTGATAAAACGCGTTTGTAATGCTCACGATAAAAAACTTTTCCCAATAAATAAGTTTGAACCTGTTGAAATAAAATGTATTTTATGAAAGTTTATAAATTCTATAAATTTGAATAAATTGCATTGTTTTTGTTCCTAGACAATTTTGACTACCTCAAATATAGCCTACGTAGTGAAGATGTAGTTTTTTAAATGAAATATCGATGTTGTCATTTAAGCGGCATTATCACTTTGATGTTACTTTTGATCAAATCTCGTGGTTTTTTCAGAAGACTCAAAATTTGTGATTGTATAAGACAAGACCAAAGTAGGGAAAAAGAGAGATTGATAGGTCCAAAAAACTGCTGTCAAATTTAAAGGAAATATGCCTTTTGAGATCCTCGGAGTCTAAAGAAAGTGGTTTTGTTATTGGTCGTTTACAGCCCAAAAATGCATAACATTTTTATAAAAATTTGGTATGAAGAATTATTTTGGCAAATATTTCGATGACAATTTTAAGTAAGCGAAAATTAAATTGTAAAATGTTGTACAAATATATCTTTGATATATATAAGGGAAAGTTTGGAATTAGTTTTTTTGAGTAAGGCGTCTGCATGTTTTGCAAAGATAGTCAACATTTGACTTCAATTAATTTACACGCGTTTTAGAGTTTGCTAATAAATAACAATTTTAGTTATAATGTAAATTGTTATTACAATGTAAGATTGGACTACAAATAGACCAATTTTCTTAGGTTACCTAGTTTTACCTGAAAATAACAATTTTAAAATTACATATTTATCATAATTATACATTAACAACCAACCTTGTACATTCATAGAGTGGATTATTTAAATAGATTAAGCTCAAAGGAAACATATTGTATGTTCTTCAAAATAAAACTAATCTTATTTGTTGTTTCATAATTTCGGAATAATTGCATTAGTTCAACAAGTCGTGCTCATCAGTTTTCTCGTAACAAAACTCGTAATATTTCTTAGGTTACGTAATTACGTAAATAGGTCAAACGTTTTTTTAATTTTTTTATTTTTTTTTATTATGTTGGAAGTCACTAGGCACTTCAGCCATTTAAGACTTTTTGTGCGCTTCCTTATCTTAGACAATCCACTTTAGTTCTAAATCCTTCGTGAGTCTTAGAACTTGTGCAGCTAGGTCGTCTTCCTTTGTAGGTATGCCTGTGAGGCCGAAAATCTGTAGTCTTCTCCTCTCCAGAGCTTCACAATACAAAAGTATGTGTTCTGCTGTGTCTTTATATTGGTTACACAGTCTACAGGTTGTCCTGCCTTGAGTTAAACCCATGGTGTTTAAGTGTTCCCTGAAAGCTCCATGACCAGTCATGAAGCTTAAGACTTTCCTTAGGTTGTTTCTATTCAATGATATTACATACCTAGAGAGTTTCTGATTCGGATTGTACAGCGACCCGTAGAGTTTTCCTCTAGAGGCCTCTCTCCAGCGGTTGAGAGTTTCCTGTTTGACCCATCGTCTCAGAGTGGTTCTTGCGACAGATTTACTGATACCACAAGCAGGTTCTGGTCCGATGAATGGAGTCTGTGCTCCCAACTTAGCCAGTTCATCAGCTTTCTCATTTCCCTCATAACCTCTGTGTCCAGGTATCAAGAATAGGCTTACCTGGTTTCGGGTCGAGAGTTGGACTAGAGCTTGATTACAATCCCACACTAATTTGGAGTTGAATTCGTGTGAACAAATAGCCTTCAAAGCGGCCTGACTGTCAGATCTGATTGTGATATGTTCGTCATCATATCCTCTTTCTAGACACAGTTGTGCGCAACCAAGTATGGCATAAACTTCGGCCTGAAATACTGTTGCATATCTACCTAGGGCAATGCTTATTTCCACCCTAGGTGATTTACTGAAGATTCCTGCTCCGACTCCTTGGGCGGTGCGAGAGCCATCAGTGTAGAATTCTAAGCTCTTAGCTGTAGCCACTATTCCTTCTATCATGTCCTCCTCGTGTGGAATACACATATCGAAGGGCTGTGTCCATGAGATTTTATTAATCATATAATCTTGTCTCATAGTTAGAATTGAATCATAAGATTTAAAAGTACGGATTGTGCCATGCCCCTTAGGCCACCGGCTATCTCTCCACATTCCAGAGCAATATACTCTGTATGCTGCCAGACTTGCTTCTGCTATGATGCTGAAGTTAATCGGGTCTATTCCCAAGAGAGTTTCAAGAGCTGTAGTAGGTGTGCTTCTGAAAGCTCCTGAGATGCATAGACAGGCCAACCTTTGTATACTCATTAGCCTGTTAGTTGTAACGGTTTGGAGAGCTTTTGTCCACCACACCAGCGATCCATACTGAAGTTGTGGTTTAACCACTGCTTCATATAGCCATTTGATCATGGCTGGACGAAGTCCCCAGTTCTTTCCCAAAAGGCGTTTACAACTCATTAAAGATTTCGTTGCTTTTTGGATACTATGTTCTACATGTTTGTTCCAAGTAAGTCTTTTATCCAGTATCACCCCTAGATATTTGACCTCTTCTGATAGGCGCAAACGTGTTCCTCCTAGACTGATATCAATGTTATCTAGTTTGATTCTCCTTGTAAAGGGTACTATGATGGCCTTTTCCGGGTTTACGGTCAGGCCCTCATCCCTGCACCAGTTATGAATTATCCTCAGAGCTGTGTTCATTAGGTCTGATATTATGTTAGTATGTTTACCTTTAATTATCACAACAATGTCATCTACGTAACTTTGCGTGTAATATCCCATATTATTTAATTTCGTAATTAGGGAATCTACTACCATATTCCACAGTAGAGGAGAAAGTATACCACCTTGAGGGGTACCTTTAATGGCGGACACATGAAGTTCCTCGCCATACTGGATTGCTCGGATGGTTCTACTACTGAGCAATGACCTAAGCCAATTGCAGGTGGTCATATCCAGTCCTCGGGTTTCAGCTGCAGTAACAATTGACTTATAAGCCGTGTTATCAAAGGCGCCCTGAATATCAATAAATGCTCCAAGAGCCACCTCTTTGGACGCTAACGAGTCCTCAATCCTGCTAACTAGCTGATGCAGTGCTGTTTCGCAGGATTTTCCTGACTGATATGCGAATTGGTTACAATGAATGGGGTTAACTGATATTACCACATTTTGTATGTGAACTTGTAACACTCTCTCCATAGTCTTCAATAGGAAGGATGATAAGCAGATTGGACGAAACGACTTGGGGTCTGTATAATTACCCTTGCCAGGTTTCGGAATAAATACTACCCTGCTAAGTGTCCAGTTAGACGGTACGTGACCTAGGGCCATACTAGCTCTGATCACCTCGCATAGAAGAATGTGTAGAGAGTCTGGAGCCTTTTGTAACAAGGCAGGAAATATTCCATCCTCTCCAGGTGATTTAAATGGGCTGAATTTATGTATCGCCCATTTGACCTTATTGGTCGTTATGATTTTTCTAGCAATTTGCCAGTCTGCTCGTGAGGCTCTTACGTGTCTCCGATTCTGCTCTGGCTCTAGATGAGCCACAAGTTTACAATTTGGAAAGTGTGCTTGAAGCAAAACTTTCAATGTTTCTAATCCAGAGATTGTCAGTCCTCCCTCCCGGCTCTTGAGAGAACCAGTCGGGCAGACCGACCCCTTCGAAATAACCCTGTATATACGGGAGACTGATTTAGTATTGTCTATCTCCCCGCAAAATTTTCTCCAAGAAGTTCTTTTAGACTTTCTTAGTAGTAGATTGTATTCGGTGAGGGATGTATAATATTTCTCCCATTGTCCGTTTTGTTTAGCGCCATTAAATAATCTCCTTGTTTGTTTTTTCTTCCTCTCCAGATCCTCGTTCCACCATACCACACCTCTTCGATTGGATCGGGATTGGATAGGACAGTTATCGAAATATGAGTCCATGATAGCTTCTTGTAAGTTACAGGTCACGGACTCAATATCATTTACATCTCTAATGAATGTATTTAGGGATGCCAGCTTACATTTTAACTCCTGGTGATAGGAGTTCCAATCTGTCCTCCTAGGATTCCTAAACCTCTCCTCACCTGATGCAAAGTTTAGTTGCCACATAATGTGACAGTGGTCCGAGGAAGATACGTAGTCTGATACGTGCCATTCACTGATAAAGGATCCCACGTATTCAGTAGCTATTGTAATGTCAATGACCTCCTCACGTAATCTATTTCTGAAAGTAGGCTTATCACCGACATTAACTATCAGTAAATTATTACTGTTAAGGAAATCTAATAATGACTCACCTCTAGCGTTGGTGTTACTAGATCCCCATGCTTCGTGGTGTGAGTTGGAGTCTATGCCCGCAAGGAACTGCTCCTTCTTCCGCCTGACGAAGTCGATAACACTTTCTATTTCCCTAGAAGGTGGAAGGTCTCTCGCATCATACGGAAGGTATACTGAGCTAACAATAATGCTCCTTCTACCATCCGTATGTGCGAGAGTGATTTTCACCGTTGTGATGTCTCTGGAACAGAAATCAATCAACGGTAAGCAGGGCAAATGTGTCTTTACCACAATACAGGTTCGCCAATTATTAATAGAACAATTAAAAATAAGCTTACCTTTGCTGTTACCTAGTCCTCTGATCTGTCCTCCGCTTATCCATGGTTCTTGGATCAGGGCTAGGTCAATGTTTTCAGAGAGAAACCTCTGACAGAAGACTGCAGAAGCAGCCTTACTGTGATGTAGATTACACTGGAGTATCCTCAGAGGCATTCTCCAGTACCTTCTCTTTACTTTGCTTATGGAGGGTGGTAAATGTAGTTTTTCCAAATCCCAGATGAGCTCTCATGTCTGTCGCTTTCAAAGCTTTCAGAGACGAGTCGTCTATTAGGGCTACGATAGTCTGCCCATTGTCAGTTTTACTGGAACTGATGATCTTCCAGTCCTCTATCTTGAGGGACTTGTTTTGTTTGCCAAGCACTTCCAGGACTTTGGACGGATCTACCTTTGAGTAGACTTTTGGTGCTTTAAAAATCACCTTGGTCACCCGCAGGATGTCCTTCCTAGGTCCTGTCCGTAACTTGGCATTCTCCCAAGGTTGTAATTTGGGAACAACCTGTTTCAGCCATTTCTGAGTGTGGTCATTTGCACACACAAATATGCATGCTCCTGTCTCTAGAAAGGTAGCATTGAACTGAGGGAATTCTCCATGTTCAAGGATATTAAATTCCAGTGACAGGGAAGTCTCCAGTTTTTCCAGTGACTCTCCAGTTAATCTTTTCTCTGGATAGTCCTCTGGAACTACCGCCATCTTGATAGATGTTAGCATCTCCTTGTATTTACCTTGAGTCAGCTGTTCGGTGACTGCTGCTCTCGGTTTTTTACAATCTCTCTCTGTAGGAGGAGTGCTACCACTCGAGCGAGCTCTCTTGGTGCCGCTGGTGGCTGCTTTTCCTGCCTCTGAGTGTTGTGTGGAGGATTTGGGTTTAATCCACAATTTCGGATTCCAGGCAATTCCTTGCTCAGCGAGTCTTGCTCTGAGCGCCTTTTTCCTTTCCGCTGTGGTCATTCTGACCTTAAGACCTTCCAGCTTCTGGGCTGTCTTGTCCAAATCGTCCTTGAGGACTGTTCGGTGTCCCCCAGTAGCATTTTCTCCACATCTATTGGGATGGGTTCTGCTGGACGGCTCTTAGGCTCTTCCGAGGTACTAGGAGTAGCTGCTCTAATGGCTACTTCTCCCAGTGTTTGAGCAGAAGAAAACTCTAGGTCATCTTCTGATTTTAGGTGTTTGTTTTTTTGAGAATCCATATAGTTCCCACGAGTATTTCTCATTATAAACAAGTGGCTGATTACTGTGAGATGGTGCCAGTACCTCACAGGCTCCGTTTGATATACTTTACCCTGTATAATCCATCCATCGGCACGGATTAACGTAAGACACCTGACACCTTGGATTGGGGGATATTTATTGACCTCCCGGTCTAGATCCGCTGTGTTTAGTAAAAGCAGGGTCACCTCGTGCAGGATGCGGCTCTTCGCTCGCGCACAGCGGTCCTGAGGGTAGCATCCTCGGATGTGTATGTGTTAGCAACATCCTCTACTACCCCCCTGGGACTATTCATCTAGCCCCTTAACCCCTAGGTCAAACGTTACTCTCTCTCTCTCTCTCTCTCTCTCTCTCTCTCTCTCTCTCTCTCTCTCTCTCTCTCTCTCTCTATCTCTCTCTCTCTCTCTCTCTCTCGATTTTACGATTTTTTTCATAATTCTTCCGCTTATATAAGATACATGAAAGTTGAATTCTTATTTTTCCAATAAATGAGAGTTTTATAGGTACTTTGATATAATATATTTGTCATATTTAATTAAATTATATGATAAACTGTTAGTTTATTTTTTAACATATATTTTTCGTTAAATTATCTAAAAATAGGTCGTTTTATTATATACGTGTTCAAACTTCAGTGTAATGAGAGAATACTCAGGTTTTAGTAGATTTTAACAATGTTCGACCATAGATGTTCAATGAGCACTGTGGTGAATGTGAAAACTATAAAACACTAAATCCCCTACCACAAGTTTGGTACAATAACATAAACACAAATAAAATAAAATAAAATAAAATAAAATGTTTATTTGCCCTATGTTATTATAATTCCCTGATGTACATTTCGGTAACCAAGTTACCATCATCGGGATGTATTATTTCAGATCCCTCCGATAATGGTAACTTGGTTACCGAAATGTACATCAGGGAATTATAATAATATACTGTTATGTGTGAAAATAAGGAAAAAATAATCATTTACTTTTTTAAAAGGTTCCGTAAAATGAAAGAATATTGCAGTCAGATATTTACTAAATATAACAAATGTTTAAAAACATTTTAAGTGATTAGACATTTTAAATTTTTCTTTGTCCTTAATATGGATATGTGTAGAATGTATCGAAATTGTTTTGAACAGTTTAATACACCCCTTTTACCAACGTTATTACAGTACACTGTGCCGTACATTTAAAGTTAGAAATTGTTGTTTGAAACAGTTACCATGTTAGATTAGTTTTGAATACAAATACCTAACTTTGGTTAAATTAGAGTTAGAAATAACATAATATAGTATTATTCAGGGTAATGGTGGTTAAATTTAGTAAACATTCAGACAGAATATATTTTTTCATAATAATGAAATAGTTTCCGACTAAAAGTAGAGAGTAATAAAGTTTAAAATTAATATAAGACTTTTATATAAAAGACTACAAGAGAAATGGAGAGGAGAAAAATTAGACTTAGCCGGAAACATCTTCCTCTGATATTGTTCATGATATAAAATAGCTTTTAATTTAAATTAACTAGTTTAACTTAACTTTATATTATATATTAATATTATTTAAGAAAACGCAATCTTCCTATCTTTATAATGTTCTCTTGTTTCTACCAGGTACCATTACATTATAATTATTTAAAATATGAAATAAAAACTGTATAATTAAGCTAAAAGAAATACATCCACACTTTCCATTATTAGTCAATTTGAAGAGAAATAATGTTATGCAGCAAAGTATAAAATCTTGTTAAGCATTGATGAGGGAGTTTCCGTAGTTTTCTCATGTGAACACATGTTTATTACAGAGGTCTTCTAATGTATTAATTTTAAAACATTGTCGGTTTTTATTAACAATGTCCACACATCTATTATTTCCTAATATTTTCTCCAACAAAATAATATTGCTGCAACACAACTATACATACATGGTCTTGGCGTAAAAAAAAAGAAGTTTATTTCAGAAAAGGGACATTCCATCAATGTATTTGATCTCATAACTTATCCATAAACAAGTACACTTACCATAATGTTTCAGTTGTTAAATTACACATGTGCTCAATATGTTTAAATGGGTAACTCTAAAAAATGTCTTTATTTTTCATCCTAATTACATTTAGTTCTGGCAAAAGCACGTGTAACCCCCCTTTTCTTAAATAATTATTACAAGTCAATTGGTGACCACGTACGTAAATAATTACAAGAAATTTTTAACATCTTTTAATAATAAATTTCATGAATGAAACAAATCATTTACAAATAGTAAAAATTTACTTAAAACCATCTACTAAAAGTTTTCATAAAGAACTAATGTGAATTCAAGACACATTTAACCGCACATTTTTCAAGCTTAATTTTATTTTATGTTCCACACATAAATCTCCTTTTCTTAATTAAGACATTTAAATTCAAAAGTTGTAGGTCTAACAGAAAAAAGCAAAGATATAAAAGACTAGCACAACACTTTACACTCATAGTTTATATAGGTTAATCATTATTTATAACAAATGTTATTACCCACACTGTACTCAATACCCGGAGTCTAGAAACAATCTGTTAAACCCGTTAAACACTGTTTATTCAATTATAATTAAAGCCTATAAATGAAACCTTTTTAAACCTGAAATAGATACTTCCTCTCAATTATGAGTTTATTCAGTTTTTTCATAGCTTTTTGACTTTAGAATATTCATAGTTATGTCAATTAACTTGGTGTGCTCTAAGAAGATCAAACTTCAGGCCTGGTTCTTTATTTGCAAATAATAATCAGTAGTTCCGTTTACATAAATAAACTCTTTTAATGTTATTCTTACATATATATTTTTTTATTAATTTTATTTTTAGATTTATATTCAGGTGTAGAGCTTCTCTAATATGGAAATAATTATCTTATAGGAAATTATTATTATTTCAAACTAGTGTAATCTATGTACTTCTTGTAAATCTTGAATTTAATGTACATATAATTTACTTGATAGATTTTAATTTAACGTAATAATAATTTATGTTTACTTAATGAATATTATTATGTAAAAGTACCTTAATTTACTGTGGTATATACACCACTTAAACCTTCACATGACGAGTCCCGTTTTGGAGAAGACCTAAAGCTCATTAATATAAGGGGCTTTTCATTACAGAGTAATAAAGAAGAAGTTTTTGAAGTGTTAACATTTCTAAGTCTTGCGTAGTTTTCCTAACTTAAACGAAAGCATAAAACTTTAGATATATTTGATCTAACTTGACCTGCTTTTGTACTGAGGGTCTAGTCTCTCTTTAATATTAAAATAAAACTTTTAAATTTTCAAAGTTACACCATACACATTCTAATAAGAGTTTTAACTTCAAAACTTGCAAAAAGATTTCATCTTCCAGAATATATATCAGAAATTACATATTTTTTATACTTTTTACAGTCATTGGATAGTGAAAATGTTTGGGTAACTTCATCTTCGATATGAATACAATATGATAACAACTACAATAATAGTTCTTCGTTATCTTTATTTTTTTGGAAAAAAAAAAATTATTTAGCAATATTTAGAACACTATTTGAAAATCAAGTTAATAATATAAAAAATATCAAATAATACATGAGGGCAATGCGACAGGCACATTTAAGAATAAACCAGAGGCCATACAGGGTTGTTTTTTTAGCACTCGCAGTAATTATTATAGTGTTACACGTAGTTATGTGATAGACAAAGAGGTCGAGATATCTGTAAATCAACTGAAAAGCTTGAGGTTAACGACTCTGTAGACAACCCTATAAACCTTAACGTTAAAAATATGAGGGGGAAACCGAAAGAGCTGTGTCTAGATAGAATGAAATTGAGTCTAAAGATAAACTCAAAGTACAAGATTCATAAGACTAAAGCCTGGAAATTAGTAAGAGTTAATTGAAAATCACACAACATGTGGAAAAGTTCCAAAATATTGACAGTGAGATTTACATAAGTGTTCGCACGAAGAGGCCATTCTACAAAAGTTAGGTGTGTCTGTCCAGCTTATTATGTTCATGTGCGGATCATAATTACTCCGTAAATTAACAAAGATTGTAATTTTAGAAAGCAACGAGAAGTCAGTCAATAACACATATTGGTCTATAATGATTTACTAACTGACAACTATTGGGATGGTGTGGACAAAATTAAATAAAAAAGACCATCAAAAGAAAATAAGATAGATGAATCTAACACAGTATTAGTGATACAATTATACAGAAAACTAATTATACTTCCTAGTATACGAGTAACTTTGTAGTTGTGAAATACAATTTTTGTCATTGTTTGTTGTATAACTTTCACAAGTCCATATTTCTGTCTAAAGACCTACATTGACACTGTTGTTCTATCCAAGGGTACTTTAAAAATCTTTCTAATTTGTTTAGTTTTTGGTCTTTACAAATTATTAAACAAAATCAATAATCATAACATGTATCTATACCCTAAGAATTATATTTTTAAAATCAACTTTAAGCCTAGTACATAAAGTAAAGGCAATACAGCATTTCAACCTCTAATAATTATCTCTAACCGAAATTTTATATACAGCGAAATGTAAAAATTATTAAAGAATACGATGTAGTTGGAGTGTTTTGACGCTAGGGAGGAGCACTTCACTGTTCTTCTCAATATACAAAAATATTATTTCATTCCTAATATTATAATTTTTTTTTATTTTTTGTTTTGTTTTTGTAAATGATAATTCTTGTCCAAATACCACAAGTTGGCAATTTTTATAGCATTTTTCTTCATCTATAGAACTACGTATTCCAAATTATCGTAGCTGTCTTAGTTTTTGAAATATATACATTCTACAAAGTTGTAAACAATTCTTTTCTATAAGTTTGCGAAATGTCAAATATAGATTAGTAATGTTTAGATTTTTTTAACGATATTTATAGCATTGGAAAGTAGAATTATAGATTTGTCAAATATTTTATTCTATTGCCCTGTCCAAATAATATTTAGGATTTG
Organism: Aphrophora alni; assembly: GCA_963513935.1. Lineage (NCBI taxonomy): Eukaryota > Metazoa > Arthropoda > Insecta > Hemiptera > Aphrophoridae > Aphrophora > Aphrophora alni. Next base: position 41,849,646 of record OY740774.1, read on the forward strand.
ACTAACACAAGGATTGTCGTCAATAAACTTGTCTATTGACCTTGATGTACAGTTGAGTGTAACACAGGAGTCGACAACAAAAGGTTCTAGTTACAGCTAAGTGCGCAGTAAATCGGTGTTCTAATAATAGTTTTTGGATTTTAATTTATTGTGAATTATTTATTATGTTTTGTTGATAGTGTTGATACGGACAAATCATCACAACTACAACTATTTTAAGTGTTTGAATAGTCTAAAGAAATGTTATGCAAATTTAATGGTGATTTTTAGGTTAACATTTTTGGACGTGAAAATAATTACTTTACACGAAAATGTATCACTGTAGAAAATTTATTAAATCATTACAACTACTTTACAAAACATTTTGAAAAAACAATTTTATATGGTATAAATATGCTTTACTGTCATCATTAACAACTTTGCTATTCATTAGAGATCTAGGAAATACCAACCAATACGTCACAGAGAGTAATATTTTGCTGATATTACTGAAAGAAGCTACTTGGTAACTCAATCTTCCTTAAACGTTTTAATAAAATTAACAAAGCTATATGTCTATTGAAAAAATAAGATCAAATAATGAAACACATCCTGCTTCATTGCAAAAATCCCTTCATTACCAGGGAATGTAAACTACCTTTACATAATCATATGACAATAGTTATATACAATTATGACATGAGTTATAATGTCAATGTGAAATTATTTAGATATATCTGATTATTGACCACGTGACTCTATAAATTAGTGTTAAAATTATGTTTCTCTCTATCTATGTATCGTTCTTATGGCCCATTATAGTGGATCTAAAAACATTTATGTGGTCATATATCTGTCATATTTCAAAACGGTTTTTGCATTTTATGCAGAACTAGGTTATGCCACGTAATATTCAGAGTTTATCGGTTCTTATTAAGTTTCGGTTATGACGACATTTCGAACCACTACTAAAAGTAAAATGCACATCTGAAGTAATTACAAAAACATTGAATTGGACTTTACAGCTATCATTGACAGTACGATACCTTTAAAAAACTGACTTGCTGCAATCGTTAATTATTATTAACAACTAGTTTTCTGTCTAGAATATACTAATAATTTTAAATTGATAATAAAAAAAATACTTAACCTAAATTAAAAAATCCATTCTTGTTATGGCTAATTGTAATAAATCATACTTTTAAATTGTTTATCCAACGACTAACGATGGTTAGACTATAAAAGGATATTCCTTGGCTTGACGGAGGCAAAGTTATTTCCTGCATATATTACAGCGGTTCAATTGAGGGGAGTAGGGTTAGGACTTCCACTCTTCACCACAGTTACCAATATTGGAGCTGTAATTTATCAAGATATCGACAACAGGTTTTCTCAACATTGTGTTTCACATGACTTATTGTATAACCATTTTAAAATCTGAAGATCGTGTTTATTTCAATCTTACTAGATTACTAGATTACAATTATTTATTGTACTAAATAATTATCACTAAAAGATACTTAGAAGGTGAAACTTAAATTTAAAATTAAATATCCCAATACGAAACCTATTGAAATAACGTAACCAGAACAAATTAATAAAGGGCACGTTAATATAAAAATTGTATTTATTTCTCTTAAATGGGTTTTTTTTTGTATTTGATACTATTATTTAATTCTAAGATTTTCCAACACATGTTTTTTCAAATCATCTGGAAGAAGGATTTTAATTATCCATTCAGAATGTTAAACGTAAGATGTACAGTTCATATCTGATGTTATTAAGGCGATCCCTCATCCCGTGGTCACAGTAAAAACGATTAAAATACGCCTGTCAGAGACTAGTAAATGAAATCAATAAATTCCATAGCGTAAGTTGAACGTATTTTCTTACACTAATACGTCGATCATACTCGTCGTATTATAAATTTAGCTTAAATTTCGTAAGAATGTATTGATTTTAAGTATCAAAACAAATTTATTAATGACGTTGATGTTTTAGTAATCCAAAGTTTACTGTTTATAATTGTTTCGTGTATATTTTTATTGTAAGTTTTACAATTAACTATCTATTGCGGTGATACTATACTTTGCTTTAACACAAACATTACATGGACTGAATTTGATGTGATGTGTCAGCTGGGTAATCAAGTGGTCTGTATTTATTGTACTGTTTTAAAATTGTCGTATAGAGTAAAATTATTGTTTAAGGTAATCATATATAAAGATAAATTTACTACAAAGGGAACATAATCATGGCGCCTACAAACATTTTGTTAAAAACAGAAAAGTTTTTTACAGAGATAACTTTTATAAGAAATATTTCGAATTTTCTCCTTATCGGAATCCATTAAAATGTTATGAAACAACTTTAGAAAAACCTTGTTTAGAGATTCTTATTATTTTTTTTTTATAATTTGATAAACATTCATTAATCATAAGTTGAAGTCAAACTATTCGAGCAAAGGTAAATAATTATTTCCGTTATGGAAAAATTAGATAGTACGGACAGTTTGTGTAATAGTGAAAAAACCGCTTTCAACCCTGACTTTGTTACTTGGGATATACGTAAAAGAACACGAGGTGATCAAGGTAGAACAAAACATTTTATATACATTGATGTTGATAAATCAAGTTTTTTATAAGTATGCAATTCACACTTATATTTTAATCATGTTTTCAAACGTACTTTAGAATGTAGCAGAGCCATAATGTTGGTTGTAAGAGGAATCGTCATTAACTTAGTGATACTAGCTCCATCTATAGTATAGCAGTATGCTTAATAATTAAAGCAAATAGGTGTAGCCAAGAAATATAAAAGACTATAAGGGTTGTTATTGCCTCCTGTCATGTATATAATTTTCTAGGCCAGAATTTATCTAGTCTTGGTAGTACTCTATTGTATTTCAGGAATTTTAGGTGTTTGATTTTGATTGTTTGGAAATCTTGGTATTTAAATTTAGGTTTGAAGAGCGACATTTTCACTATTTATAAACTTTAGATTTCCGAGAAATTTATTTTGTTTGAAACAAAATCATTGAATAGCCCAGGGGAGGGTTGAGGGTGTCAAAAATCAAATGAAAATTTTGTATTTCAAACTGAAGGTTTTTAAATATAAATTAAATTCAATACAGGACTCTAACATAATATTACCCTTTACATCAGTTTACCTAGGAGCTTTGTAAATACTATTGGAATGTAAATACAAATCCCATGTTATTCTAATATAAACTCGGTTCTCAGATAAATGTTTAGATAAAGTAATATTTACATTATATATATATTCTACAAACTTAAATATAGAAAAAAAATCAAGAGGGAGCGGTTTTATATTGTATTGTTATATTGTTAATAGGAATTGCCTCAACATTTCAAATGCTTTGCATGTTTTACCAAAATAATAAGCTAATATAATCAATTCTTAGTTGAAACATATCAAGTTACCAATTAGAAAAATGTTTACTTCGTTTTAGTAGGTGCTAGAAACAAACACAGTCTTGAAACAAAAATCAATAATGGCTCCTCTTTACTTCTGTGGATTGTAAAAATTCTATTTTATAATGACGATGGTACAAAGTAGACTCTTTGTGTATAGAAAATCGATAATTTCTTTCAAATTTCAACACTGAATTATAACAATTTGGTGGAAGTTCCCTCTTATAGAGGTTTCAGTAGTTAGATAATTTATTTAAATAGGATGTATTATGACTAGTGGTAAAAACACAGAACAGGTTTTAAATAAATAAATTAGGTTATTCAATCGTAAATGTGGAAATAAAGAGAATTTGTTTTCTTTATAATATGAAATGTTTTTATTGAGATAAAGTTGAAATTTATTTAACTTGGACCACATCGTGTCACATCTAGTATAACGTATAGAGCTGCTTTTTTAAATGCTTTGATTTATGTTAAAAACTACGAAGGGATGATTTTGTTTAAAATTTTGAGTGTGTAACAATGATAAGAAAGAAAGAAAAGGGCTTGATGTGACCAGCACGCTCTATGGTATAGGTTAAGTTGCCTTTAATATTTATAACGCAATACTCACTGTGTAATTATTTGGTTATGGTAAATATTGAATTAAAGAAAGTGTTGACGTGAACATAATTACTATTTTATATAATTTATGTTTGCCTACTTTAAAACGCTACGATAACATTTGAAATATGTATCGAGAGAGGATGGTTTGAAAGTGAAATCGTTATCATAGATTTACGTCTATGTGTTTATCTGGGTCATTTGAGTATCAAGAATGCATAGAGTAGACAATTTTAAGTTCGCTGTAAAAAGACTTACTTTATTGGACTTTTATTTAGATAATGTATTGAAATTAAACTTTTTTTTTAAACATTGCAACTATTGTAAAATCCGTTTTTTTTATAAAGTATATTCACGAAAACGAATTTTAAAGACAACTTAACTTTTTTTGTATTAAGGACGCTACGAAAGTAATACAGCATTTATTTGTTTACAGTATTTCCTTATTTTTATAATAAAACAATTTGAATACTATAAAATTTAGAAAAATATTCGGAGTAAATTTGTTATTCACCTTTTCTAGTGGAAGCGAATTAAAATCTATTTTTAATGGCTGCCTTGCCACAGATTTATTTTAAGTAATTTACTAGGTATTTAAGTTTCATAATAATACCTATTCACTATATTTTCGTTTGAAATAAATGTTAGTCCAATCAAACAGAGTGAGTTGTGATTAGATACAAACCGTCTCTATGTATTGTGAAGTGTTTCACATAAGGTGTTGAATATATTTTCAGTTTATATTGTTTCAATAATTTGCATGTATTAATTTATGAGAAATAAAGTTATTCAAAATATTAAAACCTAGTTTATTTTGACTTAGCAAATAATAACATACCTGCTGTAGGATCAATTTTTATGTTTTAATCTATTTAAAAATGTGTAATATTTCACTTTTTTAAAGAAAATATTGTACAAATAAAACTTTAATAGAAATATAAAATATATATAAGTGAGCGAAAATAAAATATTGCCTTTAAAGACTATTACTATTGTAAACTATTTCTTTAATAATAAAACACAAGTTCCAGTAAAATTGCAATATATACATAGAAAATTTCCAATTCAATAGTACATAAATTTAACAATAACAAAATGATTAAATTGTAATTTTAAAATTATATTAAACATTACACAGTTAAAACTTCATACCAAACAAAACTGTGTTTACTCTGAAGAACATATATTCTCCGGAATAAAAATGTAATTCTGAATGACTCAACGCTATTATTTGCCAAACTTATGGCAAAGTTTCACACACACCACAGTAAGCTCAATAGCGTCTACCTGTTTCCCATAGCCATTAAAGCTCAGGTATGAATAGAAAAGCTTTTGTCAGTGAAATGTTGACCAATTACTGGTTGAAGTATTAGAGATTTCTGTTCACTTTAAAAAGAAAAATGTTTAATTGAGGAATAAGGTAGTAGAGAGAATAATATATGTCAGATAAAATTTGAAAAAAGTTGGTTAACTATCAAAACAATAGTACTTTTAACCAAATTGATTTCATTGCGTTTCACTTTTTTTTTCTTTTTTTGTTTCAAAAATAAGACATAAATGAATGTGTCGATGGATAAGCAATAGAACTTTTACGCATTAACGAATTATGGTAAATATATGAATAATGAAACCGAAATCTTAAAAAAATTACGTGCAAAGTTTAATGGAGTTCCTAAAAAATTACCAAAGTCAAAATTGACAATAAAGTACTTCTTACCACAACAGATGATATTATATCTAAATTGGTACAACTTCCATAACACAGTACTGCGCAATTTTTACATCATATACATCATCTCTAATATTTTCTATAAAAAAATTCACCCAATAATTAAGGTGTCACTATCCAAATGTATAAGGTATTTTTTTTAAGAAAATGGAATAATAACTTTTAAAAATACCCATTTATATTAATAAAGAGTGTCAGCTAAACAACATAATATCTTTATTATAAAGGCGAGAGTGAATATATTAAAAAACTGCTCTCTTTAAAATAATAGATAAAACTAGATATGAAAAATCGTTATTAAAACAATCATATTGACAATCAGTTATGAAGTTTTAATTAATTAATTTTAATTATGAAGCAAACACTGTGAGATTTTAAAACATTTCAATAAATAATTATAAAACGTAAAAGCAGCTTGCTTTCAGTTTCGTTTGTAAACGATTATTTATCTAATGAAACAATAAGACCAAATGGAAAAAAAACCCATTTCGTTAACGTTACACCACATCGGGATACTTGTGTTGCAAATTGTCTTTGATTGATGATAGTGTAAATACACGCACAAGAGGAACCACATTTACCACATTTCCCACATCAAAACTGACAGTGGAATATCAATTCATGAAACTCACACGTAAAATTGTGGTACATTTTGTGGTAAAACAATAAAATACTTCCTCAAAATCGAATGTAAGGTCATTTGTTACTTTATTGTTTTTTTTTAATGTACGACACAAATAAATCGTATTTTCTATTTTTGTTTATTCCAGACGTATATATATTTTTGTGTGAGTATTTTAGAGAACGATATTTAGTTAAATCCTCAGTGAAACATTTATCAAATAAAATTAAATAAATCGTGGCTACGTTTATTTGTTTTTATCAAACTGAGTTTATGAGTGTTATTTAGAAACGCAAAATTTCAGGTAATCAATATTATTGTGAAATGTGAGCTTGAAGTATCCTCAAGAAACTTACAATTTATAACAAAATCGTTAATACTGTAACAAGGGCAATGTCTATATTTCATGGAATTATCATTTTATCATTAATATCTCAGGAAGTTATAGTGATATTAATTTGAAGTCCTTTCTCAAACTAATCCGTAGAAATATAGAAGTTTAAGAACAATAAAAAATTTATATTTTGAAACCTAGAGTGATCTATACAGTCCTACAGCTGTAGAGATGTAATTTGCATACAATTTCCTTTATTCTCTTCCTTAAGTATAAAATTAATCCCTAATATCGCAATAATAGTATTAAAGTTTCTTAGGCAACCACTAATATTTTTATGGGATTTGATTGCATAAATTAACATAACTTTAGATATGACTTATACATATTTTCCATTCATCTACCGATTTTTAAAACTCAACTAACCCTTGTTTATATATTATAGATGTTACGTTTAAATTTAAGCTGCTAATGTAAATCAAAATCCGAAACTAGCTCCACAAGATATTGTTGAGTTATGTAATTTTCTTTTTTTAAACATAATGCAAGAACCTAGTATTGTCCACTCTCTTACTCCCCCCCCCTCAGATATATACAGATTTAATCAAATGTGATAGTTAGGCAATTAACATAATATGTTTCACTGTAATAACTATTAATAAAATTACACAAATATAATTTACATTATTTATAACGTTTTATATAATTTTTATTAATGAAGTAGGTCGACATGATTGTTGTAAAAGAGAATTCAAACAATTCTCTGACAGAGGTTATTGATTATTGTAGGTATGTGAACGCTGAACAGTTGAAGAAGCTGAAACACGTTTTACTCAAAGATACGATTTACATATCTAACTTTGACAAATCCCTGTTAAAGGATGATAATCTCATCATCAAATTAAGCCTTGTGCTGACATCTTAAAAGACACGTCTATCTATAGCTATTGCAAAATTTTAGGCGGCTCTAAGAATTGTCACCAATTTGTAAATTAAAGCATAGAGGCCAAATGGAATCAACGAAGATGCCAATTTTTTTTCAATTCGTTTAACTTTATAAACTAGTGTCTGAAACGTTCCATGAGACAGATCAGTAGCAGAATTTTGTATAATATAAAGTTAACGAAAATGTAAATTACTGAAGGTATTCCGTGTATTTTATTAATTATATAGGAGTACTGACACAAATTAATTGAGAATATTGCAAACGCGAAATGCATCTCTCGTGAATTAGGAAATCATTCCAAGAAGTAAACGAATTGTCTCAATTGTCAATTGATTATCTGCGTAACCTGGTATCCATTTTGGAAGACAAACCATAACAATAATTTTAAATTGTAACATAAATTACTTCCATAATATTTGTCTAAAAATATTATTGGTTACGGAATTTTAAATCAAAACAACACTTTTAAAATATCGATTACTTATAGTTTATAATATCAATAGAATATTTCCAATAATAGTATTGAAATAAAAACTCATTAATAAATATGTTATTACTAGTATATATAAAGATTTATAAAAAATATTCCATTGCAGTTTGTAAAGAGATTTTGTGTTTTGACAAAGTACTCAATTTAATAGAAATAGGCTAAATAATAATATATTGTCGGTAGTTTCAATGAGGGTTTCATCACATTCCTATCACTAGGTAAGTTGAAATTTTGAAGTATAAAGCAAACACACCAACAACTTAAACAATTACTATATTTGAAGTTGTTTTTAAAAAATAGATAAAACTATATGCACCTTAAACAAAATAAAATATTTACACCAAAATGGAATAATATATGGCAGAAAAGCAAATTTTATAAAGGAATTCTTGAGGGGTACTTACAATCAAAACATTTCGTCCCGAGCCTTAAATTGAAAAATCATGCATGCCCACCTTTTCAAAAGTTCTTCAACCAACCGCCACGATATCATATTTACAAATATCAAATACATTAAGTACTAGTAGTTTGAGTTAAATGTAGAATTATTTTAAGAAACATTCAATACAACAATTTATGTTTATTCGAAATATGTTTATTATATTTTGAGATATAATACTTTTGTTTTATAGTATGTTTTACAGTTATTTTGTTGAAATAACATATTTAAAACATTTCTAAGCTAAGTTATGTCCCGTAAAAATATTATAATATAACATTAATTTGAAAAAAACAAAATTTTGTAACTTTTTAAAATTCAAGTTCACTTAAAGTCAAATTCTAAGGCAAGTTAAAGGTCACAGAAAAAGGGTGAAGAAGTTTATTATAATTAAACTTGTAACCCTGTAAGGGATGTGTTAAATTATTTTATTTAATTGTATGACGTCTTTATTGTATAGGAATGATAAAAAGGTTTAGAGAGAAATTTTAAGGAAAAAGTGCTCTCTAATTGTTGTTGAAAGTTATAGTAAAAAATATATAACATATTTCAAAGGTAAATTATTCTGAGTCCACTAAATACATTAATCTTTAATAATTTTATCCTTTATCCATCATTATTTGGACAATAATCTGTACATCGATATCGTTGAAAAAATAATACTTCCTATTCAAACCATCATTATAGAAATTTCATTTTCTCACTGTCACCAATAATAGCTACACAAGTAAATAATTTTTAATATAAAGGAAATTTTAAGGGGTGAAATGTTTAATGTATGTCTTATTACTACATCGACCATAAGGACTCAAGAGGAACATAACTCGTTTTTCCATTATTGTAAAAGATTGGTGCAACTACAACACATTTATAATTTTAATTAATATTTGTATATTATTCTACAGAAGAACTACCTACTCTATGATTATACGGTGATAAGCAAAGTCTTAATGTATACTTTATTCATCGGCCGTAGGGGTAATAGTAGTAGAGTTCAACATGATTAAAGTTAACGACAAGTTTTAAAAGTATATGAAAAATGGAAATTTAAAATAGTAGATCTAAAATATATTGTTCCAACTTTGGATATATTTATTTCAGTTAATGTATACAAATTTTACTCTTTGTGTCTAAAATGTATTCCATTTATGAATTTAAATGTTAATATATTGTTAAGAATATTTTTATTAACCATAATATTTGCACAATATGTCATACAATCTGAGACTATGAAAGTTTAAATACCTTATTTTTTGATAAAACCAAAAATACTCGATTTATTTAAATGAAGTAAGTATATTGAAAATATAACATAACACTTGAACTGTTTTGTTGTTATCATTTTATCACTGTCTAAACATTTCATCCCAACACCTCAGAAATAGAGCCTGAACATCTATTTTATTTCAAGATCTACTCTCGTGAAATAAATTGACGACATTTTTACACTATCACGTTTCACAATCTCATTTCACGTAAGTTCAAATTAAGCGATCTTCCTACAAACAATGAAGTATCTTTAGTCAAACGACTTTAGTGATGATACAAATCAAGAATGTATTGACATTATCGATGATATAAAAGGTGCCTATATCAAATGTGTTATAGGATATGGTAGGTATTTGAGACAAAAGTTGAAATTCTAAGTATTGAAGTAACCCAGTAAATATTGAAAGTAATATGAGGGTATTGTTACTGTAACATGATTTTAACTTGTATTTACGATACACAACTTTAAGTTAACGAAAGTGGTAGAGTTTCCGATTTTTTACTTAACTATAGTTGTTTTAGTTTTGTCAAGTTGTAGACCTTGATTTATAATTATTTGTTGCTGTTATAGTTTAAACAGTATTTGTAGTGAAGAATCACACGTAGGGAAGGAAACATAACAATAATATTTAAAAAAATAATAATTTTTTATCATATAAAGAACTACAGCTGTTTTGTAGAAATCGTAAAACTGTCCTACAATTAAAGCTGGAGGAGATACATAAAAAAAAACCATAGATTCGCTGCGCCAGAACCGGCGTTCATGGCTTTACACTCACGTAAAAACCGAGTTCAAAATATTCGAGTTTTCAACCTAAGTCTTGTAGGTATAATATATTTTGTTCGCAAATTCATCAACAACGGGCGAGTATTATATTATTTTGATGAATTCTGAGCCTGTCCCAGAAGATATTCGATGCAAATGGAATAATTACAATTGGAAATTTCTTTTCATAAACGTTAATTTTTGTAACTTATTTGTATTGAGATAATATTTCACACATACTTCTCATTCTCAAAGTCTTACTTCATTATGTCCACAATCTGATATTACCAATCTCTATGCATCAAACTGTTTATAGTTTCAAGTTACTAAATGCTTGAGACGTGCTACAAACAGATAGACATTCCTCTGATATGAATATGTTGTTATTTAACAACACTTTGAAAACCAACAGAATCTCTCTTTTATAAATGGAACTACAATTACAATTTTTTTCGTAGTTTTAAATGGAATGTTCACATTGATATTGATATATAGAGATTAATATACAATGTAAGAACATACTGTTTTGCTATGTTCAACGCTTTGTTACTAAACTGTAAGGTTTAGGTTCATTTAATCATTAACTGATTAATTCAAGAGAATTATAATTTATATTGTTTGAACTTATAAGTGATTTTATGTTCTATTCCTACAGCAAGGATAGACAGTTTTTTTTAGACGCCTTCATAAGTTTCTTTATATTTGGTCCACAATAAATTTCATCCAAACCTGTCGATAAGAATTTGAGCTGTGTTGAAGATCACATCACCATACTCCCAGAAATCTAAATGTTCCAGATATAGTGTAGAATGTAAAATCGGAGGTGTGCTGCAGTGAATTATTCTTACCCATCTGTCTTGGCAAATCGATGCAGCTTTCTAGTCTCGAGTAAGTTTGCAGTCTGGTAGATGACAAGAATAAGATTGATAACCTGATGTATTATTCAAAGTAAGGTGCACGCAGTGAGATAAAACCTGGAATGCATAAACAATGTTTTTTTTTCAAAAGGCAGCTGACTAGAGTGTTTTATATTAATACTAAAATGTAAATGCCTACTTAATGTAAATTCAACTTCAGTTATCTGTTTCATCCACAATATTTAGATATTACCAGATATTTATGTAATGGAACAATATTAATATTTTGTCTTGTACAAAATAAATTTATATGTTGTGGGAATTTTTATGTTGTCTTTTATTAGGTTGTTGGATTTTTTTACAAAAATTGTTCCATTTAAGCAATTGCCTAAATAAAAGTAAAAAGCTTACTGTGAATTTGATATAAAAATGTTAATTAATTATGTAGTTATGTGTTCATTTAGAATCTCATAAGACTAGAACACTAATGACCCATACCGGTGTGAAATCCCAAGTAACGATTTGAAAAAAATAAATAAATCTAAATTGCTGTCATTAAAATCTTGTTTTTTTTTAGTTTAATCAAATACAACTAAGGGACGCGTTTATAAGAAACAAAACACAATTTTAGGGTCTATTTAAATATATAAATATCTGTTCCTACACAGAGAACATGATTCATTTCACTTTTTGACTGACAATTACCGAAATTTTCTGAGGAAATATTTTTTAGGTCTTATTTAGTTTTAAGAATTAATGAATAACAAAGTTAGTCAATTTGTTTGCACAGTTCTTTCGGTTAACTTGTATCCATTATTAATAAAGTAGTTCTTTATGCAATTAAAGAAATTTGCGAACTTAATAATAACGTCAAAGCCGCTAAGACCTAAACCAATATTGTACACTCCCTTTAATGCAAATTAATTAAGAGCAATACAAACTATCTCCATCAAAATAATAGCTTCAATTAAATAAGTAATCTTAGGTAAGGCAAAGTTTAATTAAATACAAACCTGGATAATGTGGATGTTGAGACGTGAGAAGATGTTTTGCTTTTGACTATTTAAGTAAAACTATTAACTCCTTAAAGTCATATAAATTTATATGCAGAAGTGACCATAGTTTTGACTGAGGAAAGTAACCCTTATTGATTGATAAATAAAAAATATGTTTAGATCTGCCAACATCAAATTATTATATTAGTTATAAATGGACAAAAATAAATACCTTTTTCGTAAAAAACAAATATTAAAAAATATTGAACATCATTTATATTATATATAAAACTGAATCATTGGAGTGTAGTCAATACCACTTTAAGAGCGTGTGTAAAAATAGGAGTCACGTTTAATTTTATTTTTTTTGTTGCATTTTATTATAAAAACCCGAGTTGTTAATATTTTAAAATAATAAATCATTAATCCGGGGATTTTCACGTTGAATTTAACCAGATATTACATTATTTATTCCTGTAGAGATTACATTTGATGGAACACCAGATTTATAGACGAGAATGTTACCTATTTTGTTATATTGTTTATATTGTTATATCTGTAGATTGATTTAGCTCATTTGTCATCTTGTACATAAATGTAATTATTAGCTGTTGTTTTATAAAGGATGTTTTTGTTTGTTCCTGTTTATCCCAACATGAACCGACTTTGTTGTGTAATTGCTTTGTTGTACTTCCCTTGTTGTGGTCGGTGGAACATCCGGTAGCGGTGACGGAAATGAGTTTTGTAAATTGGGTGGTGCCGAGTAACGAGTCGGCTTAGGCCTGTTTGTTTCTTCTTTACTGCAGAAATAGGCTGGTTTCACTCTGTCCAGTGATACTCTCATGCTTTTGTCAGGCAATTGTATAATAATATGCATTGTCTTCTCATCACGGTTTATAACTTAAAAAGGCCATTTATGGCGTGTTGTAGAGTTCAAGGGCTTTCTTCTCGTAGAAATACATGTGAACTCTGTGCTAAATTTTTGCTTATATAGGTTTTCCTCTGTGTTGGCTCCTTTTTTTTGCCTCTTATTTGTGCCACAGCTTCTTTTAAAGGTTGCAGATACGAATAGGTGTCCTTTATATTCCGTGTGGGCGTAAAGAATTCGCCGAGTAAACGTAGGGATTGTCCATATAATAATTGTGCAGCACTAGTGTTTTCGTCTTGTCGTAAGGCTGTTCGTAGTCCTAGTAGCACAGTGGTGAGTGATCTTATCCACTAGGCCGCCTCTAGGCGAGCTTTGAATGCTGTTTTGAGTTTTCTATGCCAAAGCTCGATAAATCCGTTGCTCTGTTGATGATATGCATAGTGCGGATCCATGATATTCCAAAGAGGTGTGTGAGAGTTGAGAATAGTAATAACTCAAATTAATTATCTGCCTTGGTCTGTGGTGATGCGTAATGGTACACCAAAACGTGAGATCCATTTGGCCTAAAATGTATTGACTACACTGTAGAGACTTCAGTGTTGCTTATCAGGAGTATTTCTGTCTTTGTTTACTGCGTGGTTCTGTCTATCACAGTGAGACAATATTGTTTATAGTCGGACCTAACAAGGGTCAGATTATGTCCCGGTGGACGTGTTGTAACCTTGCTGACGTTTGAAAATTCCAAAACGTAGGATAGTTTGGGGATGAATCTTGGCTCGTTGACAGGATATACAAATTTGTGTCCAGGTTCCAACGTCTTGATTCATCCCAGGCCAAAAGAAACGTTGCGCCACTAGCTCTGGCGTAACTATGACACTTGAATGACCAACGTTGTGTAGACAGTGATACTCAGATTCTCCTAATTTCATTCATAGATATGTAGAGTCTGGGTTGGCCTGTAGAATTTTCGCAAAACAATTTGACGTTTGTACCAGGTATCAGTAACCGTTTTAGGCGCGAGTTATCTTGTTTCAATAAACTCTTGATCTCCTGGTCTTCTTCTTGGGAAGCTGCCAAGGCATTGAGGTTGTACGGAACGCAAAATTTTTCAATTCGTGATAGTGTGTTTGCTACTATGTTTTCTGAACCTTCATGGTACCTCATGTCGGTTGTAAACTATGAAATTAAATTAAGTTTTCGTAATATTTTAGGACAGACACTGTTGGATGTCTGTTTTAGAGCGTGGGTCAGCAGCTCATGATCCGTTAGGATAGTAAATGTGCTACCATTTTTCTGGGGACGGAAGTGTCTTATGGCCTCAAAGACGGCTAGTAATTCTTTGTCAAAAGTGCTATAGTTTGTTTGGGCGGCGTTGAAACTCTTTGAGAAATAACCAAGCGGCAGGATTTTGCTCCCTTCCTCTTGCAGTAGATCGGCTATCATTCCTGTGTTGCTTGTGTCGCAAGCTAGAAACACTGTGCGTTCTGCGATGGATGTACTAGGTGTGTTGCGTTTACCTGTGCTAGCTTTATAGCTTCATAGGCATGGACTGCTGAGTCGGTAAGTATTAGCGGAGTGCAGTCATTCTTCCTAGAACCATGCAGATATCTGTTTAATGCTAGCTGCATGTGGGCGGCCTGGTGTAGGCACTTTAGACATCGTTAAGGTATTCCAACGACGGGCTCCATATTACTGCAGCTGACTAGGTTAACCCCTCTGGGTCTCATTCGTGTTCTCACTCTTGTTGTGTTGGACCATGCCGAGACTCTGCTGACTCCGCTGACCTCATGGATTTTGTCTTCTAATGCTGCGAGTCGTTCAATATTGTCTCCTTCTGAGATGGCTGCCAAAATTCCATTTGTGTGAGCTGGAAGAGCCGTGAGCCAGATTGTTTTCAGGACTTCGAAGGACACAGTGTTACTCGCTAGGGTTTGCATCTCGCGTAAGAGTTGATACTGTCGTAATTCTCCTAACTACGTCTCTTTTGTCAAGTGTAGGAGTTCTTCACTCTGGCTGAAAGTAGTCGTCAACTTTTCCTTCGGTGTAGTATAAGGTTGGTCTGCAGGTTGTATTTCGTTAAGATATTCTAGTGCAGCTGGGTGGTGACGAGTTGGAATCTTCTGTCCTCTGTATTGATCCAGTTGGTTGTGAAAACGGCTTCCACTTAGATACGGTATGCGTGCTGTAAAGTTGACGGCTGCAACTGGATCTGCAGTTGTTTCCGATGATGGTTCTTGCGACATCCTGTTGTCTTGGTATTGCGTCGAGGTCACCAATTGTCGGAGCTGGGTTTCGGTTTGGGCTAAGAATAGAGATACTATCGTTTTGGTATCAGAATTCCTTCGAAAATATGCGTACTCAGTAGGAAATGACGTGGTGGGAATTTAGAAAGGAGTTCGTCCCGAGGGGATCAGCCCTCACACAACGAAGGAGATTTATTGCGGCGGCATCAGCCGACAGACCACGCAGATGTTTGGAACGTTCGTCTTGGTGTGATCAGCCTTCAGACAACGAACGGGGATGTCAGTGCTGCCTGGATTTGTCGACAGACCAGAGGGGTAACGCTCGTTCAGAGGGGATCAGCCTTCCTACAACGAAAGGGGTATCCGTGCTGCCGGGATCAGATGAGGCCACGGAAAGAAAGACAGTAAGAAACAATAAATAAAACAAGAGTAATAAAGTAACAATAGCAACGAGAGAGAGAGAGAGAGAGAGAGAGAGAGAGAGAGAGAGAGAGAGAGAGAGAGAGAGAGAGAGAGAGAGAGAGAGAGAGAGAGAGAGAGAGAGAGAGAGAGAGAGAGAGAGAGAGAGAGAGAGAGAGAGAGAGAGAGAGAGAGAGAGAGAGAGAGAGAGAGAGAGAGAGAGAGTTGCAGGTGACTCTGAAACAGAATGATTTCGAAATCGATAAGGCTATTATTTATAGATAGCTATGCAACATAGTATGTGCGCATGTCCCCCATGGCCCATTCTTCACAGCTTAGGTAACATTAGAATTGTCATAAACCATATTGAAATGAGATCATGCAATATACGGTCTTTAACTAAACGATTAGGAATTGTATGCAAACATTGTAGTTATCTAACGGTTTAATTGAGTGAGATTTCGTTTGTTCCTAATTTATAGAGTTTAGCTCTTGACCATGTAGCGAATTCAACCAGCAACATTTAATCTTACGGAAAGTAAAATAAATTTTATTTTCAACTTTCAATTCACATTTTATTAACGGAGACCGTATTTTTACATAGGTTTGGCTAGTTTTCTGTTAGGTTTATGAATTATCTTTCTTTTTTATAACATTGGTATGTAGAAAAAATATATTTAAAATAGCTTAATAACTATATTGATATTATGTAAACAATTGTTTCGTTATCCGATAACTTTAAAACGGAAAAAAACAACAAATATTAATATTATTAAGTAAATTAAAGAACGTTTGAAAACATATGTACATATCTTCATTGTAATAAATTATAGGAAACTACGAAGTTAGTATTTGAAACACAGAAACAGACACTTTAGAAAGAGCAGAATAAATTGTTTGTGGATTTTATTTGTTATGTTTACAGTGGCGCGTATATTTGGTATTGAATGTTCACACAATATTGCCGTCGACTATATACGCCAAAATCATCGATTCGGATATGGAAACCGAATTGTGGCGAAACGTATAAACATAATACAATCTACTGCCAACGGCACTGTCCATAGTAGAAACGACGAGTATGTTTCCTTACAGGAAATATGCACTGTAATAACCTTAACCCTTAACAGCCGATGTTTAATTTCGTAAAGCGTGTAAACTCTTTTGTGAAAAATAAAATAAATATCGATCTTTATTCAGGTTCATTAAAGAACTAGATGTAATATCAAATACCATATTATATTTATATAAAATGGTTTTATGTTCATATAGGTATCTATATGAATATGAAAACATGCCCTTACCTATCTAAACATAATATACCTTATCTATATGAACATACCCTTACAGTGAGTACCGGTGTTCCAATCACTAGGTTCTCTTCATGAATCTTTACATTTCATTATTTACTTTTGTTTCAATTCTCTGGCTTTCATTTTTCCTATCACGCAATTCTGGTTTTCTTCCTACTCTGACGTTATCAAAGGTTAGGGGATTCTATTTAAAGCTTAGATTTGTTAAGATGATGATGTACAAAATGGTTTCACACCCTTAAAACACACACAAATACATAATGGGGTGTATTATATAATAAGTGACAACTGAAAATGATGACTTAATTACTTAAACGTTTTCTTATTGGTGTTTGTTCTTCTGAGGAAATTCAAATGTTTCTTTAATAATTGATGACAAATTTTCCACCAGTTTTGTTCAACTATTTAAGATTAATTGTAATATTTTAGTTTTCTTTTCTATGTGCGATTAATTTTCCGGTTTTTAGGACAGTGAAGATAGTTTTTACAGTTATGTAGAATTAATATACTTAAAATCAACTAGCATCTAATACATGATTTCTTAATATATTTTGATTCTAAAACATGAAATTTTAATAAATTTTCAATTTTATAAACTCTAAAAATTTTCAATTCCGTACATAATAATAGAAAATGATGAGCTTTTACTTGTGAGCTGGAACTATTAATAAACAAAATTGTTTAAAGAAATATATTTAAGTCAGATAAGCACCATTTTAAAATAAATAAGTTTCCCTTCAAGACATTAATGCCTTGACAGATTAATATCAGCATTAGTTTTATGTTCGAAGACAAAGTGTAGTTCATCTAACATTTTACCCCTTACCTGAGAGTTACACAAGTAATTGCTCGTCATTATAACTTACACTCTGAACTTGAGACGTAACTTTCCAGAGTTTGTCCTGATTGTTAATTGTATGCACATTGTGTTAATAATAATAACTTATAAAATTACAACCACGGTATGTGTAAATATTTTTTTATAATTTTATTTTTTATTTTTAAGAGAATAAGATGTCTCGAGTAGACTTACAGAGGGAATTTGTTGAAAAATTATTTAGAAAAGAATATTCTATCTAAAATTATTTCAGCTTAGAAGTTTTTCTCTGAAGTTACATTTATATCGAGACATGTTTATATTTAATTAGTAATGGTGGAACACTCCACCAGACATAGGATAATGCGCACCGGTGCCGAACGGGAATATTTATTTTAATTGTGTTTGTGTTTGTGTTTTGTGTTTTAACATTTGATGTGTGACGCATTCATCGTGTGAATGAATTAATTAATCTACATGTATCTGATGATGAAGTCTTGAACTTTGAAACATGTCATAGCAAAACCAGATATAAATTGAAGTCTCAAGACGGACCTACTAAGGTAATTCTTATCTATATTCTTTATTGTACACTGTAACTTCTGTAAAATGGGAAGATAGCGATAATTCTATTGTAGGCTCTTTTATAGTGAGTACGCCTGTATCAATCACTAGGTAGACTAGTAGGATCAATAACTTTCTTTACTTAGTCCTGTATTAGGTCTCTCTCTTTTATATTAAATTTCTTTTCATTGTTCTGTTCCGACCCTGGCGGTATTATACTACTTGAAGTTTAGGGATCTCTATCCTAATACATTTTCTTTTTCATTTGAAAAATAGTTGTTAGTTGTCTGTTAAAGAGTATATCTGTTAAGACGAAGATACAAGTGGTGGTTTATCGACATTATCCAAGAAACAAAACGTAAGTATGGTTTCGTTTCTAAGGATAATATAGTATAATATATTATATTACATATCGTGATTTTTAATATATGTAACCAAGAGTTAGGAGTTGCAACATGAAGATAGAGGTGAATTTCTAACATTCAACGCAGATAACTACTGCAACGTTAAACTTAATCACATACATCTTTGTGGTCTAAATCTCAATATTGAGGAATGCATTCCTGTTTTGTTTCAATTTTGCATATGAAAAGAGTACAAGTTAAATGAGGACGTGTACATATTAGTTCGTTATTATCACAAAAATAATATACAAGGTGGTCCAAAATTCTTCTTGTAAATGATGATACGTTTTTATTTCTGTCTCAAATCTTTTATAATATCTTTAAAATTTTATTACAATGACGTTTAGGAAGACATTTTGAACATACATTGTAAAATATTAATGATAACACCACATTTCAGATCCAGTAAAATAAATTTGTGTTTAACTTTTATAGAGGCTTTGCCACACCATGTATAGATATAATAGAAGAGATAATTCATGGAAAAAAAATTATTCAATAGTCCTAAACAAAAATCAGTCAACCAATTATTATTCGTTAAATAAACGATTCTATTTACATTCTTTTAATTTATTTAGCAACATAATAATTAACAATAATTTCCCATTTCTCACAAAACATAACGAGTTGTACTAGTACCTTAAAATGACTAAATTAAAAATTAATAGATATTCTGACAGCAATCATTAAGAACTCTATATATTTATTAAGTTATAAAAAGATAAAACTATTTTAATTACAATACAGCTCTTCAACATAAAAATAAATGAACCCATTTTAATTTTTAGTTGATAATAGAAAGAATTTTTAAAAATGTCTGAATCTTTCCTTGAGTTGTAAATCTTTACTAGTACAATATGTTTTGCTGTACTTTGCTCTTATTTACATCTATGATTTACTCTGACCTGTTTAAAAACGTCTACTTCTATTATTAAAAATATTAGATAGTTTATAATAGATAGATATTCAAATTATGATTACTTCTAAGAAAGCTATTTAGCTTTAGAAACCATATGTACAAGAAATCACCTCTTCCTGTACCCACAACCCCTAACTAAATATTCTTAAAATACTAATCTACAGCTTGTGACATATCCATTTAACGGCCATAAAAAAGAAACATTTTGGCTCCAATGAAAATGAAATTCGTTTATTCTTTCTCAAACGACACAACAACGAATTTTGTTTTTATAAAGTAATTTTGGGACAGTGAAGAAAGGTGTTGTTTTTTTTAAACGATACCATAAGATTATCTTGAAACTATGTTAATTATTTGTAAATTAACTAAGAATTTATATAAAAAGACAAAACACGTTTATTTGAGATTTTTGACCTATTTTAGGTAGCTGTCGTTATTTATAAATAAGATTATTGGAATTATCTACTTGTAAATTTGATGGATGATTTTAATTAAATTGTATATCAATAAATTGATTTTGAGACAAAATAAAAAATATATGAACATATTTACCTAAAAATGTTGATTTCATTTTTAAATGTGTATATTACTATATTAAGTTCTAATTGTTTTGCCGTAAATTTTGTCTTTAAAATGAAATGAATTTATTAAAGTTCACATTTACTGAAAATATTTGTATGGATATTACTGCCATTAATTATACATACATTGCTCATATAAATAAATAAATGGAAGACAATGTAAGAGACATTTTATTACAATACAATATTTATATATCTGTCTTACAATTTTAAATACATTTAATCCAAAATGTATGCGTAAACATTTGGAATAAAATTAGATAAATGTAAACGATTCCATTACACAGTGTAATGTTAAGCTTCAATAATAAAGATCCTAATTTTACCTTGTTGTTTCTAATAACACGATGTGTGTAAGACCACTTTATATCCCAGATCTGAACATAAACGTGTCTCTGTAATCAGGGAAAATCCTTTAAGCGAAGTGACTTTTGTGATGTTTTGTCGTCAAGTGGTTTACTGATACAGTATTGCTTTCAAGAAGTCAAACTGAAATAAGCTACAGGACTTAGATTGAAAAAGGAAACATTTTAAAAGTAATTCAATTTTAAAATGTTTGGTTTTAGACATAAATGAAAATTTATTATAAAGTCGATACTCAACATAATGAATAATGATAATTTTTCTGCTTTTTTTATGTAGTTAAATTTATCTTGGAAGGTTCTAAAACAATTTTGAACAAAATCTAAATGTGAGTCAACAGATTGAAAACGTCTTAGAACCGTACAAACCCCATGCACCTGTTAACAGTCACATATTTAAAAACTAAAGTCCTATAGGAAACAAAATTGTACATTCTATGGAAATTTAGCAAACTCTTTGATATTCCATTACTAAATTATCATGGTTTGAATCTCACATTTCATTTAAAAGTATCTACGACACTTTGAAATGTTTGCTATAATTTTGTTGTATAATATTTTATAAATTATTATTACAAAAACCTCGCCAGTCTTGAACTGCGATATACAAAACGAAACAAAGAGTAAATATTACAATCACCAAGATATTTTACCTCAGATTGACCTTAACGATTTGAAAACTGAAGTAATATAAAACAGTTAGTGGTTTGTAAAAACCCAAACAAAGTATTATAGACTCTTGCGTGTACTCAAAGTAGGTTATTGAATTTTACAGGAAGCAAGTTACACTAGTTGGAAAGGTTTTTATTTAATAGTTATTTCTCCATTCTGTTCTTATAAAACTCACCAATATTAAACAGCATTACGAGATTTAATTTCTGTACATAATAACATAAACAATATGGAAATCAATGAAAAGTTATTAGTAAACAGGTACAGCAGGACAGACATAAGGTAAAAAATCGAATACTGTTTAATATAAAGTGAAGTAATAGGTTTCATAAATCACTGTATAGGCATGGTTACGTGGAACATTAGCGTACGTTAAACGATGGCGCCGTTGGTAATATACTTCAATTATGATTTTTAAAAAAATGCCATTAAATTGGAAGGAGTATGTATTATTATCTAGAAGTAAAGAATTTGGAATTATTACCTGTGTTTAAATGAAAATAACATGTATTTTGTTAAATAGGAGTAAACGGTAACAATAAAAACTTGACCGATTCCTTTATATAAATGTTTGCGTGGGTATTGTTTTATTTTTACTCTATCTATTAGGGTAACCACTAACACCTGTTGCACTGAAATATGTTACCGCTTGGGGCTTACAACAGGGAGATATTCCTATATCTAAACTACCCTTTCAAAGTAAATCAGATTCTATGTTTTATTAAAACTGTGGATGGAATTCAACGTATTATATTTTGGTTTAAGCTTTATGAAAATCAAATTAGAAATGTTATAATCATTTTATTTGAAATGCCAAGACACATTAACGTATTTAAAAATCAACATATACACTCACAAAGCTTTATTTTAACTGTCTATTAAGGGAATGATTATTTTAAAGCCGAAAATTATTATAAAAAATTTGATAAACTATATTATACACATCTCTCACCCTCGCCCTCCATATTTCTCTTTCTCCTCTGCCTGTCACTACTTTTTCTCTCCATTTGTGTCACTCTCTTTCTTACATTCTATTTCTCTGTCGATGTGTCACTCCAACTCTCTACCCAATCCACCCCTCTCCACTTGACGTGCAGAGAAAAACTCACAGTCCTGGCTTCGGTTTTACAAAATACAGTAATATATTCCATCTCTACGTATTTCTCTATCTCTCTCCTTTCTATCATCCCTAATGACTAATAGGTTAATTGAAAATGACTAAGTTATTTCATTGAGTTAATTACCCCCTCTCATTATCTATTTATCTATCTCTCTCCCTCTCCATACATTCCTGTTCCTCTCTAGTTAAGGTTTTACTTTTACTATTTTACTGTTAAATAGAACCGTTGTGCTGCCCAGAAAAACTTATAAATATAAATACATTTATAAGTTGTGTCCATTTTTCAAAATTAAGTTCCACTTGCATAATATGTATTTACTGTCCTTTCCTTTTAGAGTTTCGCGACATAATTACTTTTGATTTTGTGAATAAATGTGAAGAATTGATATTAAGTAATCGTGTATTTGTTTTAGTTTTTACAGTACTAATATTGCTTTTTTTGTGTAGAGTGTTTTATATGTTAAAATGTATGAATGCATGTGTGTGTGTGCGTGTGTGGGGTGTGTGTGTGTGTGTATGTATGTGTGTGTTGCCACGTACCCCCGACTCGAACCCCACGTTGGTACTCCACTTGCCACGTACCACCGACTCGTTCGCGCCCCTGTTGGTACGACACTTACTATTTACCAGCGCCTCTTAATTTTTTAACCCCACGTTAAGAGTTCGGGTCGGTTCGTTCGCGGACAAGACCAAGCTGCTCACTTTTACAATTTTACCTTAAATCAAAGTTATTGCAAGCCTTGGCTGCCGTACTTACAACCCACGGCCATATGAAACAGACGTACACGTTCGTTAGAATGGTTCACCTTCCGTACATTTTGCATCAGACTAGGTGTTGTCCTCGTTTGATCACTGAAGAATGCATGGTGAGGTGTTCAACATTGGATTAAGGTGAAGGTACGACATTTCCTTGTTTTCTTTTTAATTTTTTTAAAATTCACACTCCCATCTTTCTACGAGTTCGTGCTGCTCTTGATGGTTACATTTAGCTGTTTAGGCTTTTGCTCTTTTCAGACAAGCATTATGTGTTCCAGAGAGATCGTCTTCTCTAATTATATCGCGATCTTTGGGAAAACATTTATAGCATCCGTGCCAATAACATCAGTGAAATTTGTTCTTTCACGGCACATCCCACCGACTCTCATTCCTTCGACTTTCTACTCCCATCTTCTATCAGCCTGTTATGTGCGGGCCCTTTCCTAATCTTGCTCCCAAATCAACCATTGAAATGAAATAGCTGGCTATACGGTACCCATTTGTTGAAACAATTCCAAGCGTATTCCACTTTTGTTTATTACGATTAAATGCCAGGATTACATGTCCTAACAAATTACATAGCCTAGAGAGACGAATTGACGTTCCATTTTTGTAAAAAGGACGTTATAAATTGAATGCAAGCTTGAGCCAGAATATTAGTATTCGGATAGGATACTACTTCTACTTAGATAGTATTCAGATATCTACTTTAGGATATTGAATATGTTTTTGTTCCGTACTAGTTCGTCATACCAATTTAAAAATTCTCCGTAAATTTGTCGAATATCGAGAAGGTGTGGTAGTACTGCTTTTACATTAGAACCCGTATGTAATTCTGAATCTCCAGCCTGTTGAAAAGTACAAGAATTTACCTTATTTATTATATTGGCAATGGAAAAGTTTTTGAAGAAAAAGAAAATATAAATATTCGTGTTAACTTTTTCGATGTTGTGGGAGATATGATCAGCTAGTCTTATAGAATTATATCACAACATTTATCAGGATAGAGAAGTTTGCGTTTCATTGCTGAAAGAAAGAGGTATTCTCATTACAATAAGTGATTCAGAAAACAGAATCAATAACATTTTGGTCTGTTGTATGTGGCATGCTCCAGAGTCTGTTTACACAACAGCCTGATCATCTTCTAGCCATAGAGCAAAATTCTTGTTTACAGGGAGGTCCTGAGCACTGAGGAGTTGTAAGTCTATGCTAACCAATTCATTAGCTTTGCGAGGTAGACCAAAAAGAAAGAGGTGAATTTGGGGTCAATGGCCTTAAGTCCATCAATTTTATTGTTGTTATACTTGATATTTGTGTTATTTGTGTTCTGATAATCACGGTAGGGGGCATGGGCATCCAGTTAGTATATTTATAAATATTAATATTAATACCAATTTATAATTTCTAGTTTTTAGTTAAAAAACTTGTTTTTTATCTGAAAGCTTTGTATAGTTCTATTCATGTAATATATAATGGTTTAAATTTTTTTTGATGTTCTCTTCACAGCTTGTTGTAATCAAATATTGTTCTGCTCCTGTAGAAACAGAATATATATTAGGGATAGAACAAACAAAACGACTTTTTAAATAAGTATTGGAAACATATTCATTTTATTTGGAAGTTAATATTCTAAATATCAGTTAATATATATTATTAAAAACAAGCTTCTTTTTCATACATGTTGTTTGGTCTATTGTTATTTTTATTGACTTTCTATTGTAACATTTTAATCGTAATTCGTCATATCTATGTATTCAGAAGGCTTTTGTGTAGATATGAGGATGACTAATTCTTTTGTTTAATCAGTGTTTGTTCATTATAACCGAAGAAAATTCTTACCATTATTCAAACAGAATTCATTCAATGAGTATTGGAACTAAACTAACTGTTTTGTATATTTAGAAATTGTATTTAAATATATTATTAATCAGTTTCAAAGTTTGTCGTTGTTAATTGTTTAAGCTATGACTTTCTTCGCATACTTGTTTATAACATTTGCATTGACTAAACAATTTATTAGGTCAGGCTCTATTTCTTCGTTCGATGATGGACCAGTAACCAATAAATCAATTGTTGAGCTTTCTAAACACAGATCAAAGAGGTATTCACCGGATTCTGAAGACCGAATAATTGGAGGACAAACTGTTAAAGACTTTAGCAAGTATCCGTTCATGGTATTCGTGTATCGATATGTAAGTCTATTTTATTTAATGATAATTAGCAGTATATATAGCCATCTTCATAAATATAAAAATATTTCTGTATTTAACTTATTTGAATAAACTAAGAACAGAATATGAAAATAAAAATTGAAAACACATTATATATCACTTTGTAAAAACCTGATTCAAATGTACAAATATATGAGTATTAATAAAAGGTTATATAAAATATTTTCATTATTTACTTACATTTTCTTAAAAATCATGTATAATAAGGTATATCCATGGGGTCTGTCAGTCAGTTCGCGGGCGGGTCTATTGTTTGTAGTTCAAATTCCATTCCGCTGCTTAAGTCCAAATAAGGGAGCAGAGGGAGGAGGAGCTCAAACAGCAGGTAATTTTATTGCATAATTTTGGTACCAAGTCATTATTATTAATATTACTTTTAAAGTCCGTCTTGTGACTTCTTGTCGAATCGTTCATGACGACATGTTTCGATGGCGTTAACTCCATCATCTGGTCGTATTCACTCCTAACAGATTGTCGTACAATAAAATAAATTACACATAAATATAACACTAACACTAACACATAAAATTTATAGTTGACGGGCATCTTAACGTGATCAATGCAGATGGTTATCTCTGTTTATCCTTTGCAAAATGATTGCTAGCTGTATCTTATAAATGTAGTTAGTCATTTAAGATGTCATTTGGTGTTTTTTAAATGCTTTATATATTTCATATTCTTCTTCACTAGCATTCATTAGCCTTCCCTTTGAACAAATGTGTAAGGCTTCAACAGTTGAGTGGAAGTCGACCGGGCTATGGTTACATTCGGCGAGTTATCATGCATAATTGGATTTGGCGATGTTGTACTTCTTGCTGTTGGGCAAATGGTCCTAGTACCGTAAGCTATATACTCTTCCTATTTGACCTATGTAGAATTAATTGCATTTATGGCAAGTAATTTTGTAAACACCGGATTTTGTTTCAATTGGGTTTTTTTTTTTATTATTGTTTTTTTTTTTTTTTTAGTGATGTTATACGCAAATATATTATAATGTTACGCTTTTAAACGTATTTTATAGAATATTGGGTAAAATGTTTTTTATATTCAGATGAAATATATTTGTTATCGGGAATAGTTTCGGTTTCAGTGCATTTTCTGTTCTATTAAATTGTTATGGCTATTAATTTATATGTAATTTAATAAATATAAGCTTCACAGGATCACTAATG
The DNA here is from genome assembly GCA_963513935.1 of Aphrophora alni. Taxonomy (NCBI): domain Eukaryota; kingdom Metazoa; phylum Arthropoda; class Insecta; order Hemiptera; family Aphrophoridae; genus Aphrophora; species Aphrophora alni. The sequence goes on from OY740774.1 coordinate 41,876,530, forward strand.
TAAGTGTCAGTTAAAACGGACCACTAAAATTTAGTTGCAAGACCTGGACTAAAAAGAACAAATCTGCTTAACTTTATCTGCTTAAAAAAAAATACGATAGTTTTGTTTTTGTTCAATAGATAAGGATAACAAATCTCAAATTATTGGAAAACGTAACCATAGTTAACTGTTTTAAACTATTTATAAGTGGGCTCCTAAGGCCTCATTTGACTGATTTTGAAAGCTCTTGATTAGTACTGGATAATTAGAGAGCCAAATATGACCTAAAGTCCGATAATTATTTATATTCCATATACTTTTAACATATTCTTAATCTTAAATGATTAAATGATGTTATGTAATTATATTTAAAATATCCAAAAGACAGAAGTTTACCTTTTTATATAAATCGGGAAAATATTTGATTATTCGGTTCTTAGTTTATTCAAAAAAGTTAAATACAGAAATATTTTTATATTTATGAAGATGGCTATATATACTGCTAATTATCATTAAATAAAATTGACTTACATATCGATACACGAATAGCATGAACGGATACTTGCTAAAGTCTTTAACAGTTTGTCCTCCAATTATTCGTTCTTCAGAATCCGGTGAATACCTATTTGATCTGTGTTTAGAAAGCTCAACAATTGATTTATTGGTTACTGGTCCATCATCGAACGAAGAAATAGAGCCTGACCTAATAAATTGTTTAGTCAATGCAAATGTTATAAAGAAGTATGCGAAGAAAGTCATAGCTTAAACAATTAACAACGACAAACTTTGAAACTGATTAATAATATATTTAAATACAATTTCTTAATATACAAAACAGTTAGTTTAGTTCCAATACTCATTGAATGAATTCTGTTTGAATAATGGTAAGAATTTTCTTCGGTTATAATGAACAAACACAGATTAAACAAAAGAATTAGTCATCCTCATATCTACACAAAAGCCTTCTGAATACATAGATGTGACGAATTACGATTAAAATGTTACAATAGAAAGTCAATAAAAATAACAATAGACCAAACGACATGTATGACAAAGAAACTAGTTTTTAATAAAATATATTAACTGATATTTTTTAGAATATTAACTTCCAAATAAAATGAATATGTTTCCAATATTTATTTAAAAAGTCGTTTTGTTTGTTCTATCCCTAATATATATTCTGTTTCTACAGGAGCAGAACAATATTTGATTACAACAAGCTGTGAAGAGAACTTCAAAATAATTTTTTAAACCCTTATATATTACATGAATAGAACTATACAAAGCTTTCAGATAAAAAACTAGGTTTTTAACTAAAAACTAAAAAATAGAAATTATAAACTGGTATTAATATTAATATTTATAAATATACTAACTGGATGCCCGTGCCCCCTACCGTGATTATCAGAACACAAATTACGGTGATTAGAATGTAACATCAGAACATAGAAATAGGTTATTTGTAAAGTTTAAATATTGGTATTTTGAAACTAAAGATAAATATTTAAGCTTGGTTAATTTGATCAAACTTGATCAATCAGCTAATAATGCTGTATTTAATGAGTTGCTAAAAACTATACTGTATTATTTATTTAGAGAGGGTAAGTAAAGTTTATGTTGATGAAGACGGTATTTCTTGTAAGTACAACAACAATAAAATTGATGGACTTAAGGCCATTGACCCCACCATCACCTCTTTCTTTTTGGTCTACCTCGCCAAGCTAATGAATTGGTTAGCATAGACTTACAACTCCTCAGTGCCCAGGACATCCCTGTAAACAAGAATTTTGCTCTATGGCTAGAAGATGATTAGTCTGTCGTGTGAACAGACTTTGGAGCATGCCACATACAACAGACCAAAAAGTTGTTGATTCTGTTGGCTGATTCACTTGTTGTAATGAGAATACAACATTCTTTCAGCAATGAAGTGCAATCCTCTCCATCCTGATAAATGTTGTAATATAATTCTATAAAACAAATGACGTATCTGTGAAAATCACTACATTTAGTTATGTCTATATAATTCTACTTTGAACAATAAACCCATGTCATTTTAGGTCGTTAGATGAAAATAAAGCACGAAAAGAACATAACAGGTGATGGAATCCCGTTATACAAGACAACAGCTAATCGAAAAACTATAATCGATTTTCAATACGTATTGGATGTAATATTAACTTTTTATTTAATAAAATGGCTTTTATATATTTTCAACTAAACACATTTGAACGTATGAACAATGCAAACATTTTCGCACAATTTATATTTTATTTGTTATAATATTTTATTGTTATTTAATGAAAAAAATCAAATACATACATCATATACTGTAAATTAAAGCTATATATTTCAATATAATCATCTAGTTATCTGGACTGACTACTGACTTTATTCCCGATATAACTTTTTGAAATTGAACAGTAATGATAGTGCACATACCATGTACAAAATCGACGTAGAATTTCTTTATCATAATACAATTATTATTTTATATAGATGTGTATGATAGTAAAACATTAGTAGTCTTTCTTGTTTTAGTATTTATTTGTAAAATATTAGTAAAAGTGATACATGTTTTTACCTAACATACAGACTGTAATTTTGAGGATTATAATTGATCCATAATAACTACGTAAGTGCTCATGTATGCAATTCTTGGGCTGACTACTGATGTCTGTTAGTCTGCCATTTGTCGTCCTTCAGTGCACAAAGATCCAAAGTCAATGACATGATTAGAATAACATTTTGTATATAATTATGTTTTGCCCATATATGTAAGGATATTTTATTTATATTTTTTTTTCATGATAAAATTTATGATGTAGCCGTCATAACGAAAACACAATTATATAAGTATGGTTTTCTCAAAACTAGCTCTATTGACTTTAACTGATTTCTTCTCAAGACGTAAACAAAACATTTTCTATTCGCACGACAAAACGTATGCCATGTCTACAAACATTCAGGTTCTTGAGTTATTATCGGTTGAATATGAAAGGAAGGCTGTTATGAAGGACATAATATTATTAAAATTGACTCTAGTGATTTAAATACAATTTTATTAAATTGTGAAAAAATATATATCGAAACAGAGAAAAAATGTAAAAAAATAAACTTAAGCGGCGTTCATTTTAATCACGATTTTAATCAAATTTCATGTTAGTTAAGAACGCGTTTAAGGTACAAACGGAGCTAGTGTAGAGCTTTATTGAAATATATGTAGAAAGACGACGGCAATGATTTATTTCCACATTTTGGTTGACAACTACCGAACAGATATTTTTTTGTGACAAATATAAATAATCTTGGTAATTTTTATTTGGAGTTTGGCAGTGAATAATAAAGTTTTTACAATGTTTCATATTGTTATCAATAAATATTTTCGTATTTTATTTTGTTTGACTATCCGACTATTTACTTACTCATTTCTTGTAACATATTTTGAAAACTTTAAAAAATATTAAAAAGTTGACTAAAATAATAGCCAATTTAATTTATATAATATTATTATACTGTATTAAGTGTAAAGGGAATTTCGTAACGCTTTAGATATTTATTAAAACGCTAAGTCCTCTGAGTTCAAAATTGGTGTTTTCAGCCAATTTAATTCCTCTGAAACAGTATTGTTTAATTAGAGTATACCCTCCATAAAAAAAGCAAACGAGTACATTACATTTATGAAATATTTTCCATTTTTTGCAGAGATCTGAAAAAAATCATTTATGAGGAAATCTTACATTTCCTTTTATAAATAATTCGTTAGTTTTATTTGTCTGTTTTGTACAAACGTTTTGAAAGAAAAATATTTACTAAAATATACATTTAAAAGCAAAACATATACAAACTAGTAAATCTTTTAAAATGAATTAAATGTAGGCAGAAAAAGTTTTAGAAGATTTATAATGTTTCGATTTATTATATATTTTTCATTGTTTATTGTAAACTATGATAAATACTCAGTTCAGTAGTTCTCATTTAATGAGAACATTAAAAAAACGTTTGACGTCATATGAATGTAACAAACTTTAAAAAAGCCCAAGACCCAATGGCTACAATTGTGTAAATTAACTTTATAAGGGGAAATTACTCTGTAAATGATAAAATGCATGGTAAGAACCTATGGATACAATTGTACACATTATTTCTAAAACATATGGACACTAATGCCATCTAGTGGCTAAACAGTCAACTAGAAACAACAGCTGTTGAACAGTAAGGTTAGGAAGAGTGAGTTACTGGTTGACATTCCTTGCTTTGTTTATGTTTTGTTATTTGAAAAAGTGTTTTTTTCCTTTACATTGCTATTCTACTATCAACTAAATAGTCCATATTTTGAAATAATTATAATAGGTAGTTCAAACAATACAATTCAAATTATTTACAGGACTGTGAAATTAATGGATATATTTATTTTGTAGCCAATGGGGTTTGGTAAGTGTAGGACTGAGATAACCTGCAAAACTTTGTTGAATTATCTTTCCAAACTACTTTGTTAAATTTGTTGGTTTGCTTGTGTTTGTGATTTGTTATATTGAAAATGGATAAAAAGAAGCCTATAACAAGTAAGTGTGATCATAAAAATGCTGAAAATTGGGATCAACAGGAGCCTTGTGCAAGTAAGTCTGATACTAATGTTCATGATTATGCCAAAAATTCAGACTTATTATTAGAATTGTTGTTTGATGGAAATTTGTCTGAAGTGAGTGATATTGAAGATTATGATATTGATGACAGTGTGCAACAAATAACAAAAACGAAACTGAGGATTGGTGCTGATAGGCTAGATAGAAATGATGAAATTTTAGAAGAGAATGCTGATACGTATGTCAAAGAACTTGTTGAACCGGATATTGCAAATAGTGTAAATGTTATTCATACAGATGTAATCAAGAGCATTCCTCAACCACCATCAAATGCTGATAATGCTGGGAATAGGACTAATATTCCAGAATTTGAATTAGCAAATAAAAAGTCTGTCAAATGGCGACATCGGTCAATCGATAAATTTAGTGACAATGAATGGACAGGATTAGATTACTCAGAACTTGAAGAGTTGTCGTCTCCAATCACTTATTTTTATAAATATATTCCTGAAGAATTATTTCAGCTAATGGCTTAAATGACAAATGTATATGCGTTACAACAAGGAAAAACAAATTTTAAACCCACAAATATGTTCGAAATAAAATCATTAGTGGCTCTACATATTGCAACAGCCGTTTACAAATTACCTAGAGTAAAAATGTATTGGAATACCAAGTTGAAGTTCGTTTTATTTTCAGAAAACATGGCAAGAGACAGGTTTTTTGAAATGCGCACCAATTTACACCTTGTTAATAATTTGGACATTCCACAAAATTGTAACGATACATTTTTCAAGGTTCGCCCACTGTACAATTGTATCCGCAAACGTTGTTTGGAGTTGCAGGTAGAGGAGGTGCTAAGTGTTGACGAGGCAATGGTACCATATACTGGCAAAATGATAGCAAAACAATACATCAAAAACAAGCCTAACCCTTGGGGTATAAAAATATTCAGGCTTTGTGGGAAAAAGTGGTATGTGCTACGATTTCATTATCTATCAGAGCAGTACGTCTGAACTATCTCAAGACAGTTTGAAGCGTTATGGATTCGGTCCAAGTATTGTACTGAAGCAGAACGGTTCACTTCTGAAAAAAAAAACCATCAATTATATTTTGATAATTATTTTTCATCCTACAATTTATTCGACGTTCTACGTCAAATGAAAATTATGGCAGGAGGTACAGTGCGAACGATTTTTTTTACAGCCTCCCCTTATTTCAGACAATGAAGCTATGAAGAAAGAGAGAGGTTTTTCATACGAAGTGTCCAGTTTAGATAATGTAGTTCTAGTGAAATGAGTTGACAGCAATGAGTCAACTTTACACATCTCTCAACAACATATAAAAGCATCACTCATTTAAACCAATAGCTACAAAGTTTACCTCAACGCTGAACAATATTTAAAACTAGAATTTAATCAGAAATTGGACTAAGAATACAATTATACAATAATTTAAGACACAACCCTATTAGGAATTTCACTCTTAAATTAGTTTTGTTCTCAACTATAATCATTCTGTGTTACAACAATGTAAGGTTCAAGAATATCTTCTAAACATAAACAAATTTATTTTTAAACTTGTTTTATTCTCTCCATTACATTTTCAAATATTATGATTTCATAATGACAATACAAAGATTCATGGTTACCAAATTATGGCCTAGATTTTTCAGCTAAACCATTCTAAGTTTGTCTGATAAACTAAACAAATTTCGTGTCCGATGTAGTTAATGATAGTTTTGCTTAATTAATGAAAAAAGAAACATCCTCCACAGCCGGATATTTTAATCCCATCATCAAATTATCCAACACTTGATTTAATTAAACTTTGATTTAGTTTCCTTCCAGTGGAAACTCAATCCAACTTTTACTAATTTAATTTAAGGAATAGATTGCTACAGTCAGTTTGTATTGCTTTTAATTAAATCCTAATTGCTCTATGTCATAACGTTTTTGACTTTAGAATTATATTAAAAAATCCAACTTTCATTTATACAAGTTAATAGTATAAATAAATGAAAATAGAGGGTCATTTAACAACTGTTAATCAATAATTAGTTATTGACAAATATAAATACAAAATTTGGCCATTGAAGTTTAAGACAGAATTCTCCATCGCCTATGCGAATCAGTAAATATCAAAGGTTGTTATTTTCATAAATCATTGTGAATGAATTTGAGTTTTGAGTCCTACGGTTTCAATGAGCAGCAAACCCAGTCTATATGGTTTAGAGAATTACATCCTTTACACATAGTGTCTCTTGAGTATATTTAAAGGATAATTTGTTTTTTTATCATGGAAGTGTTGACAAACCCGATCACTCAAAACGTTAAGGTGCCCCTAGACGGTCAATCATTTTCATCAAAAGCTTGAGTCAAGCGATTGAATCAAGCGTGATTGATAGTCTAGGAACGCGTTTGATGCTTGAGTCAAGCGTTGACGGCGATTGACAGAAAGTTAGAATGACTCAAGCGGCTTGACAAGCTGATTGACCGTCTAGCGTTGTTTTGATCAATCATTGCGTCAGTCACACATTGGAAGCCATGGAGAGTGTAATATCGAAATTGGGCAAGTGTGACAACGAACGTGAATTTATTAGTGAATTTATTATTATTGATAAAAAGATTGAGGGATTGCTTGAAAGGTGATTGACTATCAATCACGATTGATTCAATCGCTTGACTCAAGCTTTTGATGAAAATGATTGACCGTCTAGGGGCACCTTAACAGCAACGTAAAGACACGGCCCACGCAGTAAATAGGATGGGATTGTCCAAGAAGATAACAATTGCCGAATTCAAAAATTACTTTGAAATTATAGTATATCTTTTCTTAAATTATTATTACCATTATATTAAACGGATTTATTTTATTATTATTTTTTTAAGTTTGCATTTCCATTACAGTATATTAATAACAAAAGAAACTAAAGTTGACAAATTTAATTTACATTTGGAAGACGCTGTGTACTAAGAAAACAAAAAAAAAAAACATATTTTTTGTTCACCTCACATTACAAAACTTTTCATTTCCATGAATATTGGAAATTATATAGAAATATTTAAACTTACTTATTATACAAAGATATAATTGATTTTTAAGTTATTTAACTTAACTTATATCTTGTAATTGTTTTTTAGACGTTGAATAAAAATGAGTAATTTTTGTGTAAATTTGCCTTCTTCAAACACAAAGAAGAAATTAATATAAAAAAGACTTTTCTAAATATATCATCATCAGGCGATACACTTCACATCGTGCAATTTGTAGGTGTTGCAGATATTTTATGTTGCCTATATTAACTAACTAAAAATCATCACTTATTTATTGAAACATCATCTTAACAAAATTAAAATGTTGTAGAAAACCATTTATTTGATTTTATTTTGTAATTATTTTTACAGTTTGTAGCCCACGATGCAACACATTTATATGATTGTGTTGAAATAAAAAGAACTGATAGTCAATACCGAACTATTGTGTATTTTATTGAAATAAAATTGTATTTCAATTTTCAATATTTATATTAAGTGGGTATTTAAGTGTAAGTAACTTGATTACGAAGGTTTGTTCAATTATTGTGGTTTTAAATTTGTGGGCTTTCACTTTAAAGGCTTGGATAACATTACTTAAAAATCGTAGAAGTTTAAATGTTGGTGATTTAAAAAAGATATTTGTGGTTGGTGAATTTGTTTATTAATTAGCATCTACATGAAAATAATTTTTTTGATCATGACCATTTCAACAAAACGATAAATATTCTACAATACTGTAACTCAAACAGTTCGATTTATCTTTTATGTCTAATTCATACTCTAACATTTATACAATAACGGCGTATTATTTTTGTATAATGTAAATTGTATCTAAAGATAAAATTAATAACACTCTTTTTCCTAATATGGTATGTGTTAAAAAACAAGTTTCCAAATTAAATATTTCATGGAATATAGCCTCACGATAATGAAGGATTAAACACAATTAAATGAAATTATTGGAAGAGGCAGTTCAGAGGTATGCAGACACATCTTTTATTGTCTAATAATACTATTCTTTGTTTACTATCTTTTACAATGTTATTTTTTAAATAATTGGGACTTTTTAAAACCCAAGATTTTAGTTTAACATTATACTGGATGTTTATAGTAAGTCGGTCTATATATTTCAGCCCTCTCGCATCTCATAAATTATTCATAAAATTTCATTGAAACTACACTACTACTACAGATAGTACAGTGTTGTCTTTAAACACAAACAGAACGTGAAGGTGTTTGTGCTGGGTACAAAAGCAACATTATAACTAACTTCAATAATTCTTATGGGATGTGTATCCTCTAAAGTCCAGCTATGTTTATATTAATTTGTGTATGAGTAATTGAAAAGCGAGGGTACAATTCAAATAAGTTATTTAATTTTCTTCTACGTGATAAAATATATTGTCTTTATTTTATTTAACGTTTCATTTTTTCCTTTAAGTGTTTATCATAAAATTAAAGTATCATATTAATGATAGAACGCTGCGTGTCAAAACAAGTCACAGCTTAACTTCAACATAAAATATCAAAAATGTTTAGTAGGGAATGAGATTTTACAAAGTCAATCTACATATGTATAATGTAAAGTTATTAATTGATTAAATATTAACATAATTTGTTCAATATTAAATAATTTCTGAAGTGAAAACTAGTTAATTAGCACTGTATTAGTTTGTGTGACTTACATTACTGTTATTACGAACTGCATATTTGTATATTTTCGATTTTCCGATTATATATATATATATATATATATATATATATATATATATATATATAGTCTTCATGCACTGTGGTTAATTACTGAAGTGGTAAAATTTAAAATACAATTAATTTTATAAGTTTTCAGAAATTAATTTACTTAACGCAAAGTCAAATTGGTTAAGGCTAAAAGCTTTTTTCGATGTAAGGGAAGACATACAAATATGTCTTCCCCAAATGAATAAAATAGAACGCTATGTCCTGAAATTTCTACTCCCAATATAGGCTAATACTAAACACGAAAGTCCTCTTAAGACAAGGGAGAGTACACACAATCCCTTACACCGAAGAAAGCTTTTAGCCTTAACAAATTTGACTTTGCGTTAAGTAAATTAATTTCTGTAAACTTATAAAATTAAGTGTATTTTAAATTTTACCACTTCAGTAATTAACCACAGTGCATGAAGACTTTATATATATATATATATATATATATATATATATATATATAAGAATCTTTGATAATTATGTAGTATATTATGCACTTGTACTAGAGTAATATTAAAATATATAAATAAGGATTATATTTTAAAATGTTAAACAAAAACTCTGATTAAATATCAATATTTGTAAAAACAATACGTGTAACAGTTATTGTTATACATTGTTGCAATATTGTTAAGTTTGTACACACATGATACAACAACTAAAAAATTTTTTTATACATGCGTACGGTCAGAAGTACTAATTGTTCTGCATAAATTAATAGTTCGGTATTTTTTATCTGTATTAGATACTTCCGCCATAAAGTATTTCCTTCTCTGCTTAGTGGTAATAACTTTAATTAAAGAATTAAAAATGGGCTGAGTATTAATTTCTGTTTTTCATTCATAGCCTGTTCTAGAAAAAAAAAAGTTTATCCTTCTAAGATTTCGAATTCTTCAAGCGTATCCATTTTTGATTGTTTGTTATATCTGTAAATAAAATTATCCATGTTTACTTCAGCGCTTTGGAAGGAGTGATTTAGCTCCATCAGGTGTTGGTCAAAGCTTGATCTTGGTTGCAATGTAGAAACCTTGGGGATATGATTTATAAATCACGTGGAACAAGAACTTCCGGTGGCTAAAATCTCAAAAAAAATGAATACATTTATTAGATATTAATTATTACTTATATCAATAAATATTGGTACTATTAGGTATTTATGAAGGTATCATTAAATGTTTTTGTTCAAGTTGTAGTTTTATCATTGGAAACAAAATAGGTTATTTTACATTATAATTCGAATTTAAATGTTTATCTTTTCACTGATATTGCTTTGCTAAACATTTACCGATTCCTTGTTCAATTACCCACAATGATTTACTCTTTGAAAAAAATCTGTGTAGCGTAATTGTGCTTTAAATAATCAACCAAAATTTGAAAACCTAATATATAAAAAAAAACCGGAAGCAAGCACTAGTGTTAGGAATGTTTAGAAGTTGTCTACGACACAGGGATTGTGTTATTTGTTATATTTTTCATATTTAAGTACATGTTTTTTCTTTTATATATTTTTTTGAATAACTTCGTTTTTAATTATATAATCATAATATACTTAATAATACAACTATCATATAAATGAAGTTGTTTTCTATGTTTCCATACTATCAAAGTGTACACAAATAGCATGTAATTTGAAATTTTCAGTTGATGAATATGTGTTTTCAATGTCTAGAACTGTGTATTGTCAAATTTAAATGAAATGTTCATGTCAAGTCTGTTGAGTAACTGCAAACAGTGCTTAGTCGTATGAACAGTAATTACACCTTGAATTGTTTAGCAATTTAATGGTAACGTGTAGTATAAATTGTGTTTTATAATTGTAGCAGAGACGAGATTATTGGTGTTTTGGAATTTATATAATATGTTGACAGATCTCAACCAGGGTTTTAACCTATTGATAATAGTTATTGTTTATTGGGATATTATTTTGAGCTTAATTTTTAATTAATGCTATAATTTTTGTCATTTAATCAACAAGTAAAATCAGTATGTTTTGATATCAACTTTCGGAACAATATTTTTGGTTATATTGTAGGTAAAATTTAAAACATATATTCAGCCTAAAATAAAGTGTTTAACTTTAGCTCTTTTCTGAAAACAAGTTTATGAAAAACAAGTTTTGAAATAACCGTAATAAATCTAATTGTATGTTAATCTACAAAATGATTTTTTTTAAATTGATGTACGTATATACAAAAAACTTTTTATAGTTATTTAAATATATAACTTAATACAGTTTTAACTTTTAACTATCCGAGGGCTAGTTATTTTATTTAATTACCTATATATAGTATAGTAACGTCAATATTTAATAAAAAACCATTGTTAATGTAACGTATTCCAATACTTTTGAACGTAGACAATTTTTTGATTTTCAATAACGTTCACTACATTCGGGATTTGTATCGTCTCTAAAGCCGTAAATCCGATGATACTTTAACCCTTTTATAAAGATTACGTCCTTTACAGTTAGGTTAGATGAGATTGGTAAACACGATAAAGTATAAGTGTCATCCATTTACTTCCCTAGAGTACTTCTTGGAAATAAATATATCTACAGGGTTTATCTCTAGAGGTGTAGGGTGTAATGTTTAGACATTGACAAAACAATAACAACAACACGTTTAAATGTGACATTCTATTTATTCAGATTAATTAATACACTCATTTTTGTCATATTAATTATCCTAAACGATTTCAGTTTTATTTCCTATTCTACAACTTTTTATGTATCCTCTGTGTAATTCGTTATAGTTAATATTGAAATCACCGTTAATTATCTATAAATTTAATGTAAGCATAAAACCATTTATACACTAACAAAATTATTCATTAATATGTTTCTGTAGAGTTAATTTACCTTAAAAATTTGTACATACGTTTTATAATTGCAGAAAATTTATAACTGTCAGCGGATGTCAAGTAAATATATATAAGTGATGATTTGACAAAAAAAAAAAAAAAAAAAAAAAAAAAAAAAAAAAAAAAAAAAAAAAAAAAACAGTGTATGCGGGTCTTTAAAGAAAATTATTATATAGCAGACACAAGATAAAGATTTGAAAAGTAGAGTGTTAAATAAAGAAAATATTAGAAATTTTAAGTATAACATATTTTATTTTAAATAAAGTAAATAAAGCTAACAACCTAAGTTACTTTTAAAACGTATCATACCAGATTTATTTATTTATAGTTGTGAGTTTTTTTGCAAAAACCATTATATATAATATTCTCTTAAAATATTATCATGTTGTAAGATTTTAATTTTAAAAGATCCACTCATACCACTGTGACAAAGTGCGACAGTCTTGCTTTCCTTTGATAGTCTCCCTGGTTAGCTCTGTTCCGCTCTCTGATTGATTGACCTGTATTTCCTCCAAGCCGTTGCCTATATATTTTAGAGCCATAACTGCAAACGAAGACATTAAATGTTAATTATTAATAAACAATATAGACTTATTGACATATATTTGTATTCACGCAACATATGTCTGCATTAAAAAAAAAATAAATATTTTGATCAATATTAATAAAATGTAAATTATTTAAACACTGTTAATTAGTCTATAAAGATCTTAAACGTTGTAATATGAGCAAAACGTTTAAACAAAAAAGTTGGAATTTCGTTAAAAATAAATATAAACTTTAAGTTTTGAAAGCATAATTAGGAGTTTATAATATTATCAATAACGCCAAGAGACCTTTAAAAAAAATCTTAGCAAAAGAAATATAACATTTTAATTATCTCGTGAAAGACAAGAGCTTAAAATGTTCTTCATTAAGTAGTAATTCTTCACGTTAAAAAATAATTGATCTTCAGACAATGAGTGATGACAAAGTTAGCCTTCTCATAACTTTCTACATAGTATTGTAAGCCTTTGTTAACATTTTATCTCAAAATCTAGGCCACCTGCTAAAACAAAAATTGGAAAATAAAGTTTGAAAAAGTCTACACTTTTTGTAGATGTAAAAAGAACATCTAACTGACATTTTTAAACCAAAAATTACCCAGTTTGACACAGATATAGAGGAAGATATAAATCATGTAGAGGAAGACATTCCACTGGTCACCCAAAAAGAGGTCGCTAAGGAGATCAAGATAAACTTGAACCCACGATAGGCTCCTGGCTTTGATCTCATTACAGGTGATATTCTAAAGAATTTACCTAAGAAAGGCATTTTTATGCTTACATACAGTACTTATGTAATGCGGCACTTGGGTTAAAGCATGTTCCTAGGTTCTGGAAGGTGGCAGAAGTTATTATACTACGAAAACCAGGCAAACCGGCAATTGAGGCCAAATCATCTCGGCCCATATCATTGTTGCCAACTATATCAAAGCTTTTTGAAAAAAAACTTCTGCTGAAAAGGCTGAACCGAGTAATAGAGAGGAAAAATCTGATACCAAATCATCAATTCGGGTTGAGACAAAGGCATTCCACAATAGACCAAGTGCATAGAGTAAAGGACACAATAGAGAAAGTACTAGAGGAAAAGTTAATCTGCTCGACAATCTTTGACAATCCTCGACGTGGCCCAGGCCTTTAATAATGTCTGTCACAAAGGTTTGATATATATAAACTTAATAAAATGCCACTAAAACAATATGCTGACGTGTTAATATCCTATATAACGGAAAGACTATTTAGAGTCAAACAGGAAGACGACTATTCTGAGCTAAGTGAAGTGAGGGCAGGTGTGCCTCAAGGGAGTGTTTTGGGACCCACCCTCTACTTGTTGTTTACATGTGACCTGCCGCAGCCAGAGAACGTTACTATTGCTACTTTCGCTGATGACACAGCCATAATGGCGATTGATTCGACCGTAGGTGAAGCTACCATTATGCTTCAGGATGCTAGTGACCAGATACAGCAATGGACTAGGAGATGGAAAATCATGCTAAATGAACTGAACTCTGTCCATATCAATTTCACAAACAAAAGAATAGAGAATAGTCTTCCAGTTACCCCTAATGGAGTTGTAGAACCATATGTCGGTACTGCCAAATATTTGGGGATGACACTAGATTCAAAATTACGGTGGAAGGAGCATATCAGAAGAAAAAGGACTGAACTTGGTCTCAAATATAGTACAACTGTACTGGCTCTTGGGACGAAATTCTCAATTGTCAATACACAACAAAATTATGATATATAACCAAATTCTGAAACCAATTTGGCTTTAAGGACTACAACTGTGGGGTTGTGCGAAGGAAACGAACATCAGATGTATTCAAACCTTTCATAATAGAGTGCTACGGAACATGGTAAGTGCTCCATGTTACATTAGAAATAGTGATCTACATCGAGACCTTAGGATCCCTGATGTTGACAGTGAAATTAAAAGGTTTGCTGCAAAGCATGAATCTAGATTGCACCAGCATGTCAACGTAGAAGCTATTCAATTGCTTGACAACACCAATACAGTGTGAAGGCTGAAGAGAACTAAAACTTTTGAATTATTGTAATTCAGTGTTTGTTTTTAGAATCTAATATATAGTACAACAGTGGTTGACTGTATTGGTCGCAAATGAGCAAATGAATATGATGATAAATGTAAATAGATGGTTGGTTTTTCAGACCAGTTTCAATAGGGAAAAAAAATGCACAATTTGCTCTGATTTTAGCTGAAATCAATTACAATAAGCAAATTCAATAGTGGTTGAGGATATTTAATGGTTACCTAATGGAAATGACCCCGTTGAAACATTGATCTGTTTTAAGTTATACATTGGGTTTTTAGGATATTTCAAAGTTTTTATGTCACACAAGAAATCAACTTGATCATTTTAATTCACTTTTGTTATATTTTGTGATATTTATCTTGTTTGCCTATTTCTAACATCACAAAACGTAAAAAATCAATCAAAAAAACGAATGATGTTTAAGAATAAAATTTAAAAAATATATTTATCACATATAATTTCTCTAAACAAATATAATAATATAACATATATACTTATATATATATATATATATATATATATATATATATATATATATATATATATATATAATATAACATATCTAATATATATATAATACAAGTGATGGTGGATTATATAAAGTCCAATATTTAACACTTGGACTTATACTTTTGTCGTATATTTGCGGGAATTTTTTAAAGAATTGCATATACAAGTATTAAAAATAGCTCAGATAAACGCGATTAATTAGTTAAGAAATAAATAATTACAAATAAAAAAATTTTTAAAAATATGTTGTTAGTGTAATCTTCACATTGAGGTATCCATGTTTATTCGACAATTTATTTTGTCTAGTTTTAGAAATTCAGAAAGTTTCCAAAACTTTTATGGTTAAAACTATTTGGATATTGCAAAACATTAAAATTTTAATTTTACAAAAAGATAAACAATAGATTTTAAGACTGTAAATAATTTGACTAAAGTGTAAATTAAAGAGATGCAAATTATTATTTTTTCTGTGATCATAAAAATATATATTCTTGTTACTTCTATAGATTTCGTTTGTGTCTTTTATATGATATGTAAATGTAATAATTTATTTGAAAACATAATTTGCTTGTTTAAAAGTAACAAGATAGAACACTTGCATATAAATATCATTGTAATTAAAAACAATAAATTCAAGTTGTTCGTCAATAATCCTATTGTTATCATCACCATCAGTATTAGTAATCAGTGTTCAATGTTTTTTATTCGAAAATTCTTTCGTAACAGATTTTTTTAATATTATTTTAAATTACATCAATAAACTTTCATTGCAAAAGAAGTTTAGTCGTGCTCCAAGTCTTTAGTTTAAAATGTGAATATATTGACAACAAGATCATGACAAAAATCTGAAAGAGGTTATTGTCTTGAATTTATAAGATTTCATGCTGTTGGAACAATAGAATTTTGCTTTCCCCTTAAACCGTATACTAATTTATGAGGGAAAATGAATATATTTTATTAAATATCATGTTGTTTTTTAAATTTAACACGTCATACTATAAATTGCTCAACTATCGTGGAAACAATTAGCTATAAAAATTTCGGCCTGGTTTCATAATTAACTAACATTATAAGGGACAGTTTGTATGATAAATTCAAGGCCAAGTTTTTTAAATTTAAAAACAAACTATCATTATTGATTCGCTACTATTATAATTAAACTAAATATTAGATGTTTATTTCAAGTACCTGTGATCTGTCATTAACAACAAAGTAACCTGACACAAAAACAATTACATTTTTTTTTATCTTAACGAATCACTAATGAATAGCGGATATTACATTAGAAACACAGAATGTGTTAAAACAGTATATTGCAACTCGTACATTGAAATAGGGAGTTTATCTAAACTTGTAGTTGTTCCACTGTATTCACTGAATCGGCTCTCTAATCTGTGACATCTTATAATTCCTAAGAGACTGTGCAAGGATCTCTCTGTAGAGTTGTTTTAATTTCACAAGTGCGTATATATGTTGTCAAAAAAATTTTTTAACGCGTAGGCAAAACAAAGCTGATACGTCGAGAGTGTGTAGTAATTATGATGTTAAAAAAGAGGATTTTTTGATTAAAAATATAATATTATAATAGTAGATATCTTATTACTGAAGAGAATATTTTTACAAATACAATATGGAATTCTGAATACTGGTGTGACTTGTGTATTATAATTGTCTTAATTGGCATATTTAACTAAGGAGTATAATTTTAATGTATTTATAACGATTGTGAAATTACTTTAGTGTCTCTCAATGATAAGTTTGGGGTTTAAAAAGTGCCTATTGAAAATATATGGAATACTAACTAATACCTGTCCAGTAATAAACATGGAGAAAAAGTTAGGGATATTATGCAATATCTGTCATTATTAAACAAATAGTAGTTGAGGTAGGATTGTTTAAATAAGCATGATAATTATAAGATTTATAATGACGTTAAAAATAATTTGAAGATAGATCTTGTTAGATAGTGTATTGAACTTCCCTTTCTATTTCACGTTCAAAATAAACGTTGATAAATACGAAATCACTGAAGGGGGGAATAAAGCGCCCGTAAAGAGTGGTTATCAAGTTAAACACAAACAGACGATTATGTATTTGGAACATTTTATAGTAACTTTTATCAATATAAGCTTATTGTATGCAATTTAGTAAAGAATTGGTAATAGGTATTTGGCTGTAAAATAATATCTGTCTGACTAATGTCGCTGAAAGTTTGTAAAATAACAGATACAAAGGTAATATACATTTTTAAGTTTTGACTGGGTGTCAAGTAATATGTATAATATTGTTTAAAAACATTGTTAAACAAGATGTAACAGACAAAATAATAGTAAAAAATAATATGTGAGTTACTAGATACGTACCTAATATATCGTATAGTACCCATATACAAAAATATACTTATTTTGCATGTTTGATTAAAATTGTTACATTCATCTGGGATGCACTACCATAGACAGACATCATTTACAGAACACAAAATCATCATTTATGGATTCGAAAACGATATTTTCCCAAAAAACTCAACACCAGATTTGTGACCGTTGTTTACTTCGAAGTTTGCCCCGTAATAGTCTCAATTTTCAGTCAAAACAAAAGTTAACTAAAACATATTCAAATTGTATATCTTTGGCAAACTTTATTACCATTAAAGATAAATAGGACAATTGAAAAACCTAAACTTTATTTAGAATCAAAGTTGAGAAAGGTTTTTTACTTTACAATCCATAAAACTTTGGTTATATTCATATAAATTAAGCGTGTGCTGAAGATTCCATAATGGAACAAAAAGTTTGATATGTAATGATCCGATTTGAGAGGGAAAGTCTGATGAAAAAGTAAAGAGCATAGAAAATTGAGAAATGCTTCATTAGAAAAGTTTTATTATCTTTTGAAAGACTTCATTATTTTCCTTTTGAACTGAAATATGTATACAAGCGACTGATAGATTAATTAATTAAGAACATTTATATTAATCTCACCAACAATGAAATGAAGCACATTCTTTAAAACAGAACTAAATGTTGTTTCAAAAATATTCTCTATAATAATGAGGTAAACCTTAGAGATTCTTTCATTTTAGGTAAACTTTCTTTGAATATACAGTTATTTAATCTATCAATTAGTTTACGACGAAATTACATAAGTTATTTCACCTCCTAATTAAAGTAGTGGAAGAATTTACTTTTACAGTTTTCATTTTTAGATACAGAAATACATTTTTCAAATAATATCATCTACATTGAAAAGTACCTAAAAATTGTTTTAAACATCTTTTTGGACTCAAAACGAATATAACAGCAAAATAGATTTTTTACTCACTAAATACATGTTTCGCAGACATTTCCACATTTATTAATATACTTTTGTTGTTGACGAACATATTTCTTGAGATTTAAGATCAATCTTACACACGAAATTTCAGTATATCGAACTAAAATTGTGTAATATTTATATGTTACATTTGATTAAAATCTATCCAAAATGTGTGTAATTATTCATATTTTAATGTTAGATTGTAATTTTATTTCAGTAGTAACACTTCTATTTATTCCAGTAAACTCCTTTTAACATCATAGGCCATTGATTTAATATTTACTAAACGAATTTTCTTGTTAATGAAAATATCTCATGATTTATAAAATGGTTTTTACACAAAAGTTCATTAAAATCGAAGTAAATTGTGACATTAGTAATGTTTGCATGCTAAATATGAATAAAATGTAACTATTTTTTAATATCTTGAATCTTGTTGATTTTATAATTCTCAATTTGTGCATTATGTATTATAGAAAACTCACTGGGTATTATTCCAAATTATATGATCTGTTTGGGAATAATAAATCATGATATTTTTACTGAATTTTCAGGTTATGGAACATATCCAATGATTTGTAAAAATGATAATACACAACATTTCTGTAATATCGAAATAAATTTGTGAAATCAGTAACGTTTATATGCTATAGTTGATTTAAAGTTAACACAAATTTCAGTTCTTATTAATTTTTTGGATAATTTAAAGGTTATATTGCTACATTGATTTTGAGTACTATCTATTATTTTCGCCTTAGAAAACTTTTCTAGACATAATAGGTCGGTACATGAATAATTACCGATAGAATTTATAGGTTAAAGAACATATTCAATGATTTGAAATTTTGATTTTACACATCAAATTTCAGTAAAATCGAACTAAAATTTTGACGATTAAAATCCAACAAACATTTCAATCACTTTTAACTGTCATTTTGTTAAAGTAGTTATATAATATTTAGGTGGGTAAGTGACAGTCATGTTAAACATACTCTATAAAGTGACCCTTATCTTCACCCTCCCCTCTTATAATAATTTGCAGGGATGTTCAGTAGTCAGTAAGGCAACCCTTCAAAACCTCCTTTTCATTCTTAGGGTAATCCCCTCTTATTACCTTCTTTGTTTAACATCTTGCGTAATTAGGTTCTCTTGGCCTAATATCGTAGCACTTAATATGTAGTTTTTTCTTTTTGATTTTAATATAAGTATCAATAAATCGATATTAGCCATATAACAAGTTAGGTTAGTCTATTCTGATTTCAACAAAAGGTTATTGATATCCCACAAAATTTGGGGCCAATGAGAGATTATTATTATTATTCTATTTAAAAAAATTAAGCGATAATAGGCCTACACAATATATTATTGAAACTTATCTACGAAAAAGTGACAAGTACTGAGAGCTATCACGACCCTGATGAGTGTAATTGATGTTGATGCCTTCTACTAAGGGTGGAAACGCAATCCCCCATATCGAAAAAAGTAAATAAAGTAATAACCTTTATTTAGATCCTAATATAGTCATTTACAGGACACGATTCCTTTATATATGTATAAACTCCTGCCATCATAAATACTTGACTTTAATATCCCAAATCTGTCTTGCTCAATATCTCGTTCATAAACCTACACAATAAACACCTCACTCAATACATTACTCTCTAACTAGCTCACTTAAGTTAATAAATCACTTAATTATTTACTCATTAACTTAAAACTCATACACTAACTCAGTAACTGACTCATTAAAAAAACTACTATATCACTCACTAATTATTTAACACACCATTAAACTCACACACTAAATCTCTCACTAAATAACTAACTCACTCGTTAATTCACTCAATAATTCAATAACACATTAACTCGCACAAAAACATATACACTAACTCAGTTACTGACTCGTTAACTTACCTATCCCTTCACTTACTAATTCAATGACTCAATAAATAACTCAAACACTAACTCAGTAACTATCTTATCTAATACAACACAGAGTAATTCAGTAACTCGTGCAATAACCCTCACAGAAACTCACTAACTGACGCGCAAATCACCTGTACATTCAGTAATTAAGATACTCCATACCTTAGCCAATAACGCACAAGCTAACTTGGTAACTGACTCAATAAATGACCTATTAATACAGTCAATAAATCATAAGCTCAATAACTCATTTAATAACTCGCACACTGACTCACTGACTGACTCAATAACTCACCTACTCTTCACTCACTATTACAGTAACTCATGCAATAACTCTCACTGAGTCAGTAGATGAATCATTAATTCAAATAAAGTTTTATTCAATAATTAATTGAACTCTAATAATAACTAACACACCAACTAAGTTATTTCAATAACTGACTCAATAACCCACCTACTATTTGATTTATTAACCCACGTGTTCAATAACTCACACATTCACTAACTCACTAATTTTCTTATTATATTACTTTGCAATTCGCCATTTTTTAGTAACTGTACTAAAACAGGGAATAAACGTACTTATCCACCCCCAAAACAAAATATAATCCAATCAATTGTGTAAATATCCGTCACCAAATTAAGTCAGTTCTGTAGGTGACTGTCGGAAGGTCAATATGAACCTTGTTACGCATATATACATCAACATAAATTTTAATAATGCCTGTTATTAGTTTTGATTGCACCAATAACTCGTCCACAGCACAATATAAAACTCGTCGAACAATATAAAACACTGAAACCCCTACCACAAGTTTGGTACAATAACACCCACACAAACAAATAAAATAAAATATTTATATGCCTTATGTTATAATAGTTCCCTGATGTACATTTCAGTAACCAAGTTACCATCATCGGAAGGATCTGAAATAATACCTTGGTTATTGTACAAAACTTGTGGTCGGGGTTTCAGTTTTTTATATTGTTCACATTCAACACAGTGGTCATTGAACATCTATTCTAATACATTCAAAGAAGACAAACAATTCAAAATAAATAAAGTTGGAGCACTGAAATTAAATGATTCAGTAACATTGAAGTAAATCCAGACCAGGAAATGAAGGGGGAAAGTGAACAACAATAAATAATGTTAGGTAATAAATGGAGGAAAGAAAAATGGAATTGTTGGTACCTGATTATGGTACGGCGAGAGAGAGAAATTATATAAATAAGGATGCACGAAAAAATGTGGGGATCTCATTTGTAAGAGTTTTAAATTGGAAAAGGTATAAGGAATTCAAATGGAATTAAAAAGACTATTAAACTGTTACGATAGTAAATTCAAAAACAGAAAACCAAAATACAAACTGTTTAGACTAAAGTACTTGCTTCTGAGATCGTTTAGAGAGCAGATTCCACGTGACCCTGAACTCCGCAGAATTCACAACAGAAGTTGGAACTTGTAAAAGGAAGACCACTAGATCCATCTCTGACCAGGCTCCTGTACTCTGTGTGCAGTAAATCAAGCTGCCTCTAAATATTACTTTAGAATTTCTGAGTTGGCTATAATTTTGTCAGTTTTAAATTAATAACTTTTTAAATAATTGCTTAATTTGAAAAATAAATTTGTATATCCTTAAATTAAATTCCGCTTTGCTCTGCATTTGAATTAGTAATATTTAAACATTTTCTCTTTAACTAAAGGATTTCAAATGTGAATAAATTTATTAGTTGATCTTTATAAATGTGTATGTTTTTTCACTGGATATTTGATTTTCTTTTGTTACATATAAGTTGTTTGAGTTGTAAAATAAAACTTGTTTTTCTTTTTGTTATTTTCAAATCACACTTGTGTTGGCCTTATCAATTTCATCATAGAAAGTAGAGTAAGTAAAAGTTGCACCGTAATAACATAAAAATTGCCAAATTCAGAATTACTTAAATTTCATTAAAATATGTCGATCAGTTTTAAAAATGAATTCTGATTGTTAAGTTAATATACATAAAACATAATTTGGGTATAAGATCCTACGCTCCAGAGATTTGAATGAGTAGAATATTGAAAGTACTTTATGTTTGGAGCTAGTCGGTTACTTCTAAAATAAAAATAATTTCTTCAAGGTTTTTTAATAAAAAAGGGGATAACATCGATTTCGGGCTCCTGAACTTAGTAAAGGGAACGTCCAGACTAGACTGACAGTAGTCCGGGTTGTGGTTGTAAGGCATAGGCTCCTCAACCAGCTTAGAGGTGTACGTAGGAAATTAAAATAAAATATTCAAATAATAATACAGTTATTCAAAATTCATTTAAATTAAGGTGAACATAAACTGGGCGGCATATATTTGACTAGGCTCTACAAGCGTGAAGCGAGCGAGATCACCACCAGGTTGTTATGTGTGAAAGCTGTTTGTATAACATTTTGAACGTGTGACATCTAATATCACTTAAGGTTGATAAACTACAAGTTGATACTTGTACAGCTCTTTGTACACAATAATTTCACAATACAAGAATTGAATTCAGGTCCAAGTATCCTCGTATCTGGACCATGATTCGAACACAAAATGAGACCACACGATTGGTTTTAGTTTTATTTAATGTCAGAATATTGTGGTAAAATCAATTTTTAATTTTATAAAGATCCAACATCACCAGGTCGTCATAATTAAATTATAGTTTGTAATAGAATATCAATGATTGTTTCTTTACTGTTTTACAATATAACATTGTGTGGGATTTCAACTTATACGCCTAGTCGATTAATTACTTTCGTAGTTAAACTATCTTATATAATAGTAAAACATACTTTTAACACAATCTATATATATATATATATATATATATATATATATATATTAATCTACACATAAAATATCCACTTGTATACTAATATTAACTCAGATATGTTATAACACAAATAAAAGTTTGATTTTAAGTTACTTAAAATATAACCTTCGATTACTGTTTCTCTATTTCTTCTCAAATTTTTGTAATGAAAATATAGTACAAATGAACACGTGAATAATTGTACTAAAACAATAAGTACTAAAACAAAAATACACTTTGATATAAAACCAATTTTGTGACATATTTCTTAAAGTGTGGAAACGTTTTACGCAATGAACACTTTTACAATTCTCATAATTGTTGGTCGTACTGAGTATGAAGTTGAAAATTTCTTTGTGTACAGGAGTCCACAAGTTGGCACTTATTAGCAAACACCTTCAAGTCTGCCGGTAGTGTGGGGAAGGGGCAGTAAAGTTTTATAATTTAATGTTCCTTTGTACTTCATTGATGTGAAGCAAACTTTGCGTTGCAAAAACCTTACACTCGATAAACTGGCGGAATGAAGCAACTGTTTTGAAGAAGCAATCGTTTAAAAGATACTGTAAAATTTCACAAAGTTTTGCCATTTTTGTGAATAGGTAGGTATCGAAAATTATTATTACATTTCTATTAAATGTAGATACTTGAAGACCAAAATCAACCTTGAAAAAAAACAATATAATATACACTTTCATAAATTTAAACGGTTTCAACTTTTCTTTGTAAAAGAATTATTTATGCTTTACTTTTAAAGTACTTCAGAGTTATCTGGTGTTCCAAAAAGGGATGAATAGTTTCTTGGAGATATTTTAAAGCCCCCAGAGCTCAAAAAATCGGTTTTAGTTAAGGCGAATCTCAGTCATTTGTGATACCCAATCGCATGAACCGGTATTAATCAAGTTATGCCATCCTTCTGGATGATAATTGAAAATTTGGAAGTAGTTGTCACGAGAATGAAAATTACGGTTTTCTTTAAAACTAATCTATACAAATTAATCTTATTTTTCTCATCTGTAGTTTCTAAGCATCCAAACAAAACATCTATAGTTTCTAAACATATTAGCTGTCTCTCGAAATATGTTGGTTCGTGAGATATGGGTAAAAAACCAAATTCTTGTAATGAACTGATGTGAAGGTCGAGTTTTTTTATAATTGGATATACAGATTTCGTTCTATATTTAGTGAAATGTAGAGATAAATGACTTAAAGAATTGAGAGAAATAGAAATTAAATTATTTCATTAATTATTTGTAAAAACAGAAGCGAATCTTAACAGCAATCATCAATAATCCTATTTTTATAAATACGGTTTACCTTGAAGGACGCGATATTAGAAAACGTTATGTATCTTAAAAAGGCATTCGGGTTCATTTTTAACTTTTGACTGACAAATACCGTACTTAAATTAAAGATGAACAATAATTTTGTTTGGTGTATATTTGATTTCGAGGATAGGTGAGTGAGATAGTCTGTGAAATATTTTGTTCTATTACATTGGTAGCAGTGTTTTATGAACTACGTTACATTAATGGTGAAGCATAATTTAGTTTGGTGTTCATTTGATTTTGAGGATAGGTGAGTGAGACAGTTTGTGCATTATTTTTCTCAATTTATTACATTGGTAGCTGTGTTTTATAAATTACATTACATTAATAGTGAAGAATAATTTTGGTTTGTGTATATTTTATTTTAAGGATTGGTGAGTGAGAAAGTTTGAATATTTTGTTCTATTACATTGGTACCAGTGTTTTATGAAATTATTAGTACAATGTTTTTTACTCCATACCTACCCATTAAAACGCGTTAAATACATCTATGTTGGCAATCCGGATGCATTGCTTTCAAAACCTGTTTTCTACGCCAAGCAATAACTCGGCTATATCATTCTTCCATTATACCATACAAGTGTTCTCAGACTAAATTGTACTTTTATTGATGGGTCAACGTTTATTTTTATTTTCACATTTTTGATTAGGATACGTAGGTGAAACAAAATACTAATAATGTCACGCGCGTGTTAGTCCATCTGTCTTCCCGTGAGTCGAAACCAGACAATAAAATGTATTCAAAATTTCAATTTATATTCTTTGTATTGTTTAACATATAGGAAAACATATAGCTGTAAAGAAAAGGATCTTAAGGTAGTTAAGGGGTGAACATTATCGAATACAAACATATTTTTGTGAGTCATTATGTGAGGGGTGTAAGAAAACTAGAATTTATTTAATTATGGATATGCCTGTGTATATGACGAACATGTTTATATGTTGGCGGTAGTTTACTTGCTATTTTGTAAACGGGCTTAGTTAATCTTCAAATTTCACTATAACAACCCTGTGGTTAATATTTTAGGTTTTATGGATCACTCGCGAACCAGAATGTTCAGAGAGATTTTTTTTTATTTAGTTATTACAAAGTGTTCAAGTTTTTTTTTCTTTCATTGAATTGTTTCTGTACCATAATTAAATTAACTAATCAGCAGAAAACAAGAAATCGAATCTTTTAACCAATCACATAATTTGTCTATTACTATTCCATGCATTCAGATGTGCCATGAAAGGGAAAATTTCTAAATACAAATTATAGAATATTCCTTAGTAAGTTCTTCTAAACGCCCGGCCGATAATACGCCGGTTCCGTCAAACGTTTATTCCTAAACATTAAGATTTTACACAAAGTATTTTTTTCCTAGATAAAAGCACAATACCTAATGATCAAATGGGAGCAAACATATAACTTATATGTTATGGAGACATTACATATTATCGTTTTCAGGAAGTATAAATTAGGAAAAGTTTGATGTTTTCAGTTTTGACATGCAGCGACCTTGAGTGGTAGAGATACCACCAAATGCACTTCTCTTTTGCATGGGCATTATGTATATTAGAAAGAGTAAAATTCACCGACAAATATCACGCTCTATCATGTAAGCGTATCAGCTTCACAAAGTTTGTTTCAAAGTTATACATCACTAACCTAAAGTTACTAACGCTAAACGTTCTGTAACTCTCGCACACGAGATTGTAAAAGCGTAGAGACGTCCCATTTTGTTTCAACATCTACACATAACACATTCTACAGACTGTGTGAACTGTATCTTCTTTCTCCCCCAACATTTCTGTATAAAAAATAATGAGCTTTTACGTTTAATCATTTAAAATTACGAGCTTTTACTTTGAAGTGAGAAAATAAAATAAGACATTTTATGTAAATGATCTATTGCGGTAAAATTAGCTGCTATGTAACAATTAGAAGTTACGTTAAATTTGAAACTAAAAGTTTTAATAACAAATTTTAAGTACATATGTTGTGGAGAGAGTGTTATTGTAATTGTAAAAAAAGAGAGAGTCTATATTCAACCAGAAAGAGAGGGAAGTATTGCTCAATGTTAAGTTTATGCAAGAACTCGAGGAATGAAAGATTCATGACTTTAACTTTTACAAATTCCTCTCCCTAGAGAATATATATCCTCAATCATTTGTATTCCTACAGGAAATTGTGTTATTTGCATTCCTTGTTTAAATATATTGCTGAATCCTTTTTAGATATAATTAATTCAGAACATTGTTTTGAAAATAAGTGTGTTTGGAATTTTTAAGTCCAAAGAGTAGTTTGCATTTAAAGATCAATTGAAAAGAAAAATTCATATCAAATTTTATAATAACAGTAATATACATTTAGCAGTATTTTAAATGTTGAGTTGGAGAGGGGGGGATTGTAATCACAAAATGATGATTAATTCATATCCAAAAATATACAAATTCTTTATAGCACTAAGTTTGAAATAAATTTGTGTCAATAAAAAAATGAATTTTTTTTGTTATTTTGGTATGCAGTGATTTAGTACGCTCAATCTGGTTTTAACTGTGAGTTAACCGTCTTAAAAGTCCCTAGGACGTGGGATAATAGGTACTGATACAGTTTTAATTGTTAAATTGGTAATGAGAAAGACTGAATTTCAACTTGAAATTTACCAAATTTGAATATTCTATAGCATAATAGAAGCATTTTTTGAGTACAATTGTAACTGAAACGGAGAGAGTATTTTACAATTTATTTGAAAATAGTAGGTTAATTTTTTTTAAACGTGTGTGTTTGTATGTTTCAACCTTCTAAAACAGAACCTACGATTTAACCTTTAATTTGAAATGAACATATCCACAATTTTCCGTCCATCTATTAGTAAATGGAGTTATGGTAATGTAATAAAATTCAGTTACAGAATGACGCCCTAATATGGTGGAGAAGAAAACTTCTACATGTCACTAGACGTAAGTTGATCAGTCTACAAATGTTGGCTTGACTATATATTTTAGGAACTATCAGAAGTAAATCTGCAGCAGTAATAGAAATGATGTATTTACGATTAGCCCCACTTATTTACGATGTAATCCTAGATTAGCCCCACTTAGAGCTTAGTATAATAACTGAGAAGAGTTTCGCGGCATACAGAATGGAATACTCTGAAATGGGAAAGAAAGACGTTAGCAAAAATGACACCTCTCCAGATTCGTAAATACAAATAGTGTAATTACGTACTTACTATTGCGAGAGATTACATCAGGAAAAAACCTCATTTACTATACCATTTGAATTTACCATCCAATAATAAAAGTATATTGAAAAAGACAGGTCTCTAATACAGAATAATATACTGACAGATCTCAAACTACCTTCGGTGCAGGTGCGAAAATATATGGAAAAAAAACCAAGGAAAATAAAAGTAGAGCTATAAGAAAATACGCAACTGTATTCCAAGCAGAAGTCATGGCAATACAGGAATGCGCACAGCTGAGCCTAGTTAAAGGATATACACCAATGAGTATATTATTATTAGATCTAACACTCTGGCTGCTATAAAGTTTGTACTACTCATCACTTATGTGGAATTGTCACCTATCTAGCTTTTGACAAAAAACCAGGTAAAACTTTGTTGCATACAGGTCACACACTACACGAAGGAAACTAATTGGGACCAAGTGATCCTTCATTAATTCAGAATCCGTATAGGGAATAATTAGAGCCCTAGCAAAAGATATTCTATAACAATTGCTCCACACAAGATTTGAAAAACGATGAACAAAATACAGATTACTTTTCCAGCCAGATTTGAATCTCTCTAAATTGGTCATTTTTCAAGTAAACAAAATCCGAGGATAATCTTACGCTATTTAAGAGTCCATGGCGCTTTGAAAATCATACAAATATCATGGGGTTACTCCAAGGAAACTTCAAATGCAGAACATGTAAGCAGCACCTAAAGACAAAAATACGAAGCAATAGGACACATATTTATTTTGATTTTCGTCCCAGATTCGACTTATGAAGCAACAATTAACATAGCTAGGAAAATCCTGAGCCTGAACCAGGGTATATAAATAAGATGGTTAGGAATTAAAGATGTACACAAAAAGACTTTTGGACTGTTTCATCTAGGCGATAAAACCCACTTCTCTTTAAAATAAATAAAAATTCCAACTAGAATAAATAAAAGATTGTACTCAATGTTATTATAAAACCCAGAGTGAACATATTTGAGAGAAGATCCAGCGACAATAACAGAATTTTTTTTTTCAGAAATGGGAGAACTAACGAAGACAAAAAAGAATTATTCTGGATTGAAATACTACAGATGTGATCTACTTGGTCATATTTCTAGGTATTTAAGAACAACTAAACCGTTCCAAAAACGAAGAACAGTGAGAGCGAAAAATCACATTCATCCTCATTTCCACTCTAAAAAAAGTAAATGCAATTAAACGCAGCAAACGTAAAATACACTCCAATTGAACATATAAATGCAGTGGTTCAATAAAATAAAAGACAAAAGAGTCAGGAAAAAACGCCTTTTGTTTTGTAGATCTTGGATAAAGTACATTTAGAAAAATTATAGACCCTGGATTAGTTAGTGTAATATCTCTGGAATTTTATAAGAAACTGAAACAATATGATATTGTGAGACGTTTTCAGAAGGTATTGTATTATAGCCTATAAAGAAACTAAGGCGATTATTGGTACAGCAACAATAAAAATTAAAATATCCAGTCAATCGTAGAAATGGACGTTTCTGATATCTAGGCGACTAATCGTTTCATGTATTTTGGGAGCTCACTTCATTAAAAAACAGGATTGGTTTTTTGATTTACTAAGTAAAAATTTCTATTTTAAATTTCAAAGAAAATCAAAATTTGTTTTGACATGCATCATAACAAATAGCTAAGACGTGGTGAGAAACGCATCAACTAACGTTTCTGAAAAGGTAAACTAACCCACCTTATCGACAAAGAAAAGGTATGTTAAAAAATTGGAGAGAGACCGCGTCAAAAAAGCTCCGTTTAGAAACGGTATCTGTTTTTTCGATTAATCGTTCTATGGTTATAAATAATTCAATTACACGTTTTGTTATAATTGTAAGTCGATTCATTCCAGAACTAACAAGATTATGTCTGAATGAAGTCATTAGTAATTCGAAACTATAAATGCACGCAATAGAAGACAATACACATTGTGGTCTAAATAAAATCTAAGTGTTCTCTTTAACCTCATTCTTAAAAATATATTGAACTTACATGGAGTACTTAACAGTTATAAACATTTTCTTATTGTTAGCAATAGTAGAAATTTCAGTTCTGAGTGCTCAAAAGGTAAGAATATTTGTGAAGTTTTTATTAAATGTATTCCGTATTTAAAAACAAGTCATAAGAAATCATTATCTTTAAATGACAGTTAAATCTTTTTAAGTTGTCATTCAGCTTGTTTGTCAGACTTAGTATATTTATATGTGCAGATCCTCAAGCTGTATAAAATGAGCTTTTATTTAGCATCAACAGGTCAAATAAACCATTTTCAAAAACATTAGAAAATTTTAGTTATTTTTTAAAATTAGTTAAGGATTATTTTTTGATAATACAACAATTTATAGAACGTAAAACTTGCTTAAATGATAAATTTGGTTAAAATTTAACAAATGTTTCTACATTTGATTCTTTATGTTAATTATTTATATAAACAGTAATATACTTTGACAATATCCGGTGAATATTTATATTTGTTGGAGATTGAAAATATTTCATTCTGTATTGTAAAAAAAAAAATAATGTTATCATATTAGATGGAGATTTGAAAGCTGCACAAGATGAGCTATTATAGGACGTAAATATGAGAAGTTAATTCTGTCTTTGTTTTAAACTTTACACTTCTACTTTTTTAAAGCTGCAATATTTTCAGATAAATAAATTCGGAATCTAATTACAGTCACATTACAAACGGAAGAGTAGTCTTATTTGGCGCACTTATTAAAATTATGTACTATTAGTTAGACTGCAACTTCATGTTGATCACGATTGCATCTATTTGAAATGCAAGTAAGCATTTTCCTCCTCTCATTAAAATGCAAATACTCAGTTACAATCAATTTATATTAGAATATAATTACATTTCTTCAAAAATCAAAGAACGTGTATGTTATTGCAGTAGTTAGTGTACTATTATTACTAATATTGCGAAAAATATCAAACTAAATATTTTAAATATTGTTCTATAAAAGATATAATGAACTAGCAAAATGAAAATTAATATTAAAAATAATAAATTATCACTAATCTTTCCACAATTTAACAAGTAACAAATACATTTTTATGGTTTGGGATTCCATATGCGTTAATAAGAAATAATTGTTCTTGTTTTCTTCTCGAATTATTTCAAACACTTCATAAAACCATCAGTATTATACACAAATTATTAGCACTCTACAATTAAGCAGTAAGCATCCGGAGCATTATATTTAACGCAAAAGAAATTTTTTAAATGTATCTGGACTACTACTAAACATTTTTTGCTGATTTTAAAACTAAACCTGCAAAATTACAAATAGCTTCTGTGGTGAATAACCATGCAAGGAGACAGTAATAAGGAAAAACTTGATATTGATAAGAAGTAATCGACCGAAAAAATTACGTTTGCATTAAAGTTACTGGATCTAATAAAAAACATTTTCTATACTTTATATATTTGAAGTTAATTTAAACTAAGTACTGCATCATGTTTTATAAGTGAAAAGAATGTTAAATATTTGTTTTAACATTAAATAAACAATTTATTCTCTTTTGACGAACATAGAAAGTTTATCGTGTTCTATCAGAAGCATCCCCCCCCACAAAAAGCACAAATTCCATAATGCAACATAAACGAAACAAGAGCAAAAATATAAGAAAATAGAACAGGTTTTGGGCAGATTTTTTCCTTAAATTTATTCTTGTAAAATTATTCTTTTTTCTATTGTGCTCCTTCCAACTTGGTTTCTGACCAATTTTATCACCTAAATATTTCAAATTATTAGCCTGCATTTCTTTAAAGAATATTTGAAAACATACTCTTAAAATCTTTGTTATACAGTCACTGCACTTAAAAATAATAGATTCCTGGAATGAACACTTTTGTTGCAAATAATACATTTTGTTTTCGGACTGTGTACTAATCATCTCTCTTTTATACTTTCGGAATACTACTACACATTAAAATACGTTATTATATCTCTGTGTTAGTCAACTGATAATAAGAGCTGACGTATCTTGGACGGATTTAATGTGAAATTTTTGAGTAAAGAAATTATTAAAAATGGAATTGAATATGTAATATTTGAGATCTAAAGTAATTTATAAAATATACTTTATTTACAATATATTTAATATATAAACTTACTTTAAATTATTAAATTTTAAGTATACATAAAGCGTGTTGAAAAGTCAAAAAACCAGTTTATTACAACTTCACAACGGTTTCTACTAAAATGTAAAATAAAACTTCCTCACCATCCTTTATAATATTTATATGATTTAAAGCCATTTTGCGTATCTCAGGGTAACAAAAATGTATTAAAAAACGCTATTACTTACAAACATTTTGTGTTATATTATTTTCTCCAAAAAATTATATAACATTCATCTAACGTATTTAATCAATAAGTTAAATTAAAATATACAAAGTAATTAGCGTTTTTGTGCTTCCTAATAATCAATAAAGTTAACTCTTGTAAGGCCCTTCTTTTAAATTTAGGTTTTTGAGTGCTTACACCTTTGTAAGATTTTGGCTTATTTTTAATTATGTAAGTCTTTAGAATTTAAACTTATATTTAGACTTTACCTTTATCCTTGGGGGCTCCACAAGACTCTTGAAACGAGTCAAAATTTTGCTTCGCTTGTGAGGCACTCGAAAAGAACTACTAGGTTTTCAATAATTACAGAGACATGCTATGTGAAATATTTAAATATATTGATAAATTAATAAATCATTTTAATTTTGTTTTATAATACTTCTTCTACAATGCAATGAACACATTCAACATCTACCCTAAAATTAAATTACAAAACGTAAACCCTCAACTAAGCTTCTATCATTAATTTAACTCTTCTAACACTTCTTTTCTCTCCTTTCTTCTGATTGGATCATTTAGATTTATTTGAATTTTAAATGGTTCTGATTGGTTTTTTTACTTTGCACAATCTTGCAGACATTCTGGTTGTCATCAATATAGCTTCCTTGGGAAACTGTTCAACTGCAGTCGTCTTGTTTTATAAAATTCAATCTAACACATCCGTTTGTACATCCGCTAGTCGACTGTATTATCGCTAAGTTTATTTTACGTATACATTTTATTACAACTTCTTTTGTTTGAATTTCTTCCCATAATTATTATTTTTGATTATTATTTATCGATTTTTTTGTTTAATTATTATTAAATACGGGTGTTTCCAACAACCCTTACACTGTGTACAGAAGAATTATCTAAAGTGGGAACCTAATTAATTGTTCAACGAAAATTACTGTAAGGAATTAACATAATAAAAATTAAAATACATTTAATATTATATTGTGAATGTTTGAATTTTAATTTTCAGATTCATAAATATACTCCTTATGACTGCTGTAAGTATTAAAATTGTATAATTTTAATTAGACTTAACAAATAATTAAATGAAAAATGATTTGTAAAATGAAAAATGAATTTGTATTTTATATCAATAAAATATTAAATTATATATTTAAAGAGTGAATGAAGCTTTATCATTTATATATTTTTTACTAGGGTGAGATTTATTAAAATTCAGTACAAGTTGTCAATTCAACACGTTGATTTTTAGAAAACAAATTTTGCTGAAATGTTTTGATTAAAATTATTTATTGTAGAAGTAAATATACTAACACGTTATGGTGAGTTTGAAACGTTCATTAAGTTTCGCAATACAAAGTATTGTCTTTCAATGTTACGTAATATGAACTACTAAAGAAGGCTTAGTATTTAATGATTTTCTGTGCATAAATTTGATTAGTCAATTCGACAAATCTAATATATTTTTTACCTTTATCATAATTTTGCATGACTCAACCGTGAAGTTTTATTTTTAGGAATGAAAAACCAAACTTACGTATGTGTGTAATATCCATATTCTTAAAAAAAAACCAAAAAACTAACAATTCTGTACTGCCTCGTATCTCAAGTTACAGATTGATATAGATATAATTCATAGGGATATGTAGATAGACACCTATTTCTTAGTTAAAATTAAAAAATTATCGGTAAAAAATATAAGAACTTGCAAATATTAAAAGAAAACAAACCATTTTTTTAAAAATAAATAAGACTAATGGTTAAAAATACTAGAAATGAGAATGAAAAACAATCACACATAACACACAAACTCTCAGCACATTACAATCAATATCTGCACTTGTCCTCAACTTACATGTACTACATGGCTAACCAAGTCAGTATTTGGAATAAATAACTAAGTCAAAACATTAACAAACAAGTAATTTCATTGAAGAAAAAACATTCATATTTGTATATTAATATATGACCCAACAGGCATAGTAAACATTTTGTAGTCAAACACTCAGCTACTCAATCCACTAATTTTTACAATAGTGCAACCAAACCTGCAATAGGCAAATAAACAATAAAATAAAACACATTTTTTACTTTAATAATTTACTGTCTATAATTCAGGGGAAAAAACCAGAAATCAGCGTCTCGACATTTCGTTAAGGCATAAAAAATAAATGAATTACCAATATTAACAAAAATTTAACATCTTTTATAACTGTACCAAAATTATTTCAATATTACTCAAAATGAAAGATATCAATTACAATAACACTCTTAAAAAACACCACCTCAAATACTAATTTTTCTTTTTAACCTGTGCACCAAATACATACTTAATAATCTTCAGTAAGTAGAGAAAATTCAACAACCTAAAAGTGTACAATAAATTGAACATAATAAACACTTACCAAAATTTAACTAAAATTATAAACAAATCACAATTAGTTTAGTAAAAGCTAATGATTAAAAGTTACAAACAAATTACTTTCCATATGGTAATAAATGGTTTTAGTTAACGCTAATAATTCGTCCGATGCACCATTTGTTATGAATACTAGGTTTTCTCCTCTATTCACTTTATACGGGTTCAAATAAAATAACAAATTCGGTGGTTCAGATTGTTAATATTAATTTATTCTCTATTCGCTTATAGTTATTACAACAATTACTTTAGGTCATTACATAATTCTATGTCAGCTTAACATATTATATCCCAATTTAAAATTTATTTCTATAAATTACATTTTAAAAAGTCCTAATCAGACCTTTAAAGTTTAAACCATCAATCCAGAGCAATGGCAAATTATTGAAACTATCAACAATTCTTGTTTACTAAACACATGAATCTGCTCACCTTTTGAAAATTGACTGTGAATCTCTATAAACTGCCAATGAGTCCCTTTTGCAAGTACGTTCCTAGGCTACGTCTCTCTGGTAACGATCATTGTTTCCTCGTCCTTGCCCACGTCTTTTATCCAACTGACCTTCTTGGCCACGTCTCTCTACTGACCCTCAGGGTCTCTCCGTCCACACCGAAGTCTCAGATGCCAATCCCCCTCTTACTAGGTCACTAGCCCTTTATATAGAGCTTCTCTATCAATATCATGCTAATGACCAGCAAGCTAAGCGGTTGCGACAATTTATCAATTATTTCCCAATAATTACCACACATCTGATATTGAGGATTTAACTAATACTAACAATTTACTAATTAATTATTGGTAATAAAATATTTTCTAAACTTATAATAAATATTTTCTTTTCCTAAATCATAACACTACCATACCTAACATGTACTAAGTGATTTTATTTTTTTATTTCTAAACTGTGAATGATATCTTTATATCGCGCAGATTTAAAAGCAATCTTAATGTCAATTGCTACGGGATTGAAAAAACTATCCTTCTCTCCATTAACTTCTATTCCCTACTAGGCGTTTCCTAAAACTTTTAAGATTGCATCGATAGTCTACCTGGCTTTCCAAAATCCAAACTGTTTTTGGAATAGGTGTATATCATTATCACTCGTGTATTTTCTGGTCCTTCGAATGAAGAGGCTTTGCCAATAATTTCCATACATGGTTCATATTGATCTAGTCGCTATACTCTTCTCTTTACCAAATTTTCTCATTTTAGCAATTTCTCGTGTCCACCAGTATACAAGACCTCACCCCTTGATATTTTTTACCCTTCTAGGCATTGAAAACTTACATGCCGACAATATGTTCTCCTTCGTACTTCATGCTTTATGATTAACAATATCATTGTCTCTAATCTAATTACTTTCAGCCGTAATTTCAGATAATTTCCCAAAGTCGTTTATTGGTTGTGTATTTTATATTTTTAATGTTGCTTTCCTGCCATTGTTTAGATTATCAAGTGGTTTGTACAAACAAATTTCCATAATAATAGGCGTCCTATTCTATCTAATATAGTTTCTCCCCATGGGGGATTTAGCATTAAAATCGCCTGAAACTATTACTTAGCAGTCTTCTGATCGGTCACATTTCCATTTCTTCCAAATGTCTATTAAATGTGACAAAGTGGTAATTTGGGGAGTAATAGCAGCTATACATTCGGTGTACCTAGATATCAAACCAAAGATATTCCTTGTTATCTACACCTTAACTACTCACTATGATATTTTCATTTGTTATTATTATGCATACTTTACGATTACCATCCTTATACCACAATCCCATAGAATACAAGTGACTATTTTGTTCGCTTAATACAATTATTTCAACATCTCCGTTTATGGAGATACTAGTAAAAGATTTTGGGTGTCCTTGCACCGATGGACATTTATTTGCCATATTTAATTATACTTCTTCTTATCCATTTCGTTTTACTCTAAAAAAGAAGAACAGGATTTTATTCCCACCACATGTT
Organism: Aphrophora alni; assembly: GCA_963513935.1. Lineage (NCBI taxonomy): Eukaryota > Metazoa > Arthropoda > Insecta > Hemiptera > Aphrophoridae > Aphrophora > Aphrophora alni. Next base: position 41,913,193 of record OY740774.1, read on the forward strand.
CCTATTTTAAAACACATTCTTCACAAATAACACATTATTCATTTTGTACAGTTACCACCTTTGTATCCTACGTCACTTTGTCTGCAGAATTGATGTCGGCGATCCACTCTCTACAGTCTTTTATCTGAAAGCCCCAACTAATAAAGCATCGTGTTATTTGCACTTTATCTAATTCTGCAGCTTACCCATCTCATTTGTAGTTTCTCAGCTTCTTTCTGAGATAACAGTAAACTAAAAAATTGTACAATGGTGTACCGTTTTAACAATTTGCAACAGCATACCATGACATATTAATGAGCTCCAGTAAAGACTTTACTGATTCTACAACTTCTGTAGAAGTTATTTCCACGAGAAACCCACTGGGAAAAGGAGGCATGGTTCACTTTGCTGGCTAACACGATTGTGTTAACACCCATCTCGTACACGACGAGCTTCTCTTCACATCAATGCTATCAGCTGTATTTTTGTGTTTGATTTTATTTAACTATTTTGTAATAAAGAAATTATTAAGCTAAAAATTTGAAATAACATTTTTAAAGTGTATATATATTTCCTCCTGAGAACAAGTTTGAATTTACGTCTGTCTATTATTTCCTTTCGGCATGTTTGTAGAAATTTAAATACTGGTTTCATATCAAGTACAAGTAGTCTGATAAATTCAAATTTTTAAAAATTGATTAGAGGTAGAAATTATATGAAATAATTATATATTATGGATCAAAAATGTAACGGTAGAAACATGGTTAGTGTGGAAGTGAGGTACTGACGCTTCGATGAAATTTGTAATATCAATATTATTAAAAAAATAAAATTAAAGACCATTTTTATTTTAACAGCTTGTGGTGAGATTGCTAATAAAACAGTGGACAAGATAATTGGAGGTAAAAACACAAAACCCCATGCTTATCCTTTTCAAGCAGCTTTAAAAGTAAAGGGGATATTAATTTGTGGGGGCACAGTAATAAATGACTATTACATACTTACGGCAGGACACTGTATACCTAAACAGTAAGTACAAATTTATTACAATAAAAGATTTTATACAATTTTATTACTACTTAATATATTTAACATAATTTATCTCTATCAACCACATACATTTCCAAGATGTAACATCTGTATTTAGATTTATATGGATGTAGCTTAAAGCAGTGATTTGATAATTGAGTAAATTTTAAGAGTAAATAACTCACTGAATAGTTTGATGAATTTTATTGTCTAATAAGCTGTCAGTCCCTCAAACTATTAATATGCCTATACATAACTATTAAAGTCATTGCAATTCATAGCTAATTACATAAGAACAATCACACTAAGTGAAACCAGAAGTTCTAAAACATAATAGTACAGTATTATGTAATTCAAATATATTTAAAGAATGTATGAATAGAGAGATAGTATCTTGAGGTTAACAACACAAAATTCAAAGAAGTGCTTGTGATCTTTGCTGAGGAATATCAGATAATCCATTAGAACAAATGAAGGTTCAACTCTTCTGCCTACGACACTTAAACTATTATAATGAAACTGTTGTATTTAGATATTTAAAATCGCCCTGCTATTTAAAAACAGATTAGCATCAGAAGAGTTATTAATTGTAGTTTAGATACTATATTTTATGGTTGCCACATAAGAAATCACAGTCTGAAAATATGTGAGTGAACTTAATTCTTTATAAAACTCAACATCCTTTGCTTGGTAATGTCAAGCAATTCAATTTGCAACCGATGCGTCAATTGAAATTAAGCGCTCACGGAGGTACAACTCTTGTTATCTGCTTTAAATCGGAATATTCAGTTACAACGGGACTTTTCCATTGTATGGTCAAATTTTACGTAGAACACTGCACCGGTCTTCCAATTGTTTATGATTAATCACGCTTCACGACTTACACTTGTCGTTCGCAGTGCACCTATACACTATTCCTTTGCCTTTGTCGCTCGCTGTGCAACAACGCACAATACTTAACTTTCTTTCACTTTCCCGCTCAATGTAGCTCTTTGTCTCGTTATAAACAAATGCACGCTAAACGCAAAATATATAAATTTGTAAGTGATAAAACCTACAAGTGTTTTCAGTTTTATTCTTTCTTGTGCTCAATTATGTACTATTTTATGAATGTGACATTGTGGTGAAATATACAGGGTGTCCCGTAACTCTCTGGACACATGTATATAGCGTTATTGCTTGGGTCAAGACAAACACATTTCACCATAGGAACATGGGTCTGCGGTGCCTAGTTTTCCGTCTATCTGTCTGTATGTGTTTTTTACAAAACAATTCCTTACTCCTAAACGGTTTGAGGTACAACGTTGAGATTTTGCACAAATGTTTATCTTATTAAGACCTATCTTCCTTTAAAATTATACTAAAATATCGTCAACCGTTTCAAAATGGCGGCCATTTAAAATCTTTGATGCCAAATTCCACGAAAACCGTTGACTTTACAAAAAAATTGCAAGATATGAAAAAGTTAGTAAATTTTATGTAGTTTTCAATAATACATCATTTGTTAAGATCGGATAAAAAACAACAGAGAAATTAGCTCTTTTCGTAAAGCATGACCACACTCCGTTTAAACAATGCTAATACTCCTTTTACACTGTCTAAATAACTTTACAATCATCCGTCATACGTCAATCAGGAGTTAAGAGCTAATTTCTCTGTTGTTTTTTATCCGATCTTAACAAATGATGTATTATTGAAAACTACATAAAATTTACTAACTTTTTCATATCTTGCAATTTTTTTGTAAAGTCAACAGTTTTCGTGGAATTTGGCATCAAAGATTTTAAATGGCCGCCATCTTGAAACGGTTGACGATATTTTAGTATAATTTTAAACGAAGATAGGTCTTAATAAGATAAACATTTGTGCAAAATCTCAACGTTGTACCTCAAACCGTTTAGGAGTAAGGAATTGTTTTGTAAAAAACACATACAGACAGATAGACGGAAAACTAGGCACCGCAGGCCCATGTTCCTATGGTGAAATGTGTTTGTCTTGGCCCAAGCAATAACGCTATATACATGTGTCCAGAGAGTTACGGGACACCCTGTATATTTCTCATGACATATAGCGGATTTTCGCACTACAAGGACACATCAGGCAGATAGACCCTCAGACTCTGCATCAATGGTATGGCACATTTATGTTAAACATCATATATGTCACATTTTTATATGTTAATTTTCCTTGTTCTTAATCTAACAAATGAGTTTAAAGTTTTATTAATTTACTTTAAAATAATTGGTCCTCCGGATTTAATAAATATCTGTCTTTCAAACCAATCTCATTAAGTACATAGCATCCTTTTTACACCATTTAGTACTCTAAAACAAAAATAATTGATTCCCCCACTCCAACTACTTACGATTGGCAAGTAATTAGATTCATGATAGCTTAAAATAACATAATATAAACATTTCATTAAATCAGCTGCAACATCAACTACTGAACACACTATAACAAAAACCAAAGTAAATTCCCCTTCTCGGTTAACTTCATATCTCCCATTTACAAAATTTAAACCCAACTTCATTACCTCTCAAATTCTTCGTCTTATAAAGATTATTACTAAATCATATAATTCCTTTAATTCTTTATTACAGCATTTGTATTAATTTTCACAGGTACTCTGTTAGATATACAATGATTCTCAAATATGCATATAATATTAGCAGACTTTTTAAAGTTTACGTTATTGTGTTCAGATCATCTTATACTCACTAGTTCTTGCGGCTTTTTGTATCATTGTGCATCACCACCGACAAAAATAGACAAATATATATATACACAAAATATATATATATATACAAAAAATTTTGGATAATTTTTTGAATGTTAATGTATGAATTTATTACCAGAGTCATTGAGTTTACCTTCCTTGAGGTTGTCGTTATATTGAGCCAACGAACGGTTCCACTTGATGTGTAGTAACTGGCCAGTACTTCTTCTTGCAATCACTTCACACCGACCGCACTTGACACTTTACAAGATATAAAAATGTTTAAAAAAGAAATATAGAGGTATTTGAGGTAAAGTAAATTAATATGAGGTAGCCGGAACTTAAGTCCACGAGAAAAGGCTGAGGAAGCAGACAATGCACCTGACTCCTACCAGAGATAGAATGAGAATGACCAAAATGTGTACAGGTACAAAGTGAAAGTTGCTGTGTTTAACCCAATTTAGAATTTGAGAATTGTCGATTTATCTAAACACTATTACGTAACAATATATATATCGCGGTTTGTAATACCATTGAGCATCACGTCTAAGAATAAAGACAATTCGTGTTACCTACTGTGGCCAAAGCATCTTTTATTCACTGGATCTTACGGTTTGCAGTGCCATCAAAAATTTTGAACGACCAAGGTAGAATATTCGTGATACTGAAGTTAAACCATATTACATTTAATATATCTTGCGGCTTTTAGTACCATTGAGCATCACAACCTACAATGATAGACAACTCGTGTTTCCTACCGTGGTCAGAGAATCCTACATTGGCTGAGGGCTGACCATTTTGGGGCAAACTTTTCCAAACAACGCATGAATCTATATCTCACTTTCATCTCCTCTCATTTTCAACAATGTATCTACCTTCTCCACAATTACCTGATAACTACACTCATTGGCGAGAACTTTTAGATCACCACATCTTTCGTAACAAAAATGTAGACAGCTTGCTTAATTACATTTTTAAAATTGATTTTAAAAGCACACAATCTCAAACAGTTATGAATCACTAACGAAAATAGACTTCAGTGGCCTACACAAGCATTATAGTTTCAAACAGTCTAAATTGTTGTCCAATGTATGGTCTGTTTCTATTTATGTGTTTAGAAATCTCCAAAATATATTTTAGACTCTAATATAAATACAGAACACAATAAAACACTTTGGGATATCTGTTGTACAGTCATCATTACTAAGGTGACTATTACTGGACTGTGGCAAACAATATGCAGGACAATAGCGTTTGCACTTGGCCGCAATACATTCAAGGTCATCGAAATGTGGAACAACAATATTCTCTCAAATCAAGAAGTTCATGCGCGATATAATTTTAATTGTGCATACCTTTTTTGGGTCTCTCTCTCTCTCTCTCTCTCTCTCTCTCTCTCTCTCTCTCTCTCTCTCTCTCTCTCTCTCTCTCTCTCTCTCTCTCTCTCTCTCTCTCTCTCTCTGCATATATTAATTGTTCTAACTTATTATTTGTTGCTAGGTATCCGTTAGAAGTATTAACGATTCACCTTGGACTACACCATAAATCAATACCCAACCCTAAAAGATATCAATCGTATGGAATAAAGGAAATTATAATCCATGAAAAATATTATAGTTTTAAAAAATACGACATTGCTCTTTTAAAACTTCATCGACGGATTACTTTTACTGACTTTGTTAAACCTATATGTCTACCATATAAATGTAAGTTCAATAACATATTATCAATTTAAATCCTAATATTAAAGTAGATAATCAAGAATTAAACTTTTAGAATAATAGCAGAAAATAAATATTATCAATAATGTGTTTAAAAGTCACATAACTTATATATGCTTTTGTTTTATTTCTTTTTCTTCGTGATACATTTATTGAATATGTTTTTGTTATATCTCAGATAATTACTCAGAACAACATTTATCTTTATATAAAATGAATTTATTATTGCTTTTACGATTGAATAAATTTATCATACTTTTATAAATTTGTATTCTTAATTATGGCCATTCATTCTCCAAATATTCTTTAACGGAATTTAATTTCTAGTACAAATCAAAACTAATATTAACAAAGTTTAATACAATTTTTATATAAATTCTCCTTGAGAATTGTCTTGATAATGCTACTTACTCTTCGCTTACACATCGGTAAATGTTTTTAACAATATTTAAGCTTTCACGTTAATTAAACAGTGATTAATTTTATTTATATATTTTTTTAAAGATACTTCTACAATACTATAAGAATTTTTACTTTCAACAACATCATGCTTTTGAAATCTAATGAGAAATTTTATACAGAACTAATTTTTACTGTGAAAAAATCCTCTTAATCATGAAATAACCTTTACAGTGAAACAAATATTAAACCCTAAATTCCAAATACAATTATTTTTATATTTCAAATAATTTCCACGGCTTTCTTTTAAATAGCACTAAATCTAATCCCTGGGGTGGAATCTTTGGTAGCTCATTTAAAGTGAAAAACTTAATAATAAAATAATTTTAAAAAATTTGTGTATCTCCACCCAGAAGCTGGTAGAATGGCTCGGCGATAAACAACACACTTCACAAACTAACTAACTTCACTTGCTCTACTTTCAGATTTCACACGATTTTATCACTTTAAAAAAACATAATTTTTTTTTCACTTGCAAATCTTCTTTGGGAGGTGAGATGATCTATCCTAAGGTGCGACGATTAATCTTCTTTCTTGCTAAACGACGTAATAACTAACTCAATTAATTTTACGTAAACTCAATGATTTGTCGTTTTACTTGCCTCTAATACAAAACTCTACTTAGATATCGGATCGACGTAGAGACGGCCTCTACTTTTTGCCCACTCACCGATGAAAAGCCCATTTTCTTCCAATTTGATTTTTCTGGAATTTCTCCCCTTTTTCGAATTTAAGTTCGTTTGCTCGGCGTTGGTTCGTCCAACCCTCGTGGTTTTTCTTGAACTTGATTCTCTGCTTTTCTAGTGGAGGATTTTGAAATATGTCCGTTTGATTTTCACGCGGACTTTGATTTCATTGGTTGACCTACTTCCTAATACATTTTTTTTTCATCTGTTGACGCTTTCACCCCTGGAAGTACCCTTAGAGACGCCAGCTTTCTCTATTTTTTCCATACTTTTTTAATGCTAAGTTGGTCCTCTGCTTAATATCCCGTTAATGTTAAATGCTTGGCGGGTCTCCTATCCAAGGTTACACAGTCCCTTTTTCCTTTGTGTCTGTTTATAAAAAATCTTTTCCAATCCTTCCTTCAACTCACTTGTCGTTTTACATATTTCAGATCATTTATTTCCAATCACAGAATTATTTTTTATTTTTATTTTTTTCTTCTTACTTGAATACCTTGCTTTTAATTTACTAGTTGCATTTTGATAAAAATAATTCCTATTATTATAAATAATTAGTTCCTTATCGTTACAATATATATATATAATGTAACGAAATAGTGGGCTCCCAAAAGGTCAGTGCTCGGCAGGCCATATATTGTGAAGAGTTGAAAGGGTTGACAGATAAAAAAAAAACGATTCTAAAGTCAGTCACGGACCCAAGGAGTCAAATAAAGCATTCAAAAGTTCAATGCCTTCAACCGAAATTATTTGAAAAGGACCAATGAAAGGAATTGCATCATTTCTGAATTAACGGAAATGATTTAAAATAAGCCAATGAAGGCAGAGGATGGGAATAAAGCAGTTTGAAAATAAAAATTATAAATAAGGGTAGAAGAGAAGAGCAAGGGGTCTTTTTGGTTGTTGACTCATAGAACAAGGTTGTACCGGAGAAAGTGTTTCTCTTAGTAGCATAAAGAAAAATGTTGTGAAAGATTTAGTCGAAATCAACCGTCGAAATTATATAGCAACTGCGTCGTTTTGTACAAGAGTTTAATAATAATCTTCGAAGTATAAATAAAAGATAATCGTCGTTTATAAGTTAAAAAGAGTCGTCGTCATAAAAGTGTGTGAGTAATAGCTTCGTTCTAAAAGTGTTTGAACAGGAATAATCATCGAATAAGTTAAAAAGTAATCGTCATCACAAAAGTGCGTGAAAATAAAAGTATGAAGAAAAGAAGATTCGTCGAACAGATTAAGGCAAATCAATCCATCTACTTGCAGTCTGCGTGGCAACCACGTTCAAGGAACCGGGAACATTGGAACTGTAATAGAACTTCATAGTCGATAAGTACAAATTAATGGACAATTTCAATTAAACAAACTACTACCAAATTTTATTTTATATTTTAAGTAAGTTATAATCACCAAAGAACCTAACGAACCCGTAAAGAGAAAGTAAATTAAATTAATAAATAATAAATTTCAGTTAGCCGGAGCATTTTATCAAAATAATTAAAAGTAAAAATTTAAATAAAAAATTCTGATGCACTCTTATTTCTTTATTTTTGATTTGTATGTCTCCAAAATTTTAACAGAGAATTTGTTAATATTCTTACTTAACCCTTAACAAACATCATGATTAAAAGTTACGCAATCAACATCATACGTCTGGGAGACACCTATGGGTATTTAAATGAAAAAAGGCATAATTAATTATCAATAAATGTAATAATCAGTAAAATGGCTTTACATACCTATATTAAACATAGAGTGGGCGTAGAATTAGTTCAGAAACATCTTTTCACAATGTCCTTCACCACGCGTCTCGATAAAAACCATAGATAAAAACTATAAAATAAAGTCACGTAAACAACAACATACGTCTCACAGACGGAAAGTCATCAAAAACTATAAATAGCGCAGCCAAGGTGCGAGAAAAAAACTGGCAATTTTCACCGAAAGACCAACGTCCGACTGGCAGCTAGACGGCCGGACAAAAACAATAGGTCAAGAGGAGGGGAAATACGCCGATTTTTATTTTCGCGCCCGTCTTCAAGACGTATGATGTTAGTTAAGGGTTAATTTACACATTTTTGTTTTTTAATTTAATCATGTAATCATATTAATTAACTTTACATTTTATTTCCTTACAACACACCTCAATATTTACTAACTACCTTTCAAAAACCATATAACGCCCATTCTATCCTTTGTCCATAACATCCTAAACCTTATTGTACCCCTTAACTTAAGTTTTACAATATTGTCCCTTTTCTAACCCTCTGTCAGTAGCTCGAGAATTGACCCACTATTTGACATTTACAACATGGTCAACCTAACAATGCCTTTTCTTTTACAATGAGTATTTATTACACAAACATTTCTATTTATACTTTTTATTTAAAACTATTCACTATTATGGTTTTATGTATTTATTTCGAAATTTTTAAGCTTTATTATTATTTATTTTTAAGTGTTATATATTATAATTACCCTACAATTAAATATTCCCCTAATTTGGTAACTATTCCCAATCTTGCTTACCTTGTACGTGGTTTTATCGTATTTTAATAACTTCATACGGCCCTTCGTACAATTCGCAGATTTTATGATATCTTTATCTATTGTACTGGATAGAATACAAGCCCTTATCAAAACTTTATCACCTATTCCATATTTCGAGGGAGAATGTAGTTCATTATTCTTTTCCGCGTATTTTTTCTCTCTTGTCCTTTATTCTTAAAACATAATCTTCTTGTTTTGTTATTGGCTCTTGGCTATTTCCTGGGTTTATCAAGTATTTAGCCCAAATTCTTTCGGGACGTCTGCCAAATTGTTCTTCCAAAGGTGTTGTTTCTATTGTGACGTGGTATGATTCATTTATGCAGGTTTCAATGATATCCAGCACCTTTCCCCAATCCTGATGTCAGTTGGGTACTAATATCCAAAAAAATGCCCTAACTGCCTCATAACTCTCTCCGCTAAATTACTCTGAGGGTTTCTGATTGCTATTGTTTTTTGTCTTATTTCTAGTTCCTGTAATCCCTGTCCCCACTTTTTCGAGGTGAACTGCGTTCCGTTGTCCGATAATATGGCCTTTGGTAGTTGGACATCCTCTATGTGTTATTTAATTTGATTTAGAGTAATTACGGTAGTGGTGTTTTTAACTTTGTATAATTTAACAAATTTAGAAAATGCATCGATCAGTACGAGTATGTATCTGGCTCCGTAAATTGTCTTGGGCAATGGTCCATAATAGTCCAAACAAACTAAGTGTCCCTTCGGATTTATTGCTTGATTTTCGGCATTCCTCTGTTTTACGTCATGTTTATGTAACCTGACAAACATGACATTTTCTAATTTCAATTTTGTTTATTATTGTCGCCGTTTTAATCCCTGTGAAGTCTTCTTTTATTAATTGGTAACATATGTTTATCCCTAAATGTCTATAAATCTAGTGAACTTCCTTTGCTACTTTTGTCGTTAATTTTTCTGGAATTACCAGTTTCCATTTCAATTTTTCCTTCCTAAAAAGTTTATTCTTTCAACACGACATCCACTTTTTCAATTTTCTCCCTACTGGCCCTTAATTTTTCATCTTCCTTTTGTAAATTTTCTATTAATTGAATTTGGTTTCCTATCTCTGGACTAAAATTTCAGGCGAGTACATGAATTCTGACTAATCAATCTGTGCTAGTTTCATGTGCACACTCCCCTTCTTCAGGATACCTACTGAAAACATCTGCTACAATATTATCTTTACCTCTACAATGCTGAATACTAATATTGTACTCCTGGATTTAAAGTATCCAGCGTGTCATTCTGGCATTTATTAGTTTACACTGATTAATAAATGTTATTGCTTTGTTATCGGTTATCACATTCAATTCCTTCCTAAAACATATCTCCTAAACCTCTTTAAACACAAAACCACACTATATAGCTCCTTTTCTGCGGTACTATAGTATTTTTCTGCCCCTTTAAAAGATCTACTTGTAAAACCGATGACACCTATCTTCATTATTTTCATTTAATTGGTATAATTGTCCACCTGATGCTATATCAGATGCGTCAGTCTGTAAATAAAATCTTTTATTGAGATCAGGATGTCTAAGAGTTATTACATTCTCAAATTCTCTTTTTACTTCTTTAAAACAGTTATCAATCTCCGTAGTCCAATTGAATTTAAGTTCTTTCTTTAGTAGGCCTTGCAATGGTGCGGTTAACCAAGCGTACCCTTTCAATAATTTATGGTAGAAGTTTGTAAGACCTAAAATCCTTTTCAATTGTTTGGGTGTTTTAGGCCTTGGGAACGCCTGTATGACCTTGATTTTACTTTCTATTGGTTTTATCCCTTCCGTTGTTATAGTAAATCCTACATAATCAATTTCCTGTCTACAAAATACCGATTTGTCAAAATTAATGGCCATGTTAACTTCTTTAAAAACAGTTAATATCTTATCTAATTGTTTTAAATGTTTTCCCAATTTTCTGCTATACATAGTCCATCATCTACATACATAATCAGATAATCTTTGATCTCAGGTGTTAATATTGCATCTTATCCTCTGGTAAGATCTGCTAAACTTGTACCGAAAGGAACGGTTTTATATTATAGCATAAGCCTTTGTACAGGAACGCGGTGTAATCTCTACAATCTATGTGTAGTGGAATCTGCCAAAAACTACTGATCAAGTATATACTGCTCATCCACTTGATATTTCCACTGATTGTCAATAGCTCTTGTATAGGTTGAACTCCCTCTTAATCTGGCACAGTTTTTGCATTAATAACTCGCGCATCTAAACAAATCCTTACACTACCGTCCTTTTTACTCACGGGCACAATCGGTTTAATAAATGGACTAATGGCTCTTACGATTATCCCATATATTCAATCATTCTTTTAATCTCTTTGTCCACAGCATTCTGATATTTTTTAGCTATGGGACAACTTCTCTGGCAGTATGGCGTTTAGTTGGTTACTTTAAAATAGTGTTGGTAATTTCTTATTTTCCCTGGTTTTTGACTGAAAACGCCTTTATGATTTATTAATAATTTATATAATTGCTGTTTTTAATTTGGATTTAGAATATTTATCTCATCTATCTTAATTCCGATTGATTCTTCTACTATCTCCTTCTGTTTAATTATCATGTGATTAATTCCCTTAATTTTTTTAATTTCTTCCTGACAACTGTTGAATGATATGACATTTAATTGATTCGTCAAATTGTTCCCCTTATTTAATTCCAATTTATTACTCATACAATTAACGATAGCCTTATGTTTAGCCAGAAATTCTAATCTTATAATGCACTCTCTTATTAAGCCTGGGATGATTATAAAATGCATGTATTTTTGTTCCCAATTCTAACACTGACGATTATCTGTTTTTTATACTCTTCAAACGCAGACCAACGGCTCCAACTACTTTTACCCCCAACTACCGGTAACTCCTCACATTTCCCAAGTTTAGCTCTATTCCGATTATAAAATTCCTCAGCTATAGAATTTAATTCGCAACCTGTATCTATTAAAGCCAAAATTGATACCTGGTCATCAATGCAATTTTCAACCTCAGGACCACTGTTAAGATCAGAAAATTTTGTGTCGGAAACCTCCAGTTCTTCTAAATATTCCCTAATGTATGCAAATACTGTATTTTTTTTTACGTTACTGTGGTCGCTAGAGAATTGTATGCTCCTTCCCCCATGTCATTGTGAATAGGCCTGTCCTTGTCGGCTTGTCACTTCACCATTTTGGACATCTCTTTTCCCGTAATACGACTGTCCTTTATTATTATATTCGCAATTTAATCCCCGTCCAGTAACCCGGATGTCTTTTCCTTCTTCAATGTCCTTTCTTTCAAACTGGTTACTTTTGTCTTTCCCGATAAACCCCCTTTCTGGTATACCGTTTCTATTGTTTTTGAATTCTTGTCTATTAAAGGTTCCCTAATGTTTGTATGCGGCAACGGTACGTTTTTAAACTCCATTATGAGTTTTATGAACTCTGTTTTTGTCGAGATGCCCCTTGTAATTACGGCAACTAGTGCTGTATAGTGATGTGTTTTGCTACGTTGTAGACTAACTGAGTTTCTGTCATCCGTTGTTCAAGTGACCCACATTCCAATAAAATATTCTCCACATAGCTTACAGTCCGTTCACAAATTGGCTTTCTATATCTGCCGAATTCTAGTCTATCTCTTATCTCCGCTTGTATTATTTCATTAAAATATATCTCTTAAAACACGTGTTCGAATACACTGAAGCTTTTTCCTTATGTAATTGCCACCATATAAACGCTTCCTCCATTAAGTATCTATCAATCCAGTTTACATTTTCTTCCCCATAATTTTCCTTTATTTCTTTAAAACTCTTAAAAAATGCACTGGGAATCTTTCTCTTCCCGTGAAGCTAATGTTTCTCATTATTTCCTGTTCGTGATTAATTATTTCTCCATTTTTAAATTTTATTTAAGCGTGCATTTACCTCTGTAATTTTCGTCTGTAGTTCATTTGTTTTTTCTACGCAAACCTTAACCTGACCATTCGTTTCTGAAACATTATTTTGGATTTCAACATAGCTATTTTCGTTCTTTTCTCTACTTTCACTTATATTGGTTTCTATATCAGTGGTCCTATTTTTTAACTCCACAATTTCTGTGTCGATACTTTGTTTATTTTTATCGATTTTCTGGTCCAAACGAATTCCTACAGTTTGAATTTTTACCCCAACTTCGTCAATTTTGCTGCCGACGGTTTTTAACTTATTTTCGATGATCTTACATTTTCTCTAATAGATTTTTCCAATTCCTCTTTAACGGTTTTATTTGCTACTTTAATTTCTTCCCTGATTTTCTGAATTTTATTATTAATTCATCCGATTAATTCTGCCTTATTAGATGCTAGTAATGTTTCAAAATTTTCATCCCGTGCTTTCTCGTGTTCTATTGATTCTACCTTATTAGTTTCTTCCCGTTCTATTGATTCTGCCTTATTAGTTTTTCCCGTTCTTTTGATTCTGCCTTATCAGATTCTAGTAATGTTTTTTATATTTTATTGCCTTACTTTCTAGCGTTCTATTCATTCTTTCTTGTCTTTTGCGTTTTGTTCCTACATTTGCTTAACTAATAATCCTAAATCGAAACTAGGCTCTGTCCCCAACACCCTGTCATTTTGATTATCCCCGTTAGTTTTGTGTACAGTTTGTTCATTATTTATTGGGACTGGTTCCCCCGTAAATTCCAAATCTAATTCCCTATACAAAACCCCTTCTACACCTAATTCATAACATGTTCCTCCGCTTTCCCCTAATTCAATTTGATTATTAGTTGACATTTTAAATTGATTATTATTAGATTCATTCCTTATTCTATGACTTCTTCTTAAATTAACTTGACTTATATTTATTTAACTTATTTTTCTTTCTTAACATCAAACTATTTAAATGTCTTTTTCTAAACCACGAAATTATATATTTAATTAATTAATTTAGATTAATTATAGCCACACCTGTTGGGTCTCCAAATATATTAAATCTTACTATTGCTTATTATACACACACACACACACATATATATATCATATATATATAAGTTATATATATATATATATATATAATTATTTTATCAAAATCGAAGTCATAGTAATTTTTAAATATAAACATAATTACTATCACAAACAGTCAATAAATAAAAACATGTTAGTATTAAAACCTAAATATTTATATTATTTTGTATATGAAGAAGATATACTGAGGTATAAAATAACGTAATTTATCAACTCAGAAAATTACATACTTATTATGTGATTAAATATAAAAAATGTTCATGGGTTTTTGGCAAATCTCTATTTCATGAGCATAATTAATACTAATTATACACAATTATTTATATTAGGCTAAAGTAGATAGTTTGTAAGAAATATAGTCCATGTTTTCTGTATAAATTATTAAGTATTCTTTTAGTCTACTCTTTCGAGTATGTCACCCTGTGTGTGTCTGTGTGTGTGTGTGGGGGGGTGTGTTTTTATTAAATGTTCTGCATGTGGGGAGCTCTTCTCGTTTAAGTTTGTTTAAATTATCTCTAAATATGGTATTAAAGAGTATACCAGTTTGAATAATACAAGGCTTTCGCAATCGCTGGAATTTAGTTTCTATATGCTATCCCATGAATATTTATCATAGGTTTTTTTAGTGTCGTTTAAGTTTTGTTTTATTCTTGTTGGATCTGTGTCAAATAGCGATATTATTAAATATATGACTAACACGGCAATATTTTTTGAACATGTTGCGGCTATTTTTAAATAAAATATTAGAAGAGGTTGCGGCACTTGAGGACAACCCCTATGAATTCCCGGCATTTGGTCACGTGATGTAAGCCACGACTAGCTGCTTAACCTCACTTAACTATAGTATCAATCGTGTCCCATCCCCCCCTCGCCCACTACCACCCAGGGGGTAGAATTTCTCAGGTGAACAATTGTCTCGCTGCATATGATAAGATTCCGCCTAATAAAAAAAATAGGCTATGAACAAAAATAAGTGTTTGCGCTTAATAAGGTAACCTGAACGTAAATGTTGATTCCTATCTGTGAGTGATTGTGTGGTCGGAACATAACCATAGATATTTTAATGGTAAACCGTGCTGTATGACTTTGAAAGGTGTAATAGTGTATTTGTAGTATTTATATAATATAAATAAATGACAATATATAAGTCTGGGCGAGTACTTATAGTAACTTAAAATATTTGTAACGGAAAACCTTTTTTCTCTTCCCTTAGCCTGTGTGAAAGTATGTGTAAGTTATAATCCATGATTGTTCTAAACTTATATTATTTATGCTAAACTTATTATAACTTAGCCTACACCTACCTACACACAGGAGAGGAGAGATATTTTCAAAATCCTCTTTGATCCAAATTGATTGACCAACGGACGAATTTGTATTATATAAACAAAAATATACTACTTAATCTCAAAAATAAGAACCATAACTAAATAAATTCACAAAAATACGCCTTGGTTAGCTATGGTTTTGAATGCAATCAACTTTCACCAATATCAAGAATTTTAGTAGTGGATTATAGATCGTGCTCTACTCAAAGATAAGTTAAAGAATGCTTTGATGGACATACAAAAAGTATTTGTAATATTGTAGAGGGTGTTTCGGATAGAGATTCCGTCATAGGAGCACAATTAGTGAAATCTATTAATGTAAATGAATGAGAATATTAAAATGTTTAAAAAATCACTGGACAATAATTTAGGGACAATTTTAGAAAGGAATTGATTAAATTCACAGTTACGATTAAAAACCAATATAGTAAAGGTGCGAAAAAGGTGAAACGAGAAAAAGGCAAAAGGATGATGATAACGATTTGTGGGGATTTGTATCTCAAACCGTATCCAACAGTCATTAGTCTGGAGACGATTAGTAAGTTGAAGAGACCACAATGAAGATGAGTAAAAAAAAGTTGTATTGATTCATTACCGAACAGACCTCTATCAAACATATTAGGAAAAATACGCCATGAAACTATAGTTGAAACTATAGAAGTTTTCCTCTGGTTCTTATCTGTTTCGGTATCATTTTAAGGCTGATTCGATGTTCCATGTGAGGTTTTATTAGTTCGAGTAACATTTGTTTTTTAAAGTTCAGCCTGTTCACGAAGTCGATGTTTTGATTAGCCTTTCAAAGCATTCAATCATATCACGTTCAATATGTGAAAAAAACAGAGATAGAGGCCATCTTTTTTCGTTTCTAGATGCATCATACTAACGACACATTTTATCAACACCATGATTATTAATGTCGTTGTATGTTGTTATGATCACTGGCTTCTTTTCATCCCCTGTTTCTGGATCGATTGTGGCTTCATTGTGCATGTTGGAAATCATCAAAACTGCTTTCTTTTTCCGGCACATAAGACACCGGTGTTGATTATTTTGAAATAAAAACAGGCTACTCTTAACTCTCTATTAGAGTCAGGAAGAATGTTTGGTGGTAATTACCGTTTGTTTTTAAGTTGGTTTACAAAATAAACGCCGTATTTATAAACCCAAATTAAAATTCGAAGTATGATAATAAAATAATATTACAGTATTTTAATCGACAATTAGGTAAAAACTTATAATCTTAGTACAATTAAATGTCAAAATATTGTTATGTTGTCAAAATCTAAAAGTTATAATTATATTTATTAGTGAAAGTGACACAAAATTAAATATTTATGAACAAGAAGAGCATGTTTAAATGATTTACGAATCCTGTTTGTCTTCCATTAATCTATTTTGTTTGTCAATAAATGTACTAATTATTATAATACAGATGAAAAAATCGAGGGGAAAAAAGCCACCGTTATAGGGTGGGGACGAACGGTTGTTACAGGAAGAAATATTATGAGTGGATTTCTTCAAGAAATTCAGTTAGACGTTTTGACAAGGAAAGAATGTCAGAAATATATGGTAACAATGCCTCACACAAAAATCTGTACTGTTGGAAGTGGACAGGGTATTATGCAGGTAACTATACTATTTAATATTTATTAAAAGTTAGTTTATCTAGTGTAGATATATTTACTGTTGGTAATAGGCTCTTCTCAGAACGGGCCATTTAGGAGAGGTTGAATTTATTGCATTCTGCTTTATCATTTTAAATGTTTAAAAAAATAAAATAGACCTCTATATACTTGAATATTTATCTAATACTGAATATATACTGTTCTTGAGGATATATCAACAAAATAAATTTAAAATTGATTCGTTCAAAATGTATATATTTTAAATATTTAATAATAATAATTTTAATAATTAAAATAAATAATTCGTCTGTAAATAAAAAAATAAAAACTATTCTGTAGTATAAAAAAATCCCTTAATGATATATAAGATTTTTAATGGTAATATTCCGACATTTCAAGTACGTTCCACTTCGTAACCAGCAAAGTCGTGTCTAATAACTTGGAATAGATAGGCTAGGGTATTGTTGCATCTCCGCCATCCGCTTTTGTACCGCTCAGTGTTCTACCAATATGCAATATATTTCCAATAGCTGACATCACGTCCTGTCAAATATTTCATCATTGAGTAAACACCAACTCGTACAATCCCGGAGTCCCTTTAAAGTGTACTCCGTTAATTATAATTTTACCATCGTGTTATATCTGAAACGACTTCTCACCGATCATTTGAGACTCGGCTCCTATTTTCTACCCATAACTGTATTCTATATTTCTATTATTAGTTGATTTTTTTCATCATTTTCATCATAT
The DNA here is from genome assembly GCA_963513935.1 of Aphrophora alni. NCBI lineage: Eukaryota > Metazoa > Arthropoda > Insecta > Hemiptera > Aphrophoridae > Aphrophora > Aphrophora alni. Next base: position 41,931,040 of record OY740774.1, read on the forward strand.
ACTTTCGGGCTAGTGGATGTGTGAAATTAATGTTTATTCATTTTTAGATATACTTTGTCCTAAAGGTATCGATAACGGTAACACTAAGTGACGACGGTACATTCTACTTAACATTCTCTCAACATTCTACTTATCATTTTTTCTTTCACCACTTTTGCTGCACTACTCAACAGCAACCGTTCTTTCCGTCTTTTCATTCCACTCTTCTTCCGTTTTAATTTCTTGTCTTGGAAAAAAAAAAAACACTAGAATTTTCTGATACTCTTTAATTAGCAGTGTGTGTGTTTCTTAGCATTAAAGTTCCTCTGTGACCTCTCCGTATCGCAACTACCTGTACTTTCTCTTCATAGCCTACTGAAATCTGGATATCTACAGCGGTTTATACTTTCTTTTATCAGACATCTGGTAGAATGGTGTTTCTTGCAAGTATCAAGCCTTTCGTACCTCCTTCTCCTCCTCCTTCTCCTCAAAAATCTATTACAATTTAGTCAAAACCTTTTTGATATCTTCTATCTTCCAGTTCACTGTCCTAATGTATTACAACAAAACCGTGTTTATCTTTCGACGCGGTTGTACAAATATTCTTAAAAACACTAAACATCAAATCCGTGTTCACGTGATCATTGTATATGTGCCGTAAATTGAGATCGTCCTACTTGAAAAGGACCAAGAGATATCCCTTTTCACGAATCAATTGTTTGGGAATCCTGCTGTACCTTTGTCATAAATAGAACAAATCTATATTATTGTGGCGTCCCATGTTGAAATATTACTTATATTGTCGTGTTTCCCACAAGTTATGTTGAAAAATAATATCGCATTTGGCTATGATTCACTAGGGTAGATCTCACTATCGTTGTCCGTGAAGGTGTAATAACCAATATTTTTGGAACTTCTCAGTATAATTAACACAAGTCTTGTATTTTGGCTGCTAGAGTGATTTAGAAAAGAAGCAGTCGTTGACTAATTTCAATCCGTTTCGATGGAAGAGCAGATTAAATACTACATTTTTCTTGATACTGTTTGACGAACCGCGTTTGCTAATAATGAATTGTGATAGCGCATTCTCGATTTGGGTCCTGCAACAACGTCAAGGTTTGTTTCACATAGCTTTTCATCTGTGTTTTTAAACGCATTACACAGCTCAAAGTTTGTCTGCATAGGGTGTTGTTTTCCTTGTCAAATCCTAGCCACCGCACTAGTACTTTGTTATCCTATTTAGGTAACACTTTTTCATTGAGATATAAGTTGCCGATGTTTGACTTGATTAATTCTTCGGGATAGAATCCGCCTTTCAGAATGTCACCTTTCGAGACTTTTAGAACATACGCTATAGGACTTGTTAGCACGACCGTGTATACCGTAAACACTTCGTTTGTCCAGTTTGTTTAATATCCAATAGCTAAATCATTTATTTTTGGATATTCAAACTTTGTCACACACTTTAAATCGGGGTACAGATTTTGTAGATTTAAGTGTTTTTTTTTACAGTAACATGTTTTGTGACTAATCGGGTTTCATGCCGGTAGTGCTATGTACCGTGTTATGGTACGACTTTACCTCGCTTTTCAGCAGCTCCAACCACTCGTAACTATTGCGTGCGGTAAATTCACGGCACATTATTTTTTAATGTATGGTTGAGTCTTTCAACTATCATCGCTTTCTTGTCAGAAAAATGGCGTAACGATTTATATTGTATTTTTTCATTAATTTCATCTCGTGCGTATTGAAAACTCCATCCCCTGATCGGTTTCATCCTGTGTGTTTTAGTATAGGTTCTAACGCCATAGATACGTCAGCCGCTGACTATGGCTTTAGCGGTAACGCAATTACTAGTTTTAACAGACAATTTATCTTAGTCAGTATATATTGTTAGTCATTCTTTTCCTTAGCATACGGAATCGTTTTTACCAGATCGGCTTGATATAGTTATTTACTACTTTCAACGTTAGGCCTACATGTGTTTTGAAATATCTTCACTCGGGCTTAAAGATCTTCGCTGGAATGACAATCCTCACTTACGTTGTGTACATGATGTGTTACGTTGTCTCCAGCACTATTTTTGTTTCCTGTAGACGCTTTAGTGCACGTGTCCTCAAAATAATCGCTACTCGTTCCCGCCTCACTGTAGCTTTGGGTAATCGGTCGTAAGTAGTCCATAAATGATCGGAAGAAATGTCCAAAGTTTTACGAAAAGCAACGTATCTCGGCTCTTAGTTCTTATTTTATTAAAAAACTAAAATTATAATTTGAATAAATATTCAGTAGAGTCAACCGACTAATAATATCAAGAAATAAATTTAAAAGCACCTAAAACAAAAAAGTTATTCAAGAAATTAGAAGGGCTCAAAAACCTAAAAATTGAAAAAAGGGTAAATCCAAAAATCAAAAATCATAGTCATAACCATTAGAGAAATTATAATAATAATCACACATAAAAAATAAATAATATTAATAATAACCAGGTGAGAATGGACTTAGAAAGTCATTCTTGGAGAGTTTTTAAGTTTTTAAAGGTGAAGGGGGGGGGGGGTAAACTAAAAAAAAATAATAATAACATTTGAAGAGACAACCGAAGGGAACAATAAGAAGCAATTAGAATCAAATTTAAAGTTAAAATGGGGGAGTTATAATAATAGCAAAAAGTAAAACTTTAAAGCCCGAAAGCGGTCAAAATAAAGGTTAAAGGGAAAATAAAATCATGTAATAATATATATTTAGTGTGTAAAAATGTTATACAACAGAGCAGAGATGAAAATAGATAATGGCGGTGGGGGTTATAATCAAAAAACACGACGACCAAAAACTCAGAAATTCAAGGACCAATAACTCGAGAGACACGCGAGCTACGATAAAAGTCTAAGATAATATTTCCGTCATAGGAGCAGAAGAAGAACGTGTATACGAAAGAATTGTGAAAAGGGACTTAAATCGAAAGTTGAAAAGTGAAAAAACAGACATTCGGTAAAAGTGCGATAACTCGTAAACGAAGAGTGCGAAAACGACCAATCGAGTTTCACAAGACCCACAAGATTGAAAAGAAGAGGAACCTGAATCGACGATCGGACCAGCCGTTCAGAAGTTACAGCAAGTTGTTCGCCAAAATGTCCAAAAGTACAATTTGCAAGATTTAACAGGAAAAGTGGCGCGAGTCGATCTACGTCACAGTACAGCGATTGGACTTTGCATGACCAACCGTCAACACAGAAAACGAAAAATAATACAACAATCAAATTATCTATTAAAAGGATTTTTAATAGTAAATAGTGAATAAAAACTATTCAATAGGTAAAAACTATACCTAGTACAGTTTGTAGTATAAAAACTTCAGTCCAAAACCGCCTGAAAATACGAAAAACAACGAAGAGACATTTCTTCACAAAAGTGAGAAAAAGTGGTTATCTTTTGAGGGAAGTTTCCCACAGAAAGGGAGACCCAAAATTGCTCGTCGTAAGACGGATACTCTTGTAACAGACTCCGAACAAGGAAGACGTTACTCTAGTCACTCTACTAATCTATTCAAAATTCAACTTAGTAAATTTTTTAACTTAAATATTTCAATCAGTCATTAAAAGGAACTTAGAAAAATTTCAACTCATTTCGAACTTCAAGCTGCAAGAAGATTCATCAACATTGAAGGCGACTTAGCAGAGATTCGAGATTGATACCAGCATTTAACAACTTAGAAATTTACAGGACTTGGGGAGAAAACAACTCAGAGACATCAGACAACGATTTCAACAAATAACTTCAAATCTAAGAGAGCTTCATGTTAAGTGTGAAGGTATACTAAATCTAAGGAATAATTCGTAATTAGTAAAATCATTTTAATAATAAATTCATTGGGGAAATTGAGAAAAATTAACTTCAGTAATATAAAATCACTCTGCTTTGGTGTAACAAATATTTCAAAATTAAATATGACTATTTCAGTGCAGGAAAAGCTATTTGTAGTCCTAGCTGAAATAGTCTAGCTTTTTTCAATTTGTCTTAGTATATAAGAGATTTCTATAAGATTTTTGTGTAATATTCTATTTGATTATTTGTGTAATATTTTGTTTGTTTATTTTGTTGTGTTATAAACATTTTAAATTGTTTTGAGTTGTCTTTAAAGAGAAATAATACATACAATTCTTTTCTCGAGTTTGATTTGTTTTCTATTAACCATTCTGTGCATTAACATTGCTTTGTTTATGATAAATGTTATATGTGTGCTCTGGTAAAGTATAATATCAAATTTTGAAGAAATTATTATCAGAACTTAGGAGCCGATTTCTTCCAAAAGGCACTTCCCAAGAGAAAGAGAGTGTAATAAGGAAAGTTGTAAATTTAGCGAGTATTGAAATAAAATTCAGGGAATTTTGCGTAAATTAAAAGGTTGTAAGTTAATGAGGACAAGCTTACACTTACAAAAGCCAAGTAGTGCAATAGCTTTGATTAGAGAAAAAGTAAAAGTGAGCATCTTGGTCTAGTCCGCGTTAGTGCAATAGAGGTGAGAACTCCCGACGGAGGACGTTGTAAAGCGAGGTTAGAGTCGCTTAGAGCGAGAGCCGCGAGGCTTGCGAGTACGCGGCAAGTGACGTTCCAACGGGGGGCACGAATTCGCAAAGTCGACGAGCGTATACGCGGCAAGCGACGTTACAACGTGGGGCACGAATTCGCAAAGTCGACGAGCGCATACGCGGCAACCCCCCCCCCCCACACACACAGAACAATCTCAGGCGAGTCTACAGTGTATGAACTCGAGTGGTATGCTCTAGTAACAGTTATATAAAATTTGCATACATGATACTACAATTACAATCATAGGCTAGACTGCCGCCCTCCTGTAGCCCCAACTGAAAAAGAGTTTTGTGTATTACACTTTTACATTTTTTTAATGAAGCTAGCGTGATCTACTGACCAACATCTATATTTATAAGTAAGTGTAATAATAACACTCTCTACAGAGCACGGAGCCATAGACTGTCGCTAAAAAACACAAAAATTAATATTAATAGTCAATGAAAATTTGGTATCGCAAAATAAAGTAAATGAAATAGATGTACTCCAGCTGACTGTTATAATTTTGAATAAGTTAGTTAAAGTATTTTGTCTCTTTACTTGTTATTTGTTAATTTTTTTTCAGGGTGATAGTGGTGGACCTTTATTTTATGTGAACAATAACGGGATGGCAGTTCAAATTGGTAAGTTTTGTATTTACATATATAAGCAACGAGTGTCTATGGCTATGACTGTATGGAAATCGGGATTTGTGTGCATATCAATGTTACCTCTGATTCTACCTGTTTGGAGTATGCTATATTTTAAAGATTTTCAAGGTCATTACATAGGATAATAGAATCGATTTACTATTTATTTTTTCTAGTTAATATATAAAGTATATGATTTTCAGTAAATTATAACAGTTTATTTTTCCAAAACTATTGTAGCAAACTTTTAAGAGGCTTAATAATTTAATAAAAGGTACACTTCTGGGCATGCAATGCAGAACAAATCTTGTTATTCTATAGAACTGTAGATTATATAACTAATAATAGAAATTGGTATCTTTCTCCAATTCAAAATAACGCAGATAAAATATTTGATTAGTTTATTTTACTTGAAAAAAATTTAATTATAAAAAAAAGTTAAATTTGAAATATTATGGTAACGACACTTCTAGCTCAAACTTGATTATAATAACAGTAAGCTGTTTGTTGTTATATATATATATATATATATACATATATATATATATATATATATATATATACATATATATATGTGTGTGTGTCTCCTTGATATTTTCCATAGAGTAGATAATGAAGTAAAATAGGAATTTCTGAATGTCCGTATTTTTTGTGTGTGTAAGATAACCCCTAGTTTGTATAGTTATTGTATATAATTTTTTTTTTTTAAATAGGTTATTACTCGTGGGGGCTAAAAGTCCGAAAATGATCAGTTACCTATCAAAAACCCATTTTGGGGTTATATATGTTTTACTGCTAAAAAATTGCTTTTCCTTACGTCGAATTTTATTATTCATTAGTTATTTACTGCTATGTAGTATTTTTACATTACATTACATTTACATTTTGTTTTCCTAAGTAACTGTATAGTTTCATAAATTTGTAACGTTCAACTTCTGGCCATTCCCAAGGATAGGGACAGGTACGTGAACCTTTTCTACAATATGTTTTCTTCAAAAAGGTTTATGATGCGGTCTATCTAGGATTGGCCGGTCCACTTGAACTGATGGGGAGATTGCCAGTTTAGTTTTATAACTTGTATTATATGTTGTTAATATTAACTTACAACTCTCCGATGATGGCGACTTGGTTACCGAAATATAGATCATAGAAATCTAATAACATAGGCTAATACATTTTTGCCACATGTTTATTTTTGTTATGTTATTGAAACTAATTTGTAATATAGGACTTAGTGTTTTCAATTATAAAATTCACCACAATGCTCATTGTTCCTATATTTTAACGTTTTCTCATTAATAATATATTTCTGATTTCAGGCATTTCAAGCTTTATCATTGAAAGGGATGTCATTCATCCTTCATTCTACGCCTCAGTCCAGGTATTCCTTAATTGGATACGAAAGCACACTAAAGATGGCAGTTATTGCTACAAAGAATTATAAATAAAATCAATTTTTAATATTTAATTATGTCATAAATTAAAAATACATTGATATCAATGTATTGATATAGTTCAGTTGTTTATTTCATTTCAATGTTATATAATATAGGAGTTTTTATGATTTACTTCTGTATTTTTATTTAACAAAACATGCATTCATAATCTCATAATGAATGCTACTACAAGTTCACAATGGCCTAGGTTTAAAAGTAAACTTTCCTAGGCAATAAAAAAAATGATAAAACATAAATTATAAATTGTGATATTTAGAACTACTTAACCTCATTGAATTTTTAGTATGTTGTCCACATGATCCGAATTTGACTACTTTTAACTTTACCAAATTATATAAAACCAATTTCCCAGAATGAAACTTTATATTTAAAGTACCTTTTTTAATGACTATGTTATCATCTTTAGAGTAATATGTTGTGATTTGTAGTATACTGTGAGGTGTGTACTGTAGTGTGTTGTAATTTGTGTTGTAGAGTGTATTTTTTTTATTGTGAATTATATTGTGTAGCTTATTTTATCCCTGTAATTTAACGTGTATTTTTTAGTATTGATACACCAATGAAAATACAGTTAAAAATGAAAAAGAACGAAATTAATACAAATTCATTAAATAAATAATCGTCAAAAAGGAAAACAAATGAAACCCTCATTAAATACTTAACACAATATGAGATAACAATTAAACAAATAGATAAAGAAAAATAATGTTAATTACTCATATGTACATGAAGTTTAAAATATAAAATATTTATAACAAAATGAAAACAAACAGTTATGTCGTAATAACAGAGACAAGTGATATATAAAATGTAGAGTAGTCGAAACTAAAATGAAAACTTATTTAAAAAATAATAATTAAAAAACTAAAATTAAACTAAGAGCTAATGTAAAAATAAATAATGAATAAAATATAATAAAAATGAGTTTGAAACTTAAATCAAGAATATGGCATGAAATAATTAAAGCGATACTATAAATAAAAACAACCTGTAATTTTTGTTTTTGGTGTTATTAATGCAAAATGTCTTCCAAGTATATAATATCCTTAATATGTTTACGTTCTTTAACAACACAACATATGCTACTTTCAATCCATGGAGCAAGTCCAAGCAAAGTGTAAGCGATAGAGACTTCTCTTTTTAGTACAACAAAATTCGAAAATTGATCAATCAGCAATAATGAAAATTTAAATTTATAACGAAAATAATCATCTATTATATTTCTCAACACAGTTTACAAAATCGTAACAAAATATTGTAAAACTGATAACGAAATAAGTATGTGGATCATTCTTGCAAAAAAAAATCGAATAATTTGAAGCTTGTTATTTTATTTTTACCATTCGATTAGCAATAATTAAATTAGTGGTGAACCATCTATTATACTAAATCTGGAAATAGATTTTGTTATATTTAAACATAATCCATTCCGATGGAAAATAGTTAGATATTTGTAAATGAAACTAAGTCTTTATATTTTGAAATTAGTATATTCATTACGAATAAATTACAAAAATTAAAAATCATATTCACAGTATTTTCCCATGTAAAAGTTAGGTTATACATGTATACCATTGCACATTTATATTATTTTTACAAACCAAATATAAACGTGATATTTTTTTTTCGTTGGTTTGATTTTAACGTATTTAGTATACTATCCATAGCTATTCATTGGCTTATGTTATATACACTGGGTTCCATGAATGTTTTTAATTTTGAGAGTTTTAAACAACTTTTTGTGAGTAGATTTTATACAATTTGTTCTTGAAACTTTTCAAAGTTATTTTATAGTTTTGTTTGTTTAGAAACTTTAAAAAAAATACATTTACGATATTTCAAACCTATTTTATTTAACGTAACTGGTGATACTTGACAAGTTGTTTTCTGTTCAGTGTGTAGCTATTTACTGGGGTGTAGTGTAGCAGGCCTCCACGTGGTGCACCTTGGATAACGCTAAATCTGCTACGACGATCGCCGAAGGCAACTTATTCTCGAGCCACATCGGTATGACTGAATGGATCGCCAACAGCCCTTCTCAGGGATTCGACGAAGCCTTTCGTATTCTTTTCTGGAACGCTGGAGGGCTGAACACATAAAAATTCACCGAAGTTAGGACTATTATTAGTAATTTAGACGCAGACATCTTTATTGTTGTCAAAGCAGGAGCTTCAACTATCCATGTATTAAAATATCAAGACAAGTAGCGTCGGGGAAAATCGTTGGAGTGAACAACAAGTCTGCCAGCAAGGTTACTAATCTCCACGAAATGACCGATACAGATAAATTAGAAGCTGTGTTTATAGAGGCTTGGCCGAATGGAACGTACTTCAAGACAATTAGCCTCTTTGATACGCCGAACAACACACCAAACATCGAACCTATTGCAAGCATATGTAACCACAGCAACAGCATCGTTATAGGAGACTTTAACGCCCACTCCACCCGATAGGGGTACACAACCCGCAACCGCACTGGCCCAACTATATAAGGCTTTATAGACAATTATTCTAGTCTGACGCGGATACCTTCCGGACCAACATTTCTATCATTTGCTGGATCCACCAGTACCCCAGACCTTGCCATAGCGCCCGTAATCCTCCTCACAAGAAGCAATCTATATCTCTTGGACGCTGTTGAGGGATGTGGACACCGAGTTCTATCCTTTAAATGAGTGATCCACAACGATTGCCCAGATAGAACTTTCGAATGGCCGATTGGAAAAAATTGACACTGACAAACGAACTCCTTCCAGCGAGCACAATGGTTGGCAACATTGATGAGTCAACAGCACTATTCACAAAAGGAATACTTGAGGCAGCCAAAAAGTGCATACCAAGAGGACAAGTGAGAAAGCACAGACCTTTCTGGAATACCACCCTCACTATACTCAAACGAGGCAGAATCTAAGCTAGATGTCCTCGTAGGCGTCGTCATTGTCGACGTCGTAGCCGTCCTGGTAGCCATCGTCGTAGCCGTCGTTGTTGTCGACGTTGTAGCTTTCCTCGTATCCGTCATCGTTGTCGACGTCGTGGCAATCATCGTTGTCGACGTCGTAGCCGTCATCGTTGTCGACGTCGTGGCCATCATCGTTGTTGACGTCGTAGCTGTCGTTGTTGTCGACGTAGTAGCCATCATCGTTGTCGACGCCGTAGCCGTCATCATTGTCGACGTCGTAGCCGTCATCGTTGTCGACGTCGTAGCTGTCGTCGTCGTTGACGTCGTAGCTGTCCTCGTGGTCGTCATCGTAGCCGTCCTGGTAGCCAACGTCTTATCCGACCTCGTAGCCGTCGTCGTCGTAGCCATCGTTGTAGCCGGCGTCGTTGTTGTCGTCGCTGTCTTATACCATGACACAAAACACACAGAGAAACACATGACGTACAATGCATTGAAATATAAATTATTAATATTAACTGTAGTGACATTCCAACATTCTTACGTACATAATATACAATTTTGCATTACATATCGTTCACTTCTGATTTGAAAGATTGCCTTAGACTCTAATTTTTTTAGAAATATCTGGTACGTTAAACAATATAATACCTATTAATTTATATATTTTAGCTATCGCATTGATTCATAACGTAGATTACGGGTATGTGTGGATTTTGAAGTCACCGGTATATAAATACAAATCAGCCCATCTCTAATTCGTTCAGTCTAACGTAGACAACTTATTTTTACGGAGCTAACGGTTATAACGGACGGCAGACCTCGTGAACTTTTGTATTTAAGAGTTTTTACAAGAATATTTAGCTTAGTAGATGGTAAAGTTATATAAATAACTTGTTTCCATCAACGCAAGTATATTTACAAAACTCTTACAAGTTGAAATAGACGTTTTCAAGTATACACAAAAATACTAACACATTTTACCTTAAATAACAATGAAATATAAATAAAATACAAAAAATGAAGAGAAAAATACAATTATTTTCAGTCGAACAGTTTTTGTTTTGTAAAGTCTATATTTACATTCCCATATAAATCTGTATTTTAACAAAAAAACGAACGAGAAATCTAAAAAAAATTTCCCTGTGTGGGTTGAAAATAAAAAGTCAATACATTTTTTATCAATATAAAGCGTAGAAATTCTCAATTTTTTTAGTCGTCATATTAAGTAGACAGACATATAAAAGTAACATTGTCCTTATTTATAAAATCTTATAAAATGGTTAAAACATCTACCTTCATTTATACAATGAGTATAAATACTCATTTCAAATTAAATTTCTACCGACTTCTAAAAACATACATAACATGACATCTAACGGAGAAAATGAGGAAACCACTTTTACAAATAAAACAACAGTAGATAGAGAAAACTATTGCTCTTAGCAGAATAATTAAAACTTTTCTAAATGTATTAGTTGTTCTTCCGTTTTATTTACCAAGCAATACTTACAGCTGTTGCATAACCCTAACAAAAACCTATCTTGTAACCTAATATCTGACCTACCTCCATTTTCTTTTGCAAAGTTACAGAAATAGCTTAGAGTTTGATCTTTGTTAAGTAAAAACACAAAATCTATTGAATGGGAACTTTTTTCACTACATGAAGCTGATATTTTTCGCTGGGGGGGGGGATAAATTGAATTAAATACCCTCTCTGAACCACAATATATTACCACTTATTCTAATATTATTTTCATCACGAAAAGAATGTTTTGATCTTCAAGGCAATAAATAAATGTGTCGTAGATTTAGAAAACAGGGAGTAACTAAGATTAATATTTTAGACAATCGACGATTGCGTTGCAATCTGTAATATTGTGTTGTGTGTGTATTTAAAATAGAAATATTTAATATGGCCACTGCCACTTACCAAAGATACTTGTCTATATTACAGATGTATAAACACAAATATACAGTAATTAAACAACAAATGTTGTCATTTTATAGAATTGTATTATTAATTATAGAAAGTATGCAAGTTCTCTGAAGACAACATATCGTTTTTTTATAATATAGAGTTTCAAGACTATTTTTAAAATTCACATTTTCTAAATTATCTTGACTATCAAAGTGAAGATTTACACTTCAATATCTTTCAATATCTATTACATAAGTAGACAACAGAGGTCATAGGCCGCGATCTGTTGACAAGATAAACGATTTTTTTTAATACCAATGAATATTGGTGTTATTTATTTATGCTTGCAATTTTAAGGAGGTATTTTCTAATTTATTTATAGTTACGAATGATAAGAAAATCAAGTTAGACATATTATACAAAAATAAACAAATACCAAAAAGTGTAGGAAAACATTTAGGCCGTTGTGTGATCTAAAATCCAAACCATACCTGTACGATTTAATTCATTAACATAAGATACATTATTCAATGCTAATATACAGAGCTTGTTTTACAACCTGTGTTTAATCATCGTACTATGGAATATAATAGATATACAGAATATCATTATTAAATTTAATTGAAACATATATTAGAGTAAATATATAATTATGGTAAATTTAGAGTCAGTTTAACCAATATCAATTTAACCAAATATCTTATTAGCAATATATTATATGCAAATTAAAAATTTGTAATCGCGTACAAATAGTAAAATAAAAGATAAATTTAAGGAGAAATATAAAAGCATTTGGTCTTGAGAGATTTTTAATGTCGAATCGATAAATACTACAAATCTTGTCACAATATAATTATTAGAGATTTCAACAATGAATATACTATACAGAGATTTTTTGTTATTATTTTAAACCTTTATCACTATAATATAGAAACCTTCTTCATGTTTTATTCTAATATAGATGTTTAATTAAAATGGAAAATCTAACAATTTAAATTATTGTTTTAAATAGGTAAAAATGGGACATTACTTTATGTTTAGATACCCAGCCTTGTCTACTTTTGAGTTTTTATAATTACTAAAATCTTTACTCTTTGATAGAAACAGAACCTCAAACCCGTGTTTATTCAAGTAGTCCCTTTTCAAGAACTAGTCCGTAATAGAGTATCGCAATATTTTTATCCAGATTTGGAAGCTGTAAACTTGTTTTAATGTTTCTAATAAAAAACGAACTTTTGTTATTATTATAACAATTGATTGTAAAATTAAAACTTGACCACTTACTTTTTATATTAAAAAAATCTTAATTTTATTAAACATATTTTGTTCAAATGATGTAACTCAATTACATTGCAACGAAATTAGGCATCAACTATACAAAAATTTCAAGGACTAAGAATAACTTGAGTTATTACAAATAACTTATAAAACTTTTGTTTTAAGAAAAATATTACATTTTTACAAGTAATATTGATATAATCAATGAAAACCTTAAGTTTAGGTCATAAAAACTTTAAGTCATAAATTTTAAATCAATTATTATTAAAAATAACTTCAGTAAAATTACGAGATTCTATTAGGAAACGTTTCTAGTTCAACAAATAATCTCAAATAGTTCTATAGAGATCAATAATTTAATAGTAAACTAGCAAGGCATCTGGATTACGTCCGTTATTGAATCTCTAATATTTTATAAACAACTCAATTATATGTTTCCTTTTCTGCTAAAACGTAAACCGGTTACAATATAGTGTTTAACATCAAACGGATTTTATTCGCGTTTACTTAGATATTTAAAAAATTACGTAGACTGCAAGATAATATTTAACTCTTTTCGAAATAGATAAGATATTACTAATACACAAGTTATTTTACAGAAAAACAAAGTATAAAAACAGGTAATAAAAATAAATGTTTAGAGTACCGTTGGTTAAAATTGGTAATATTCAGTTAAATTAGAAAATTAGGTAAAATAGAAAATACACAAGATAGTTGACATAAAAAATGTATCAATGAAAATGTTAACATGGAATTTACGGAAGAGTGACAGATAGTGTATCATTCATCGTATTTATTAATCATCTAACACAAACATTTCAATTAACATTTACGCTTACTCAGACTAAATGAAAGAATTATATTGTCTGAAGCACATATTTTTTAAATCCAAACATCGAGTTTTACTGTCTTTCCAAAATCTGTTGCGAGGAAATATTAGAATTTGATTATTTTTTTCGACTATGCTTCAATTCTATTTAAACGCCAAAATTTGTTGCATGGAAATCCAATCGAGGAGATTGGTTCACCAGTAGATTTTATACTGACTGTGAGAAATGAGGAAATTATTAAAAATAAAGAACAGTTCATACGTTATGTTCAAACACAGTTTCTTTTATTAAGAGTTTTTTCCCACATTGAAAAATAAATTTCTAGATTCTCTTGGAATACCGTTTATTTCCTTTATGAATCTGCCATTTGAGGCTCCTCCTCAGAGCTTCGCTACCCCAAAAGTTAGACCCTTTTCAAAAGCTACGGATATCAACAAGTGGAATTAATTAGCTCATGGGGATCCAGGATGTTCGAACTGTCCCTCCGGTCGTGCTTGCCCTAATTTTTCGACCCCTTCCAAAATCTACGTAAAAGAACAAGAGTTTATCGAAAAGTTGTTCCAACTATAATATCTCAATATGGCAAGTGAAGGGGTAACACTTTCTCTTTAGACACTTTTTTGAGTTAGTTTAAATAAAAGATAAATAGAATCATTAAATGTTTATTATATATGTGTCCCTTTAGAATCAAACAATATCCAACTCCCTCGCAATGATTTTGCATTAACTATGAAATCCATTTAGTTGCCTTGTTAAAAATTGGTATTGACCTTTATTTAAAATTTAATTTTCTGAATTCACTGAACCTCTTTTTGAAAAAAAATAAAATATCCCAATTATTAGGGAGTTAATCCTCCATCTTTTTGAACTAACATATTTAAAATTAAAACTGCTACGTCATTTAATTACAACGTAATATTTAAGGATGTAATCAATAGTATTTAATTAGGTATAACGATTGTTTAGAAATGTTTTCCTTTTGAACCTTTTTTAAGATACGACAATATACAAATTACAACTAGCTTAAACCATGTTCACGGGAAGACACTAAATTTTTGTATTGAAAAAAGTAGAACTAAAGTAACTGTTATTTAAAGGTCATTACTAAATACTTTTTGTGATTCTACCAGCTAGTATAGATAACGTACTATCTTAAATAAATAATTACATTAGGGGCATAATTCAAAGCACGTTGCGTAAACAAACATTAAGCTTCACAATCTCAAGAGTATGTAGTTTTTAGTAGATAACGTCCAATATAAACACGGGTTTTACGATAGTTTCAACCTTATCATCAGTAGCTTTTTTAATAAGGATAAATTGACGATTGTCAAAAAAGACTTAAGTAAAATTTACTGTTTAGCAATAAAAATCAGAAATTAAAAATACCGAGGCTCCAACTAAAACGATACTTAAACACAAATTACAGTAAGAAACTCTAATATTAATAATAACTTTAGAAATGCATTAACGTTTTAAACCATAATAACAAACCCTTTAACTTGCGTCAAAGATATTCAGGAGAACTATAATTTGTTAATCAAATAAAATGGCCAAGTAACACTCTACTATGGGTTATAATGGGCACAATGAATACAATGCTAATGTTTTTGAATTTATAAATAATGTTAACATATCGAAGATTATGATAGACCCAATTACAGATTTCGTAAACATTTTAAATAACACGATTAAAAAATCTACAAACCTGCTTAACTAGTCAGGCGTAACACCTTGATTGCTCAAGCACCTTAGTTTATGGGATTATCCAAAATTCATAAAACTGACAACACCTCTCATTAATTTCACTACGGCGCTTGTGTTTAAACCTACTAAAATATACGATTTCATATTTAAAAAAATAGTTAAGAGTTGTAAAACATCCATAGTAATAAGAACAGTATTGATTTTGTAACAAAACAAAAGACTTTGAATTAGAACCCAACAATAAATTAATTTCATTCGACATTAAAAACCTACGAGTTCATTGTAAACTTTATACCAACATACTGGTCCAGGATAACATAAATATGTTAGAACTGTCTGATGCCAATAAATCTCTTTACAATTTACAATCCACGGGTTTATAGGTTAATTTTTACATTTGACGTCAAATAGGCCCTACGTTACTCCATATTTTAATGTTTATATCTGAGAATACAGCTCACATGATAGGCTCTCAATGTTTTATATTAATGACGTTAATTTCAATAAGCTTACGAATTATAAACGTTTTATGTGTAACCTATAAGAACGTCGATTGTAAATTGTAATTTTCAAGTGAAAAAGAGTGACCTCCGCAATGAAAACATTATCTATTGTTAAGAAGTAAGGTATGTAGTAGATTATACAAAAAACTCGAAAATTACAAGTCACCTTTATGTAAACAATAACCATAATTTTTATTGGAATTTATAAAATTGTGGTTATAAGAATTTGTAATTACTGATCATTAGCTTTACAATAGTACTTAGATTAATGCGATTGGACAATTTTTAGTGTGTGAATTGTTGATTTGTAAAATAAAATGTGAATTTACTTTGTCTATATTGTCGATAGCCACACGCAAATTTCCGGCAATATATTGTCGATTACATTTAGAAGGTTTTTAACTTCACATTATGTTTACCCATGACTTGCCTCACGAAATGTACGATTTTAATGTATATTTTCATATTTATTAATACTTTCTAAGTCCTAAAGAATTTACCATTTTGATGCTTCATGTCACATTTAGAGATTATTTTGTGTGACTAAAACTAAGTACTGTACACAAATGCAATGTTATCTAGTGGACTTCAATAAATACAATAACTTTGTGTGGGAAGTCATTCCACAGAACGATTCCCTAAATTACGTATCACTTCACCAAGTCATACAATTAAACTTACCTAGCAGGGTATCTACCAAAACAAAAATCTCATTAAAGCTTTTAATAAAAAGTTTAAAACTTTACATTAACTAACAAAATTCAACAACATACAAATTAAACTACAGGAAACACATAAACACAAATATATAATATCAGTATTTAAATCTACAGGATTACTTACATTCTTTCAAACATACACAGTGACTAATATCATTCATAGATTCCTCTATATGTTATTTAGTAATGTCCATTAAATTGAAAATCTACGCAAATTTATTTACATACTTAAAAAAGAATTTTAAAAATGTCCACGAATATGGCAAATTATTAATTAGAATAGGTAACAATGAACCGACGAGAAGTGATAATGAGAATTCATTTCCCAAAAGTATTGGTAATGTGTATATATATATATATATATATATATATATATACGGAACTTGATGACTTAAACTATAAACCGTGGTGTAACGTTAAAATGTGGTTATGCTCCTTATACAACATAAATGAAAACGAGACGGTTTACCATTTTATTGCTCGCTGTCCTATCCTAGCCGATATAAGAAATTTGTGCTTTTTCAAACGCAGTTTAAATAGGGGGGAATTTGAACCTTTATTAAACGGAGAAATTGGTGGAGATTGGGTAAATTCATGAAGATTGCATGGAAATTCAGATGGGAATTAATAAATGAATTTAATTTTTAACTGTAACAGTACACAAAATTTTGGTTGGGGAGGTGGGGGTTACACCTAAACTCTTGGAAGGATTACTCTAAATCTATTTATATATGTAAGTAATTTTAATTGTATAGCTGGTGCCAAATTAATTAGTTCTGTAGTCATTTATATTGAATATTTTGTATGATTATATATGTATGGGTGCATTGATGTGTAACATCCTAATTCCATAACTAAATCTGCAAATAAATCTCATTCACTCGTCTTCCATAAATTCAACTTCCGTCCCTTGACAGATGCTGGCACCTGGCGACCTTCTCCAAAACTAAGCATCGCATGACATGCAAGCGCAAAGTCCATCCGCTGGTCAGGCTATCGGATCTAAAACTCTAGTCTAGTCTACCTGTAATTATTCGCCATGTGAACGTCTTTTCATAGCTCCGTGAGACACATTCCTTCTTGTCTCAAAACTTACAACCTTCTCATCTCAAAATTACTACATCCTCGTCTCAATACGTTAGTCTACAGTTTTGTGCGCTCAAGTGTTCTAAAATGTTAAATAAATTATTATTTTCACGGCACAAGATCACGTGCTCCGCGACAGGATTTTCCAGGTATTTCAAATTTACAGATTTTGTCATATCATAAATTTTATTAATGTTTTAAAATAATTTGTTAATTATCATGTATTCTTTAAAATATGTATTTCATGTTTTATTTAATATTCAATGTTCTTTTTGAAACTGAATGATTATAAAAATTTTCATTTCTTAAAACATACTTTACAAAACCTTGAACAGGCACATTTTAAGTTTTGAACAATTATGTGAAATAGGTGCAAACTAATGTTGAACATTAAATGATCAGAATATCTTATTGAACATGTCAAATATAAAATAACTAGAGAAATCTCTTCTAAAACAGAAAATTTCGTTTTACAAACTTTTGCAGATTTTGCAAGTCTTATACAAGTTTTGTTTTAAACTAAACGAAATATATATAAATAGCTTTATAGTCATCTAAGAAGCTTTTAATTATAATCTTAACGAATTTCTGTGATGCAATCAATTTTCTTTAATTTTGACAAATAACCAGATATTTTCTTTAATAAAGAACTTTAATGCTACAACATGTCTGATTTTGCACAGACGCTAAAAAACGTGTTTTTTGCTTCAGCTAATACGCTGGTTGGAGAAACCTAGCAATTCTTGCCTCACATTGCATAGACCAGCGAAAGATCTTAACATGTTTCTACCTGTTTGCAAAACACGTTTTGTTTAATATATCTTCAGAGTTTCAAGTGCACAAAAGTGATGTTTTTTTTTTTAAAAAAACTGACTTTGCAGAACCTTGACTAAACTTACATTGTACATGTGTCTAAATTGCGTCAGCGAATATGTTTTTCTTAAAGCTATCTTTTAGATGTAGACTTGTGTAGTTATTTATAAATTATATAACAAATAATTGGGTGGTGACTGCATGCAAACTTTTGGTCCTAACAACCTCCAAGAGGTTATTTTCTAAATTAACATAATTGACGTCAATTTAAAAAATTTCAATATTCAAAATTTATATATATATATATATTTTTTTTTTTTTTATAAACTTCTCATTTTATAATAAATTCTTGTATTTTTAAAATATATAAATTTATTGGCCAATATAGCATTTAAGAAATTTATCAAACCAGTAATATTATGTAACTTTACTCTAGTAATAAACCTGTTTACAAAAGATATGAATTTTTCGTATTTAAAACATCAAACTCATTTATAAATCTTTACATTATTAAATTCTGTAACTGTTTTGAAAAACTATCATCTCATAAAGTAAAAAGGAATGGAATAAATATCAGTATCTTTTCATCTTTTTTTTTATTCTAATTTTACATTAAGGGCGTATAATTTTTTTTTTTTTTGGATTAATTATAATCCTGTTAATTATTAAGCTGTGCTCATTGTCTTTCTTTTTATTGTTAAATTTTGTAACTATATATATATAAACTAAAAAGGGGGGATAAATTTTTAGAATCTATTGATTAATTTTTTTATTTAAATTATTATATGTTACATTAAGGGCGTATAACTTTTACTAATTATGATCTTGTTAATCATAAGCTTTTTTTTACTGATGATTTGTGTCAGGATGTCTTTCTAAGTTGTAAATGACAAAATCTGAACCGTCGAAAATCCTTCTTGTAATAAATTTGAGCCTTGTTAATTACTAAATTTGTCTTTGTCTTTTTTACTTTTCTTTTTCAAACATTGTTACCATTTTGGTTCCGCCTTTTCTTAAATTTAAGTCCCCTGGTAACAGATGGAAGGAAGGTTATATACACACAGGTCTATATTGTAACGATATCACATCAATCACACCAGATAACATGATTAAAGTGATATCACAAAAACAAATTAAATAAAATAAATTAGGAATAAGAGATAAATCTTCACGTATAAAATTAAATTAGAGATAGAAAATTAAAAAGGGTTTACAAGGGATTGTTAAGAAAGGAGTGGAGGCACAAGCGCTGCAGATATCCAGAACGAATAGTAAAATTATTAGGGTTGAAAAAGGAAAGCGACGCTACGATTTATATTTTCAGAAGGGTTCAACAGACTAGGAGAAACCGAAACTTTCCACAAAATAACTACAAATTCAAAAAACAACCAATAGGAAGGACGAAATCCTATTTTTTTTGAATTTGTGAAAGTTAGTGTGGCGTTGCCGCGGAACTGAGGAGAGAAAGAAAAAAAGAGTCTTCTACTTCTACTAGAAGCGATGGAGTAAGGTGCGACTCTAGAGACTGGTTGTCTTCAAGTCACCAACATAGCTTTTTAATAGAATTTAGTAAAGTATAACTTCTAGCCTTCAGCGACAAGTATTGAGTATTAGCTTCAGCGAGAGATTAAATTAGTAGCCTTCAGCAAAGTAAAAAGATTGATATTCACCTTCAGCAGATAAGAGTTTGATTCGTCGTCTTCAACGTGAAGAAAATGTTGTTCATCGTCACCATGGGAGAAGGAGATTATCTCACCATCGCCAGGATCCATCATCAAGGAGCAAGTGTGTGCATCGAAAGTATTTTTTTAGGGTTAAATAAAGGGGAAAGTGGGAGTTGGGGTTTTGTGAAAGTGTGTTTTCATCTAAAGAGGGACCAGGACAAGGATTGATAAGTACCATATGTTTTCTATTAATATCTTTTTAATACTATTTAAATTTCATTTTGCTTGAGCTTCCAAAGGATTCCCACCGAGAATGTAGATTTCAGTTTTGTTAGTATAGGAAATTAAATTGAATCAAGAGTCAGTAAATTTAATCATTTCATTTGTTTTGTATATCAAGAGCTAGCCGAGGAGTAAATTGGAGAGATTGATAAATTTGAAATTGTTTTTAAAGTAAAGGTAATAAAAAAAAGAGCAGTAGAAGAAATATATTTGCCCGTATTGAAATTTGTGTTTGTTTAAATATTAGATTGTTATAAATAATTGAATGAAAGTTGTATGAATGTCTAATACATTTTAGAATAAGTTGCTAAAATTAGGTTGCTAAATGTGTAACTATCCTTACATACAACAAATTTTTCCTTGTTTGTTCTGCGCTAAAATAAATTGAGTTTTAGAAATTAAAGTATTGTGTATTGACCAAATAATTTCAGTACCAAAACAAAATAAATCATAATTAAATCATAAATAAGTAAGTAAAACAATAAAAGTAAAGGTTTTTTTTTATATAACATGCAAGAGGTAAATGTTATAATATATGTAAATATATGTGACTCATAGTGTAATTTTTAACTATATTGTTTTGTTTATGCCAACCCAGCTGACGGTCAAAAAGACCATTGCTGTAAAGTACTCTGTAAAGTAAGAATATTATTAGTTTATTTCATTTTATTTTATCTCCTATAATTATTTAATTGTGAATTTATTTTATATTTTGTATGGAATACATGTCAAAATAAAGTACTTTTTATTATTCAATATATATATTGAATATCAATGGTAACTAATGCATACATTTTAAGTTTGTGTCTTCCAAAGAACTGAAGAAAGCAATCAAAATCAACAATGATGTCATATACCACCCCCCCCCCCCCCCCCCATTCATCCTGCTCTTATGTTGCCGCATGTCTAAAATAAAGTGGAAAGAAGCTGAAGCTAAACGATCCAGAAGGCAGGTATACACTCAACCAACAAGGAATCATACAGGCCCATCTCATTACTACCATTAATAACAAAATTATTTATTTGAGATATTGTTACTTATACGCATGAAACCAAAACTGGAGGAATGGTAACTTGATTCCAATTACTGTACCAGTTTGGTTTTAGGAATACACACTCAACAATTTCATTTGAATAAACTGACATGATGTAGGAAACGTTAAAAAAATAAAATCTGATCATGTGTGATCCTTGATGTATAACAAGCTTTTGAAAAAGTATGACATAAATAGTTACTAAAAAAGTTTGAAAAAGATCTCCTAAATGAATTTTTGAGCATTTTACTAATATTCGACTGATAGACATTTCGTTATCAAACATCGTATCAATTACTCTGCATGCTGTGAAATCATTGCAGGTTTACCTAAGAGAAATATCTTTTAACCAACCCTGTACTTTCTGTTCACATAGGAAGTGGGTAACACAACAATTCCTACTTTTGCGAATTATGGCGACATACACATGAGGAATTAAAAGAGAATATTCACAATACTCAGTACATAGTCAGAGCTTGGACGGACAGTGGTGAGTGAAGCTGATTGAATCGAAATCAATTCACATAGTCTTTATAAACTAAATGTGAAAAATATTCCCTGGATTTTAATTCATATTTAATTTCTAATTAAAATGACGTGAAGTAGCAAGGAATAACATTTAACGATAGAATAAGTTGAAAGGCTCATTTAAAAAACAAAAAAAGAGCTCCCACAAAAATGAGAGCTGTATATGTATATAAGTTACTCTTGTACAAACAAGTAATACGACCTGTATGGATGTACTGCCTGCATTTAGGGTATTCACGATAAGTATTAAACTAAAATAATCAAACTTTTCAAAGTTTTACGTCCTATAATCAACACACCTTAGTCTATTCGATATACTATGTATAGTACTGATATTGCCGATTCGGAACACCAATATCAATGACAATCTGTCAGAGATATAATGAAAAACTATTACTGTATCTCCAAAATAATATCTATGATAAGACTTACTTTAACATGACTTTAAAATGGTCAGTTTAGAAGTACTAGTGTTTAGGGAATACTGTATTCAGTTTTCAATAATGTCAATTGTTAAGTTGTTTGTTCTTCAAATAAAAGTTTCAGAAAAATAAACAAACTACACATAAAACCCTGACATATAACTATTTTCAAATTATGTCTACTCATAACAACGAAATTACCTCATGGAGGTGAAAATCAAATTAGAAGCAACCCCCTGATATATTAGCAAACGAAGTCCATAATAAAACAGCTTTCGACATATAACCACGTTTAAAACGCAACTTAGAGAGATTCTTGAAAAATCACTCTCCGTTAATTTGAAATCGCCAAACCATTCAGACGTAAATAAGGGCTATTGCAAAATAAAAATAATAATAATATATAAAAATTAAACAAGTGACTCAATACAATAATTAGTGTAATAATCACAAAATAAGCTCTGAAAGCAATAAAGTTCTAGTGTTAAGTGTTAAGTGAAATATTCAAATAATATATTAATAGAAATGATCAATATAGAAAAGTTAATGTTGTGTGTGAAGTGAAACATAAAGTCCTACTAACAGAAACTCAAATAATGATGTAAGTAGTTTGAAATAATTACTCTTCAACTATTTTTAAAGGAAATATAAAAATTAAATAATATTAAAAACTAAACTAATCTTCATATCAAACCAATATCAATAAAAATATATCATAAATTAATAACATAAAATCAAGTATGTGTAACTAAAAAGTATGATTGGGAAATTAGAAACCTTACTAATACACATTATTAATAATATTAACCAATGTCCAACTACTATTAACATACCAATAAATAGTAACACAAATTTTGAACTTGTAGCCAACAGACTCATAGAACAAATGTTTAGAAATTTGATGTTCAAAACTAATCCAAAATAAAGCTGTACATTCTCTTCCTACACCATTTTAGTTGGTTACCTAAGAAAGTAAATTAGGATTACATACAAATTATATTTGGTTTCTAGGATGCAATATGATTTTGAAGCAAAATTTATTGTGAAGCAAGAAATAGAAATTATGAAAGAGTAATTTGTTTTCATTGATGTCCCTAACGACAAGACAGCAATATTTTGAATTATAATAGTAGAGGAGGAAATGGAAAAATAAGTAAGCTAAGGAAAAAAGAAATATCCCTACTTACCCTGTTTACACTTTACAATTCTGTGACATGGATTTATTTTCTAACAAGTGGAAAGTTCTATAAACTCTTCGTGTAATTCCTTTTACCGTAGTCTATGGTGAACGCTCATTTTTGACTCTTCCTTAACTACAAACTTGGATTCGAGCCACAACGTCAGAATCTCGGCTAAATGGACTAGCAATGCTTTCCTCACGTAAAGATATAAACATTAACTGCTGAGGAAGTTGTCGAGAGGTTTTCTAATCGTGACAACACGAGAATGGACTTGGTTTTTAAATGTGTAGTGTAATAATAATGGACTTTTGAATATATTAACGACAACAAAGTATGCAAATTATCCTTATGTTTAAGAAAAATAAATATATAGTACTTATTGTAAAAAAACTTCATTGTATTTTAGGGTTCAGTACTGTTTTGTTTATACACCAATCACTTAACATTGTTTTGTTGTTTTGGTCTTACACTTATTTATAAATACAATTATACGAATAAATAAAAGAGTTATTATGATTTGAATTTTATTATTATTTTCATTTTTTATTCAAAATCTAAATACAAAACAGACTTTTTTGTAGCAACAATATTTAAGCTAAAATTACATTTTTATCTGCTACAACATTTGTACCTAATATAAAATAATCCAACCTACCAAAGCACTATGATATAAGTAAGAAGACACTGCTGCTTTAGGTTAGAATATATTAAATAAGACGAAAGTCATATAGGAATAATTCTAAAAATAATTTTAAACAAGATATCCTCATTACCAAAAAATACTAATATCATAATTTATGCTAAACATTTATAAAAATAAAAACTAATAAAACATAACTAGAAATAGCTTTATTTGTTATTTATAAATAAACTAAAAACACTACTTTACCTGGAAGAAGCCACTGTACTCCCACTCAAACAGGGATATTTTATGTCTACCAGACCTCCCATCAGCTCGTCATCGCCAAAGTTCATCTTGCGCCCTGAGGACATGAAAAGTGAAGGTCGGACAAAATACGGAGGACTAATATTTATTTTTCTGTTAAACTTACCCTATAATTTTTACTTAGAGTAATTAACAGTAACTTTCATTACAAAATAAATTTAATTTTATAACTTTTTGTTGTAATTACTATTTCCATATAGTAAAAATTATAGATTGGAATTGTTTTTATATTAGAAAGTCAAAATTTGTTTGGCAGTTTTTTCTAATAAATCAAACTTATATAATAAGTTATCAATTAATAGAAGAGTGAGTATAGTAAAAATAATTTCATGTTAGCTGCTCACTCGCAGTGTGTAAGGGTATACCACTCTTGAGGTACTCTTCTGGATCCTACACATGTTGTCATCAAGTATTGGATTAGATCCCGCTTTATCAACTCTCACTTGACCAACTCTTGTCTTCTTACGATCCAGAGTATTCCAGGGCTCTGTATTTTTATTTTATGCCCTTTTATTCATATTTTATAAGGAGAAAAACTCAAGAGATTTTACATCTTTTACCAACAGGGGGAAAATTAAATATTCAAAATACCCTGTTTTGAGGGTAGGCGTGAATTTACTTCATATACGTTAAATTACTCACTGTACTTCAAAAATATTATTAAGATATAATTTTTCAAATGTTCCTAGTTTGAACTATAATTTCTGCAACTTTTAGAAGGTCCCAGTATATTGGCTTGTCTTAATATTTACGTAAACTAACATTAGCTTCCATAGTTACAACGTGGATATGAAGCGGTTGATATTGTTAACAATATTTTTTTCTCAGTCGTACATCTTATGCACAGAAAGAAGATTGCAATGTATCGGTTACATTTGGGGAGATATGGTTATATATTGGCGAATATTTTGGGTATTGGAATGCGTGTGGGCCGTTAAATTAATTAGCCATTATTGCAATTAACACTCCAAGTCACTGATACACTAAGCCAGCTTATAATGAGTTAAACAATTAATAATTATATCCAATATACGATGTTAAGGGGAAACGTGGTCTGGTTCTAAGATAGCGTAACCGTTGTCGGTCATAACTATCTCTGATACAATTACGGTTAAATTTGCGAGCACTTAATTATCCGTCTTCCTGGGGATCTATGAGACAAGGTAAAATGGTCTTAGTCGACCATTGTTCAGGTTATTATGGATTCATACTTTAAACGGTCACCGGTTAATTGTACATAAGTACATAGCGACCACACAATTAAGATTGGAACATGAAATCTGCTATAAGGAACTATAATGTGCCTTATAAAACCCATCTGAAATTCAGAGAAATCCATTAGTAAATGTCAACGCGAGAGCCATTTGAAACTGATTTTGTTCAAATCTCATGTTATTCAACTTATACATATTCAATAAATTAAAAAAAAAAATGTCAATTTCAATTCTGAATGTATGAGTACCAACCTCACATTTCTACGATCACAAATATTGAAGATATTGTTAAAATGTAATTTATAACTCTGACATCTTAAGAAAATGTGATGATATAATATAGGTATGAGATCCGGTAAGGTAGGGAGTGATGAATGTTTAATATATACTCATCTATGACACCTGTTTGGGCATTGGCGACATCAAGACAGTAGTGATATTCACAATTACAAGTCTTTCTTACAACCCTTTTAAACAAACTTATCATACTTGTTAAAGATCTCTCCAACTACCAATAAAATTTTAACGTTAACTTCAAAGCCAAATAAACGATCTATGTTCTATTGCATTTAAAATGTATTCCATTTTATATGGGTTGAGCGAGTATCTTGATGGGCAACTGTAAGTTTAGAATGATTTACAAAAAATGTCGCTCATTATTTCCAAAGCTGGATTTACATTTGACTTCAATGTTTATGTTTGATAAAATGTATCCTGAAAATCTCCCGATTTTTTTTTTATCAAAATCGTATAAGGAGTATTTTAGAAAATAGAATAATTAGGCACAATGGTTTTTTTTGTAAACTTCATTGAAGGTGTAATAATTCTAGAATTAAAATTAAAATCCGTGCTTCAACGAGCTTAGTTAAAACTTCAAAAAAAAAGTCTTCAGTTACATTGGGATATTGACAACAAATCTAACATCTACTGTTATTTTCGAGTTTTTTTTAAAACAAAAACATAATATCTATTGTATCTATCATAAAGTTTTATTGCTAAAATTTTGCTCTTGAAAAACCGGATCTAAAGAATTATAATTTATTATTTCATTAAACAAAATAAAGATAACAACAAGCGAGTGAAAGAGCTCCCACATAAATTTAGTTTCTATTTCTGTTTTATCTTATTGTTTTTTTATGAATAAAACGAAAGAAAACACATAGTTATATTGCTCTGATAAGGTTGTGACTGAAAGAATTTATGATTTAAGGAAAGGAAGCTCTTATATATTGGCGACGAGATAATTTCATTCTTTGACTTTAGAAAATGATCATGTTATTAGGAATCAAAATGGATCCCAGGAGTTGGGTTCAAAATCTTTTTTTTTTTATCAAACAGTGATTCAGTGCTTAAAATGTTTTTATTGAAAATTTATTTAGTTGATTAATATTAATTTTTCTTATATATATAAAACCTCTCTATTTAATTTCTGTTATCAGATTATACATATAAATTTATTACACGTAATATCTAACTAGTTGAATAATTAAATTAATATCCTAAGCTTTCGTTCCAGATCTATCCAATTTATACATAATAGAGAAATTATGACGGAATATATAGGAGTATATATTTAAATAAGATTTCCAAGAATTTACTAAACAGGCTTATACATGAAGCATGCTGACCTTCCAATTGAAGACCCCTATTGGCTCAGGGTCCGGATTGATCCTTCATATCGAATTTTCTTCGAATGGCGATTGCCAAAGACAGCTGACCTTCGATACCTTCTTACTGCGCCAGACCTCGATTGTCTACCAACCTTGGCTTACATACTCTTGGTCATTCGTGACATGTTAGTAGGTTGCAATCCAAGCAATTACCCAAAATGTTGTACTCTGTCATAATGATTATTTATACTCTTGTATCTATCGATTGGACTTAGAATATTTATCTATTACATTCTAACTTAACCTAATTTTAAATCCTAAATTAAGCCTAAATACTAAAAATGATAAAGTGTGAAATGGCCACTAATGTAAGAAAGATGTGACAATCCTTAAATTAATATCATAGCAGGAAATACAGCATTCTTCAACTAGTTTCTGGTTTAATCATTTTTCATTTATTCTTTCAGGTCTCTCTTGACCAACTGCTCTATTCTCACAACTTTGAAGCTATTATAATATTCGAGGGTTAAAGGTACTTTTAGTACGGTCTATATAGAGAAGTTAGTTTTTTGGTTCGATTTTCATTTTATGTTAAACAGAATTTGTATGCTCTGTTTTGTTAGGGCAATGAGAAATTTTCCCCATATAGTAAAGATATACAAAAAAAATAAATGTTTAAGGAATTTCGCCTACACAAATGCTCACTATTTCCATCTCTATAATAAAACTCCGACACACGAAACCATGGAAGTTGGAATGTCTGACGATTTATAAATTAAAACAATTTAACACAATTTATCTCACTGTCTATGTAACATGAGATGATGTTTTGATTCGAAAATTTAACATTTGGTTTTTATGTATATATTTTCTTCGTTTGTGTGCTTCTTAGCGTGCGTGCGTGTGTGGGTATGTGTATGTCATATTTATGGGCAAATATTTATTTACCAATCTTTATGAAATTTAGAAATAAGAATTTTTGCAACTACGCTAAAATTTCCAAAATATTCTGTTTTAAAATGGTCGCCACTCTAAATTTATTACCAAGTTCCAATGCATGGACGGGGTACTTTGACAAGGAAAAAAACTCATGCTCATCTCTGCTTATCAGAATGGCTTCCTGAATATCTTCTCGTGTCCCTACCCGTATGTATGACGCTACGTGCCTCTCTGACTCTCACATTATCTATATTTAGGGCGGCTTCAATACCTGACTCTTACAGCCTGTATATTATAATAAATACCTGTTTTTGGGTCACGTGTCTCTTTTGTTTCTGGCTGCATGTATGTCTGCTTGTCTCACTGTAAATGTATGAGACCATGATTGTATCTCTGGCCGTCTACCCTCCTAGCTATAATTGCCTGTGTGTGAGTCTGGTTGGACCTCTGCATGTCGCCTTTGTCTCTATGCGTGGATGCCTACCTGTATGTCTAGCTGTCTATGCCTGAAAGAATGTCTGCCTTTCTGAGAGTCTGATTGTATCTCTGTATGTTTGGCTTCCTATATGTCTGGCCGTCTCAGCCTATATATATGTCTTCCTATAAGTCTGGCAGCCTTTGCCTACATGTCTCTAAGTATGATTGTATCTCTGTATGTCTGGCTGCTTTATTCGGCTTTATGTCTCTATATGTATGCATGCCTGCCTGTTTATATTTGTGGTTGAACCACTATAAGCCGCCTTGTCACTCTGTCATATCTAGCCGTCTTTGCCTGTATGTATCCCTGCCATTGAGAGAGCCTGGTTTTATCTCTGTATGTTTGGCTTCCTGTAAGTCTGATAATCTTTGCCCAAAAGTAAGCATGACTGTCTGTAAGTATGATTGTACCTATGTCAGGCTGCCTTTAATCTGCTTGTGTCTATATGTATGGATGACTTACTTGCCTATTTGTATCTTCAAATTTAATTTATTTAATGTATATCTATAAATATAATAACTACAACTGGAATGTCATTAGCTTAGTGACAAATACAAAATTACTTCGAGGGAAACAAGAAACGCATATGTTGTCAAAGCTTTATGCCTTTTTTCGAAACTAAGAATTGAACCACGTTAGAACTTTTGAATTTGAAGTGATTATGGCTAGTAGCTTATTAAATTTATGCTTTAATATACAGGTTTGTTCAAAAAGAAATAGCCACTTTCTTAACTAACATAGTAAAATGATTTAATCAACAAAAAATAAATAAATAGTAGCATTACAAAGAACAGCTTTCAAAGTTTTAAATAAACAAAATCAAGAGTTATTTTGCAATAATATTTCAACAAACAGCTGTTATAAAAAAACTTTAGTTTATTAGCTGCCCAGTAATATGACTTAGGACCATGAAAGGTATGAATTATGAAGTTTGAATTTTATTGATGTAGAAAATTGTTTATTTCTAATGAATAACCATGTATATCTTTTGAAAGAGACATTGTAAAAATTTGTCGCTATTAAAAATAATAAAAATTTTATAGGAAGCGCTTGAAACGGAAATTATATTGCATAAATAATACCGTAATTACCGTAGTTATTTTTATCAAGTATTCTAAAAAAAAATTCCTCATGAATATTGAAGATTAAATATTATTGTAGTCTTATAATTAATCGCAATCGGCAGATTCGCAGCACGTAATATATTATATCAGTCTAATAAAAAAAAAAGCGTTCTGTAGTCCATTTGGAACTCTTCATTGTATGACTAGTTGACAATATCAAGGCTGATGAAACAGTCGACGCAAATAATCTAAATGAAAACTTACTTCTTAAGAAATCTAGAGATGTCGATTCAGTAAAAGAAGACATCGCCGGCCGTAGCTGATCAAAGAAGATTTCTTGAGTTTCAACACCACCGAAGTATCGAAACTCAAGGTTAGTTAAACAGAAGTTTAACATGGTACCAAGACTTAAGTTTTTATTAATAATTCGTATTTTATTGAGTTAAATTTTAAAAAAGTTTCAAAAATTTAGATCATTTTAAAATATTGACATATATTATAACAAGTTTCTGATTAACCTAAATAATGTATGTTGAAGGTACGTCAGTCATAATTTTAAGATAAGTAAAAGTAAATTATTAATATAGCAAATGACGAAATAGTTCCAGTGTTGATAAACAAAAGACAAAAGTGTTCACATCAGGTTCCTATAGAAATAAAGTAGAAACTTTTTTTGCTAATCTTAAATAGTTTATAATGAATTATTAAAATCATTATAGGAAGTTCAATTTTATAAAAAATAATGTGTTCATTGTTTTAAAAATTGAGATAATTGTACAATTGTAATACAAATTTTTTAAAGTGGACAGAATTAAATAAGGACAAAGCCGACAGCACAGAAAATGCAGTGGTAAGATCTATGGAAATACGCTACCCGAGACAGCGCCTCGAGTACATGCAATAAAAAAATTAAATCCAATTAAAAGGTATTATTTACATTATTTTTGGTAATGGAAAGTCTCTTAATTTTCTTCATGAAGCTCTTAAGCTGCACGAGTAGCACGATAACAGCGGACCCAGTTAGAAGGCGAATAAGAACATTGCAGTATACGTGTCTGTATGTCTGTCTAAAGTTTGGTAGTGTCTCTGTAAATCAGGCTGTCTGTCTCTGCCTGTTGTATTCCTGCATGTCTGTAAAACTATTTGTGTTACTTCATTTCTGAATGTCTCTCCGTATTGTTTCTCTTTGCAATACAAATTGAGTCGTATTATCTTACCAAAGGTCTTGTTGTTTCAAAAAGTGCAGATGAATACCAGTATTTGCAACTTTTTTTTAAAAAATGTTAAAAAAGTAAAGTTAATAATGAAAGGCCTTGTATCAAGATTTATAAGATGCCATATTTTATGCAATTAATTTAAATTACGCAAATAATTGTTTAAATAGAATCATCAAGAGATGTTTTCTTAAAACATAATTCAAATACCAGTAATGGCTTGGTAAAAACATACATGTTATCTTTTATAATAATTGCATCTATGACCTTGCACAAAAAAGAGAAACTGTTTTTTTCACTCGATGCTTTTTGTAATTTTATTCCGTTTTTGTTTATCATGACGCAAGTTTACATTCACTTTATAAAATTTACATAGTCTGTCAACCGAAATAAATTATAATGTTAAGATAATTGGGGAATATATATAATTGACAACAATAAGCAAAGTTACCAC
Source organism: Aphrophora alni (assembly GCA_963513935.1). Lineage (NCBI taxonomy): Eukaryota > Metazoa > Arthropoda > Insecta > Hemiptera > Aphrophoridae > Aphrophora > Aphrophora alni. Next base: position 41,962,471 of record OY740774.1, read on the forward strand.
TTACAACTCTACTAACATGGGACTTGGGATCACGTTCGTTCTTGTGCTCTTGGTAAGATTCAACATTTTGATATTTCCTAACTGTTATACTCGTATGTAATGTGTGTGTTAGAAACTAAAAGTATTTCAATTATACATTAAATATAAAAAAACCTAATAATAAATTATACAACTTTAGTTATTAATTAATATTAATATTATTTTTCGATTTGTGGATGAGTAATTAACAGAGGCATTGCGATTTTTTGAAACGTTACATAAATTGATATTGTAATGAATGGTAATTAGTTTTTGGTCTCTAGGAAAATGGCCCTTTTAAAGGTTACTCAAAATTATTATTATAATTGACTCTGTTTATTGCCTATATGAGTAAGTCGACAGCACTAAAAATAAAACATTCAAGAGTTGAATCTCAATAGACCCCAAAACCACGAAAAAAGTGTAATTACCTTAGTATAGTACTTTAGGTTAAGTTAGACAATATAACTACAACAACCGGGTTGTTTTAACTTGCACAACCTTCGCCTATCTATTCAGACATCTCACGGGTATTTAACAAATACCTACCAAAAGTACCAAAAGTGTGCTAGCAATTTTACCATGATTATCAAACTTTACACAAAATCTGGTAACAGCGCACTTTGGTGAACCTTTTTATAAAATATACAAACACATTTCGTAGTTCAAATCTCATTCTACCGCAACGAAATCTAGACGCACTTTGCTGTCCAATAGTTTTATTCTGCTTGAGCAAAACATGCCCCGGGGTTGGGGAGTGTTAAGATAGCACATAGCAAATAATAAAGCTCCGGTAATCGTTAAAACAGGAAATTATTTCTACTTTCATATATATTGAATGGACAAAAATAATTAATAATAAAATAGAATTGATGAAAACTTGACCCGTGATTTACTGCCCCAACTATATATTATATATTCATACAATAAATCATTATTGAAATTGCAATATTTCGGCTATGAATTCTCAGGAAAGTGTTGAATGAAGAGTCACAAATTCGGAGATATTTGTTTAATTCTAAAATACATAAATAAATACCCATGATCTCCTCTCTTCAAACAATAGTATTAACCATAAATAATTCATAATTCAAAAAATATAATAATCAAAAGTCTTGTCTTTTCAACTAACAATGAATATATAAAAATGAAATGGTAATATTTTTCATATTTTAATTTATTTCAAGTTTTCCTGCTTAATGTTTACAACGTTTCTTATTTTCAGGCTTTCAAAGTAAATTGCAACATTCTGGACGCATTGGTTAAAGATGCACTCGCTGACGTGACAATTAAATCCTCTGAAATAGACAAAAGTATAAACGAGAATATTAAGAATCAAAAGAACTTGCAGACAATATTGCGTCCCCTTGAATCTAACTTGTCTAACGCTCTCGTCAACACTTACCTGGCAAGTTACATATACAGTTTGGAATCTCTTTATCAAATGTCATTAGGAACAGATGAAGAAAGCTGTTTCCATCTCCGTCCAATAGTAGTTGAATACTTTAAAAATCAAAGTAAGTATTGCATTTAAATACATTAAGGTTCACGGAAATTATTCATGTAGATAAAATAAGCCTAACCTAGCTTAGGTTAGATTCCTCTCTTTCATCTTTTATATCATGTCTCTCTTTACCAACTTTTGTTCCCTTCCGACCCTGGTGGGTATAATATTCGAAAGCTAGGGATCACAATTTCTTGTTTTCCCTTCATTATTTACAATGTGATGATGAACGAGATGTTGTTCGCCATTAAACAACAAGATATTTATATTAGGTATAATAAAATGAATATACTATATATGAGTGAATGATCGCTGTCAAACGGTTCTTCGTATATTTCAATATTAGTGAACCGATTTTAAGTTTAATTAATTTTATATCAAAATGTAGGCCTAAACCTGCTGATCAAATTAAATGATTCAGTTATTACATTCGCCATGCGTAATATATTAAAATGTAAAATAATGTAATCTACCCTTCTGTAGATTATGTGAGTCAAACAGAGCCAGATAGACAGACATCAATCCACAAATATGTATTTACCTTATTTAGAATTATATTTTACGATGATTATTGATTACAGTTTATTTTCAGCTGAAATTTACTATAAAGTCTGTGTCTCTCGCTTCTCAAAAAGTATAACTGAAGACGAACTTAAGTTGTCAAATTTGACAAAAGCAGTAAATACAACATCAAAGACTCTCAGAGATTGTGGAAACAATCCTGCTTTCCGCAGGAACATACAATTTGGTCGTATCTGTGTCAGGGATGCTAAGGCTTCATTTACTAAGCTGATTACAAATTTAAACAGCAGCCTAGGGAATCAAGTGAATTATGTTGAAGAGGTCTCGAAATGTATCACGAACACTATCAACAGAGGAGAAGATCTCATCGAAACTCTCAATGATGGGGTGTCGGATTGCGTACAGAAAGTTTCCAATAATACTGAACTTATACAAACTTTAAGCGACTTATTACCTGTAAGTACAAACATTTATATTATTTGTTTAAATTGTTAATTATTGGGTTAATAATAAGGTAATGTTTGTTTGTTTTTTGAGTCTAATAGGTATAAAATAAAGTTCGAAAAGTAAACATATCCTCTAATCTGAAACAGTTATCCTTCGAATTGCAGTAGGTCTATATTAATCTCATATTTGATACATAACATTTTCTTTTGGTTGTTTTTAAAGTTAAAATCAATATGAATTATCTTTAACGATAAATTATTGATCTCAGATGAATTGGCCAAACAAATATATTTCAATAACGTAAACAGGTGTGTAATTTATAGTTCTCTATTATATTAAATATAAACAAGTAGATTATTTATTACAATGATCGTGAATAAGGGTTAAATTGTACAACAAAGTGTTTAGAAGGAAAAAAAATATATATTGACATGGTTTAGCGGCATTATCAAACACATATTGAGCCTAAAACCTACTTTTGGTTTCTAAAAATTATATACACAAGTGCAGATAAAAGGGAAATGAAGCTATATTTTGTAAGATGTACTGATACATTCACTTTATAATCGTCAGACAAACAACACTTAGTAATAATTAATATTTATGTTTTGTTTTTTGAGACGGTAGAATAGGTCATTTTGAGAAACCAACACATCACCTGGGGACGAAATGGTGTCAGATAAGACGCACTAAGCCGTTGGCGTGGGTTCCGTTTGCTTAGTTGGATTTATTTTCTTGCTTTAGCTGAACAATTTTCGAAATTAAGCTTATACGTAATCCATCCATTTTAGTCCTGACACAAAATCATCAAGTAGAATCACTTCTATAGACTAGTTAAATTCTTCTTTTGATCGTTAATACTCATTCACGTTAATTACGTTATTCTCATCCCAACGAATTCAGATATCGTTTAACAAGGGAAACTAAAATCTGTGACCCTATAGATGTATCCCTCAGACAACAACACGCAAATTGCTCAGCTTCCAATGATTTTAGATCGACTGAAGATTATCTGTATCAGCATTGTTTAGAATAGCCTACAGAAACCTGATTTGTCAATCTAAAACCAGATAACATGCATTAAATCCAATGAAAATTAGGATTTGGTACGTGATATTCGCTACCCTTAGAACTCTATCTTTGATATATAACAATTTGTTGCTTCGATGGAAAGGTCACAAAACATTCTGAGGAGATCATCGTCCCTCTAACTTCCGTTGCAGAGTGACTTACTTAAAGAATGAGCATCGTCTGTTCTCGTTTTGTTTATAGACTCTGAAGGCAATACAACCAATAAGTCTTACATTTCTATTTGTCTCTTATTGTTTTGTTTCTAGAAATTAATACATAGGCCACTATAAGTATAAAGTTATGCTCTAAAGCCACTTAAACCTCTTCTTCGCAGCTATACTAAATCATACGTAAAGCCCCTACGGTTTTTGATTTAAAGCATCTATACAGCATGGCCGCTCATTCTACTCCTTTAATATAGAGTCTGATACATTCCTATCTTGAACAGAATGGCTATGCTTGAGTTCCACATTATTTGGAAGTAGGGATTTAGTTTCGGTTTAAATCAGTAGTTACTGATTAGCTCTAAGTCTGGTAATTGTCAAGTAACAAGTCAAAACCCTTGACCTGGGTTTATTGATAAACTAATATTTGCTATAATGTTCACATAATTTATATACTGAGTGTCTTCTCGGGTTCCTTTATTCTAATAGACTCCAGTATCCCCAAAGTTGGTCATGTCAGGCCAGGGTAACCCCAGTAAAGACTTGCGGTTCAACTTAAAATTTGCTTTAAAATGTTTTCTGTCTATTACATCGCATTATTAAGCAGACATTTCCCATCATTTGTATATTTAAAACTAATTGATGACGTTTCTCCATTATAAATAAACTTCTGTTATCAAAAGATAAATTTAGAACATAGCAAAAGTGGAAAACATTACCATAACCCAGTAGCCTAGAATTACGAGGTGTTATCAAATTATACGGTGAGTGGAGATGGTACATCCATTTGAAGTTATAAGATCGATACCCATCTTTTGAGATTATTGGTGTCAAGTTTGAACTAGTTTTAACTTGTCAGTCCGTATTCAGAGTCTGATGAGTGAGGTTGCGTTTACCATGTCTGTCGTTTTCCAAGGAATTAAAAGATATGTTGAATCAGATCCAGATATCATGGCCAATATTATACCTGGAAATTAAAATTGGGTGTATGGTTATGATCCTGAGAAGAAAATTCAGAGTTGCCAGTGGAAAACTAGTAGCACATCATTGGGCAAAGTCAAACGTTAAGATAAAGATCATGGATTTTTTTTTTTTTTTCCTAATAGGAATTAGATCAGAGTTTGTTCAAAACGGAACAATTGTAAACTCCAAATATTACTAGGTCGTACGAAAGGATGTATGGAGAAAGAGACCACAACAATGGCCCAATAACCTCCTCCTTCATCCATCAGGACAACGCGTGGTGCCACATCTGGCTTCTGATCCGTTAGTTTTTTACCAAAAATAATGTTCCTGTCTGTCCACATCCCCTTTATTATACCGATTTAGCTCCATGAAACTTCTGACTATTCCCATAAATAAAAAACGTTTTAAAAGTGAAAGGTTTTGACACCAGTCCCGACATTGAGTGGTTCACGACGAAAAAGCTGAAGGCTTTCCCAAGAATCCTTCCAGAAATGCTTCCAGTCATGGAATCAAAGATGGGATAAGTCCAACGTTACCCAAGGAGAGTACATTGAAGGAATTAAATACAATTTGAAGTAAGCTTATTACTGTGTTCGTAATAAAATTATTCACAGTATATTTTGAATTCTCCTCGTATGTTGAAACTTAAAACTACAGTATAACCTAAGAACGTAACCGAGGTCTAACGGATAGACCTGAGCATTCAAAACAAACGTGATTAAAAATTACACTAAAGATAAACTACACAAAAGACGATAAACAAGTTACTTATAATTGGTGTGGTGTGAATAGAATAATAACTTAACTGTTTACCAGAGTTGACAAACTTTTGCCTCTCTCTCAAAAGTTTAGTGCATTATATAGTCATCTCTCCCACTGAGGATGTAAAAAACCAAATTTAACCTTATTAAAGTGGAATAAAATATAGTTTTATTTTAAATTCAGTTTTAAATAACAGAAGCCATATTGACCTTTTTATAAAAGAATTTTCAGATACCTTTATATATGAAGCTTCAATTATTTTTCTTTTTCGTGAATCTTAAACATGTGCCTCTTCCAAGTTAGTTTTATGGTTTTCGGAAAATATATTCGACTATTTTCGATTTATCTGTTAGCTCTATTCACGTGTTCTTTTAGTGGTCACTCTAACTTATATGTATTTAGTAGTATTTTTGTCTCGCCACCATATTGTTTGTCATGTTCACGTTTACTACTGTAAATACAGTTTTTATTTTCCTGCGAGTAATTTGTAGATTTAAGAAGAGATGTTGTCTAATAATGTTGGTATTCATAACTGTACTTATTTAACATTTCCTAATAACGGGCATAAATTTTCCGGAAATCTCGCCATATAGGGGACCGTCATGTACGATAAGGTTTTATCATTGTCTTTAGACTATTTATTTTTTTAGAAATCGGAATTAAACATTAAGATACTATGGATTGAGGAAATCAATTGTTAACCAAGTCATCCCTAATAAGTACTATTTAGTGTACTAATAGTATGTTTATTTTCAGAATTATACATACAAATTTGTTTCAATATATTTTCTTTTTTGTTATTTGTAGAGTGTAACTAAAACGCAAAACGTTTTTAAACCACAAACAGAAGTTGCATACAGTGAGGAGTTGCTGAATTTGATATACTCTGTCCAAAGCGTAACAAAAGAAGTAAAGATTCTTTTAGGGAATGCAAACAAGGCAAAGATTGCGGCAATCACGAACAGTACTAGTATTCTGGCAAGTGTTTTTAATCCAACAAAAGAAAAACTTGCTCAAGAAGCTGCTCAATTTGAGTCTAATAATGCTGCAAAGTCTTGCGTTGCCACCTTCCAAAACTCGTTAACTGCCAACCTCAACAACGGTAAGTTTTATTGTAAAGTTTTAAATTAATTGTCTTTACATTTAACTGTAAGTATCTATAATAATAATTCGAATTTGCCCATAACCACAATCACTAGAAACTTAATAAAACACAATTATCTAATTAATTATTCTTTATTAATTATATCCAGTTAATGCCCTGATGTACATTTCGATAATATGGTTATCATCATCGGAGGGTCTTGCTTATAAACTAAATCTAACATTACATATCTACTAATGAAATAAAATTAAACCTAAAACTATGATAAACTGAGTGCAAGCTAAAATCCCTCCGACTCCATATATCAGTTGAACAGTAAGGTAGAGGCTTGGGCTAGGCCTTTGTCAAGTTATTGTTATATGTCTTCGACCTATGGAGTGGGGTGAAAGATAGAGCCTTTGATGATGATAATCATATTATCGAAATGTACATCAGGGCATAAACTGGATATATTTAATAAAGAATAATTAATCAGATAATTGTGTTTTATTAAGTTTCTAGTGATTGTGGTTAGGGGCAAATTCGAATTATTATTGTGAATTTCACCACAGTGCTCAACAAGATTGTATATTGTAAGTATCTATATTTACTTTTCTCCAAAGAGTTATAGAATTTTAAATAAAAAAAAATAAATTAGGTTCAAGTTATAATACGCTGACAGTTACGAAATATAAACACTGTTTAAAATAATACGAGTATATAAAAAATCTAAAATATTAGGTTAGAGTTATTTTGATTGTATTTAAAGTTATATAGGAGCCAATTTAAGTTCTCGCTTACACGTTATAACAAAAACCTTTTTTGTTATATATATTTTATATTTAATTTTGATTAACTCTAAAAGTCACACGTTGGTGAGCCAAATATAACATTCAAGCTGTTATATAATAATTTTTTCTAATTATTTACTTTTAAATTAATTTATTGTAATTATTTTGAAAACTAGGATGGTTTAGTAAATTAGTTCCACAAAACAAGTTTTTACCATTTAACTATCTTCAGGATTTATTATCAAACAATTATTTATAACAAACAAGTATCAATTCAATTAACTATTCATTGAATATCTTAAGACTACTTCATTCTCTCACACTTGCATTCTTTAAAACTAATATACTCTAATACACAATATTATGGATGACAAATTTAAAATCTAAATTGATTATTCAATTTACATAAAAACAAAACTCTACAATGTTTCTATAGAACTTGTCTAATGTTCTTATTAAATTTATATCAATTTTATTACAAAAAACAAAACAATTTTCTTAATTAACTTATATTTCCAAATTTACTTTTATTTTGCCGGCTAGCTCAATTACTTTACTTTTAATTTAAATTATAAAAAAAACTTGACTCTTATCTCGGGCATGGGAACTTTTATGACTCATCAAAGTGAAATACTAAACTCTAATGATTATTAATTATGAAATTTTGTACTTATCAAACAATTCTCCTCGTCCGCTATATTTTTGGCACTTGTACACAACACAATCACTAACGATGCACTAACACAAGACGTATCCTTATCCTGGGAGGTCGGATGCTGCAATCACTGGTTCATTTACGGAAGGTGAATCTCTGGTGATACGTCCGCTAAACTCTGTTTGGTCTCCTTACTCGTTCTCGACTAACTATTGATTTCGACGCGATGATTCTCTCCTCTTCTTTTATGAATTTTATACTCTTTGACTCTATTTTAATTATGATTACTAACAAACTTCAAAAGAACTACTAAATTTTGTGGCGACTCTGCCTTTAAGTTACTCGATGACTTCGAATTAAACCCTCAGTTTAATTCTTAACACCTCCTACTCTGATTCCTAGCTGTAAGCCAAGCCTACACGCTCTCAACCCCAGTTCTAGACTGACTCTCCTCTTCGTTGGATTTAACATCTCTCGAATTTCAAGTGTAGCGTCCTCTTCGCTTATTGGTCAAAATCTCATTTTTTAAAACTCAGGCCTCTTCTGATTGGACCTCTAACTTTCTAAAATCGTTAATTTTTTCTTACGCGCGCTGACTTCGCCCTCGGAGATACCGTTAGGTATTTGCTTTCTCATTTTTTCTTGGTTCCCAGTTTTATGACACGCAGCTGCGTTGAATAGCAAAACTCCGTTATGTTTTCTACTTTTTTTTTTTTTTGTCGGCGAACTTTCTTCTCTTAAGGAAAACAGAATGTCTTCTTTCTCTTGTCCTTGTCACGTTTGTCAATTTGTACAGTTATCTTCCAAACTTAACCTTGCAGCTGCTATATCGGTAAGGTTGCTTGTTCACATGTGTTTTTGTCTCATTTTACACATTCATACAATTATTTATTAATGTTAACTTTTTGATTGATTATTATTATTATTTTAATATTTGATACTAGGCCTAATTAATTATTTATCCATTGTGATCGTTTGAGATCGTTATAACGTGTATATATCTAGTCTCAACAATTATAAATTATTTACATTCCACATCCAAAATTTATCGGTTGTGGATGATTTGTTTATACAGGAGTTAACAAATTTAATTAAGATTTGTCATTGACTAAAAATGGTCAATATAATACAGTCCTTGCTAATGAAGTGTTAGAAAAGTATAAAAAAAAACTTAATTACTTTTAAATGATTAACACTTAATAAACTTGGTCATCTATTCGTCAATTGAATATATCTATTTCTATTAAACCCAATTTTCTGTATCCAAAACATTGATCTCCAAAAGGTTTAGGTCAAAATTTGAAAATTCAATCTATTATTTTTATTATTTATATTATTCATATAAAATTAGACTTTTCTTGTTTTCCAGGACTAAGCAAGTTTTTGACTTGTGTAAACGCCTCTGCTGAACCAAGATTTGACGAAATTAACTCTATTGAAACTGATTTCCTGAACTTTAAGGCTATAGACAAGAACATAGAATTAAATTGTTTGGCTAATATTGACAATATCTTTCCTATCGGCGGAATTAAGACATGTATTGAAGATGCGAGGAAGAACTATGAAAATGACCTCAGAGACTTAGATTTAAGACTAACAGAACTGAAGACAGAAACTGAACTGATCGAGAAGAGAGTAACCAGCTGCACGAGGACAGCCACTGAAACTGGAACCAGGCAGGTGGGAAGGGACAGTTCCGCCTTCGTAACTTGCATAAAAAGAGCTACAAATAATAGCACTTACACATTTTAATAAATATGTATTTTCAAATTAAATTATAAATTTTAAAATATTTAGAAATTGAAAGATGTGAAATTATATATTAAATTATAATTTCAATGTATTATGGATTTATTATTTATTCTAATTCTTTATTTAAATATTATATTTACTAATTTATTCTTATTTTATATTCTAACCTATTACGAAGAAGTGTAATAGATATACATTTATCCATACACTTCCAGAGGAGTAATTTATTAGAAAATATAAAAATTCTTACAACGGAAATCAGTCTGTATTTTAATTTTGTTTTATATATTTTTTAAATCGTCCCTATAATACTTATACGAGAAGAGGATAATGTAATTTCAGTTAGTTTTTATTATCCCTAACCCCTATAAGTAATACATTACTTATTTAAGGCAGATGAGCTTTCAACGAAGAGTCATGCCTTAACAACTTTAGGACAAATTTGTTTTACTTACAGGTTTGCTTACTTTTCTAATGTCATAAACTCGCTATCATAATAACAATTATTGAGGTTTATATTTCTGTTTATATTTCACCAAATATAATTTAAACTATATTGCTGATTTTGAGAAGTTAAGTTTTTGTACGAAATCCGTAATTGGCTGTTTAGTTTTTATTTCCGCTAAGAGCTAAAATATTCTTTGGGTATTTGGGTAGTAGGCCACCAGTATTTCAATTTTTTCGTACTAATAACCAAAAGACAGCTTTCATACAACGATTTTACCGTTGTAGTGCACATCAATCGATATTCTGACTTCAGTATATCATCAATGTCATCGATCCTAAATATACAAGTTCAACCATTTGCATACTTCTCTTCTTAGAATACTCTACCTTTACCTCCGGTGACAATAGCTTAAAAATATTAAGTCCACTATGACAGAAACATTGTTGAAATAAGTTTAACCTGGCCCAAGGAACAAAAGATGAAGGTTGATTTCTAATTTTGGCATAACAATCTGCAGTGAACAGATATTTTTCCTTTGATCTAGATTCATAATTGTTTTATTAACTTAAACACATAAAGCTTTCTTAGTGGGAGGATATCAATCTGAAATATTGGGTTCGATTAATCAAATAGTTCCTTTATATATTTTTTCTCAATATTACTCGTATTCTATGCTTCGTTACATTGATCAGTGGTCTAAGATTAATAGCATAAAAGTTATCCCAACAACTAAGACTAATATGCAATTATAGTCTGCAAAACATACCATTTTAAAAACTGTTAACGAACAAATATTGTTCAATAAATGAAACCTTACTTAAGCATTCAACTATTGAATTTTCGTAATTTTCATGTTCTTTACAATTAAAATAGTTGCAAAACCTAAATATGTATAGTAGTTTACTTCTTTCATTTCAAAACAGCAGCAAACATTACCTATATTACAACCCACTTCATGATATTTAAAAATTTTAATCGTTACCCTCTACTTGACATACATAATGTAATTAAAAGTACAGTTAACACAATGGGGGGGGGGGGTTCATTGACAGTCAACAATCATTATAATTAAAGTTTTTTTTATAATAAATATAGTTCATTTTCTTACAAAGCTAATACAAATTGAGCGATACATGTAAATTTATCTGTAAAAAAAAAATACTAACAGTGTGGGAAGTGCAAATAGAGTTGCAACTGAAAATAATATCATAATAATAATGAATATAATAATAATTATTATTATTATAATAATTTATTTTATATCTCATGTGCACAATTATACACTATAACAAATACAAAATTCACAATAAAAATAACCACAAGAAATAAAAATATAATACAATACCCTACATAGCATATATAAAAGAAAATTAAATTAAAAAACAGACAAAAACAAAATTGCAAGAGAGAAATGTAGGAGGTCCTAAGGACCTTACCCCTACTACCCACATACTTATCAACCAAAATCAATTGATCAACTGTATCAAAAGCTTTTGTTTTGTCAATAAATAATGCAGAATATTTAATATTTCCGTTCATAGTTTTATAGACAGATTTCAAAAATGAAACTAATGCATTCATTGTTGATAACTTTCCCTAAATCCAATTTGGACACTACACCAATATTTAAATATTGAATAGAATTTCATAAGCCTTGTCTTTATTATTTTTTCTCTTATCTTTGCGAAATCAAATTGTAGTGAAATCGGTTAATCAAAGATTTTTTATAACCATTCATAAATAAAACTATTTCCATTGCTATTAAAACGATTTGAATAAAATTCCTCATTTGTCACTCTAATATCACCTTTTGTTTTACGATTATATTACCTATAATATCTCATTAGTCTTACATTGTAATGTTGATTCTTTCAGTTTTTTAACATTGGTGCTGAAGATTATTGCCCGAGCACACAAACTGTCAGTACTCGAAGGCTTCAATTTGACTAAACTTACCTTACCTCTTTGAATAATTTTTATTATTTCTTTAAATTCCTCATTTATTTTATTGGATATTTTGAGAAATAATAATAATAATAATATAACATACTGAAGAACTGGTTTTGAGTTTCTACTCAGTTTAATGTGACTAATCTACTGTAACGTAATCAAGGATCAATGACACGTCTCTTGCGTACATTTGATAATTTTCACACGCACCACCCAACTTTACATGCATACGTGTAATAAATTTAATTATTCATAGCGATTTAAGTGATATGATTAACAGTGGCAGATATTAAAGTTCAAGTTGATAATTTACTAGTTATTCCTCTAATTAAATATTTTTATTGGAGTCCTGATATTGACATATATAATGACACGTTACCAAAACTTAATAAACATCTTTTCATAATTCTTGGAAAATAATAGAAAATACAAATATTTTGAGAACTCGTGACCGAGATTCTTATATACGAAGTAAGTAAAGTATTTAAGGACTGATAATTTATTAGATTTCATCTAAAACTATGCGTATTTTTATTTGAGTAGTTCGTGTTTTTAGAATAAAAATGTACTACATAACATAACATTCATTCCATATACTGAGGCCATTCAATATAATGAATATTAAAATAATGGTTTTGAATATATTTTTACAAATTGACATTATTATGGAGGCTCATTGTCCAATTATGTTGCGTGTGATAAGTGGAGATTTGTACCAGTGTTTTGTTTTTCGTTGGCTGTTGAGAAATACCGCTGAAGTCTTGGAGCACCGATAATATTATTTGTTGTATAACTTAAACAACAAAGTAAAGAAAACTAAATCCTGTGTACACAGTAATGAATAGTATTACTTTAGAACAGAAATGCCTCTAGCAACGTACTTTGTGAATGAATATTAATCCATACAATAAAGTTAGTACTATATAATGCATGAGTTATTTGTTGTAGTTCTGGTACAGACAAACTCAGGCATATTTTGCAGTATAAGCTAATCACACGCAGCAAACACTTTATACTTCCACTGTAATAACATAACCTAGACAAAATTTCTTAAATAAATATTAATTTCCTATGATAATGACCCATTTTAATAACTTTCCCAATAATAATAAGAGTCAACGAGTACACTAAATTTGATAACGTATAAGTCCATGGTTGCTGTCTGACTAGTCATTTGGTGTTGACTACGTCAACTGTAGAAAAAATGATTAATTTAATGTTCATTCAACTCAAAAATATATACTGCTACTGCAAATATTCGACTGGTGCAAAATCTAATTCTACTTTTACAATGCAAAGTTTGTCGGTGACCTTACAGCCTATGCTGATGATACAGCGTTGGCTGATTCATTTAAAGTTTCGAAAGAAGTTGATTTAGCAATTGAAGAAGACATACAACTCATGAGATACTGGTTTAGTAGGAACTATATGTATTTAAACGTGACTAAAACAAACTTTATTAATTTTAAATTGGGTACAAAAATTGGAAATAATTTATCTTCGAAATAAAGTTATTGTGATTGTAGTCGCAGAATTACTTGTAGTTTTATCAATATTTATGAAACTGAATCTTTGAAATATCTTGGTATTGTCTGGACAATAGGTTGAGCTGGAAACCACATATAGCGAAATTAAAAAACGAGTTGAATATTTATATCAGAAAATTTTTTTTTCTGAAAAATATATGTCCCAATTGGATGCTAGAAAGAATGTACTTTGCGCTTATTGAGAGCAGGTTACAATATGTCATAGAATGTTGTGGTGGCACTTATTTTGAAATTGTAAAGCCTATTATTGTCCAACAAAATCATATAGTAAGATTTATGTTTAAAAAATCTAAATCTGAACATTCCATTCAGTTATTTAAAAAAGCAAATTTTTTTGCCCTTCCGTTCTTTGTATGTATTTAAAGTTTTAATATTGTTTTTGATTAGAAACGGGAACAATAAGGTGGAACATATAGAAGATAAACCTATTCTGAGATTCTGAGATCTAAATGTAATCATAGGATACCACTACCTCGTAAGACAGCGTATAGACATTTCTATCTCTATGCTGCACCAAAGTTTTTTTATATGATACTACATAAAATCAGGGAAAAGAAATCTTTAAAAATGTTTTTAAAACTGTTGAAGAGATTTTTATTTATAGATAAAATAGATAATTTGTTTAAACATATGTATATTGTGATGTGTGTGTATGAATGTAGTAGATGAAGTTTAGTTTATTGTGACTCTTGTGCTTTACAAAGTTATAATCTTTTACTAGCACGTTGTTTTGCTTTTTGTTGCTTCAGATTGTGAACTTAGTTTATGTAGGACAATTTTTTTGATGTTGTTTTATTTGTGTGATAACTAGTCACAATTACTTTAAAGAATATTTGTTTTTAGTATAAGGATATCTTCAATATCTGCTTGTAAAATATTTTCTATTATGATGGAGGGTCCAATATAGGCTTTTCCTTAGGACCTCCTATATTCTCTCTTGCAATTTTGTTTTTGTCAGTTGTTTAATTTAATTTTCTTTTATATATGCTATGTAGGGTATTGTATTATATTTTTATTTCTTGTGGTTATTTTTATTGTGAATTTTGTATTTGTTATAGTGTATAATTGTGCACATGAGATATAAAATAAATTATTATAATAATAATTATTATTATATTCATTATTATTATGATATTATTTTCAGTTGCAACTCTATTTGCACTTCCCACACTGTTAGTATTTTTTTTTACAGATAAATTTACATGTATCGCTCAATTTGTATTAGCTTTGTAAGAAAATGAACTATATTTATTATAAAAAAAACTTTAATTATAATGATTGTTGACTGTCAATGAACCCCCCCCCATTGTGTTAACTGTACTTTTAATTACATTATGTATGTCAAGTAGAGGGTAACGATTAAAATTTTTAAATATCATGAAGTGGGTTGTAATATAGGTAATGTTTGCTGCTGTTTTGAAATGAAAGAAGTAAACTACTATACATATTTAGGTTTTGCAACTATTTTAATTGTAAAGAACATGAAAATTACGAAAATTCAATAGTTGAATGCTTAAGTAAGGTTTCATTTATTGAACAATATTTGTTCGTTAACAGTTTTTAAAATGGTATGTTTTGCAGACTATAATTGCATATTAGTCTTAGTTGTTGGGATAACTTTTATGCTATTAATCTTAGACCACTGATCAATGTAACGAAGCATAGAATACGAGTAATATTGAGAAAAAATATATAAAGGAACTATTTGATTAATCGAACCCAATATTTCAGATTGATATCCTCCCACTAAGAAAGCTTTATGTGTTTAAGTTAATAAAACAATTATGAATCTAGATCAAAGGAAAAATATCTGTTCACTGCAGATTGTTATGCCAAAATTAGAAATCAACCTTCATCTTTTGTTCCTTGGGCCAGGTTAAACTTATTTCAACAATGTTTCTGTCATAGTGGACTTAATATTTTTAAGCTATTGTCACCGGAGGTAAAGGTAGAGTATTCTAAGAAGAGAAGTATGCAAATGGTTGAACTTGTATATTTAGGATCGATGACATTGATGATATACTGAAGTCAGAATATCGATTGATGTGCACTACAACGGTAAAATCGTTGTATGAAAGCTGTCTTTTGGTTATTAGTACGAAAAAATTGAAATACTGGTGGCCTACTACCCAAATACCCAAAGAATATTTTAGCTCTTAGCGGAAATAAAAACTAAACAGCCAATTACGGATTTCGTACAAAAACTTAACTTCTCAAAATCAGCAATATAGTTTAAATTATATTTGGTGAAATATAAACAGAAATATAAACCTCAATAATTGTTATTATGATAGCGAGTTTATGACATTAGAAAAGTAAGCAAACCTGTAAGTAAAACAAATTTGTCCTAAAGTTGTTAAGGCATGACTCTACGTTGAAAGCTCATCTGCCTTAAATAAGTAATGTATTACTTATAGGGGTTAGGGATAATAAAAACTAACTGAAATTACATTATCCTCTTCTCGTATAAGTATTATAGGGACGATTTAAAAAATATATAAAACAAAATTAAAATACAGACTGATTTCCGTTGTAAGAATTTTTATATTTTCTAATAAATTACTCCTCTGGAAGTGTATGGATAAATGTATATCTATTACACTTCTTCGTAATAGGTTAGAATATAAAATAAGAATAAATTAGTAAATATAATATTTAAATAAAGAATTAGAATAAATAATAAATCCATAATACATTGAAATTATAATTTAATATATAATTTCACATCTTTCAATTTCTAAATATTTTAAAATTTATAATTTAATTTGAAAATACATATTTATTAAAATGTGTAAGTGCTATTATTTGTAGCTCTTTTTATGCAAGTTACGAAGGCGGAACTGTCCCTTCCCACCTGCCTGGTTCCAGTTTCAGTGGCTGTCCTCGTGCAGCTGGTTACTCTCTTCTCGATCAGTTCAGTTTCTGTCTTCAGTTCTGTTAGTCTTAAATCTAAGTCTCTGAGGTCATTTTCATAGTTCTTCCTCGCATCTTCAATACATGTCGTAATTCCGCCGATAGGAAAGATATTGTCAATATTAGCCAAACAATTTAATTCTATGTTCTTGTCTATAGCCTTAAAGTTCAGGAAATCAGTTTCAATAGAGTTAATTTCGTCAAATCTTGGTTCAGCAGAGGCGTTTACACAAGTCAAAAACTTGCTTAGTCCTGGAAAACAAGAAAAGTCTAATTTTATATGAATAATATAAATAATAAAAATAATAGATTGAATTTTCAAATTTTGACCTAAACATTTTGGAGATCAATGTTTTGGATACAGAAAATTGGGTTTAATAGAAATATATATATTCAATTGACGAATAGATGACCAAGTTTATTAAGTGTTAATCATTTAAAAGTAATTAAGTTTTTTTTTATACTTTTCTAACACTTCATTAGCAAGGACTGTATTATATTGACCATTTTTAGTCAATGACAAATCTTAATTAAATTTGTTAACTCCTGTGTAAACAAATCATCCACAACCGATAAATTTTGGATGTGGAATGTAAATAATTTTAAATTGTTGAGACTAGATATATACACGTGTAAGCGAGAACTTAAATTGGCTCCTATATAACTTTAAATACAATCAAAATAACTCTAACCTAATATTTTAGATTTTTTATATACTCGTATTATTTTAAACAGTGTTTATATTTCGTAACTGTCAGCGTATTATAACTTGAACCTAATTTATTTTTTTTTATTTAAAATTCTATAACTCTTTGGAGAAAAGTAAATATAGATACTTACAATATACAATCTTGTTGAGCACTGTGGTGAAATTCACAATAATAATTCGAATTTGCCCCTAACCACAATCACTAGAAACTTAATAAAACACAATTATCTGATTAATTATTCTTTATTAAATATATCCAGTTTATGCCCTGATGTACATTTCGATAATATGATTATCATCATCAAAGGCTCTATCTTTCACCCCACTCCATAGGTCGAAGACATATAACAATAACTTGACAAAGGCCTAGCCCAAGCCTCTACCTTACTGTTCAACTGATCTATGGAGTCGGAGGGATTTTAGCTTGCATTCCGTTTATCATAGTTTTAGGTTTAATTTTATTTCATTAGTAGATATGTAATGTTAGATTTAGTTTATAAGCAAGACCCTCCGATGATGATAACCATGTTATCGAAATGTACATCAGGGCATTAACTGGATATAATTAATAAAGAAAAATTAATTAGATAATTGTGTTTTATTAAGTTTCTAGTGATTGTGGTTAGGGGCAAATTCGAATTATTATTATAGATACTTACAGTTAAATGTAAAGACAATTAATTTAAAACTTTACAATAAAACTTACCGTTGTTGAGGTTGGCAGTTAACGAGTTTTGGAAGGTGGCAACGCAAGACTTTGCAGCATTATTAGACTCAAATTGAGCAGCTTCTTGAGCAAGTTTTTCTTTTGTGGGATTAAAAACACTTGCCAGAATACTAGTACTGTTCGTGATTGCCGCAATCTTTGCCTTGTTTGCATTCCCTAAAAGAATCTTTACTTCTTTTGTTACGCTTTGGACAGAGTATATCAAATTCAGCAACTCCTCACTGTATGCAACTTCTGTTTGTGGTTTAAAAACGTTTTGCGTTTTAGTTACACTCTACAAATAACAAAAAAGAAAATATATTGAAACAAATTTGTATGTATAATTCTGAAAATAAGCATACTATTAGTACACTAAATAGTACTTATTAGGGATGACTTGGTTAACAATTGATTTCCTCAATCAATAGTATCTTAATGTTTAATTCCGATTTCTAAAAAAATAAATAGTCTAAAGACAATGATAAAACCTTATCGTACATGACGGTCCCCTATATGGCGAGATTTCCGGAAAATTTACGCCCGTTATTAGGAAATGTTAAATAAGTACAGTTATGAATACCGACATTATTAGACAACATCTCTTCTTAAATCTACAAATTACTCGCAGGAAAATAAAAACTGTATTTACAGTAGTAAACGTGAACATGACAAACAATATGTTGACGAGACAAAAATACTACTAAATACATATAAGTTAGAGTGACCACTAAAAGAACACGTGAATAGAGCTAACAGATAAATCGAAAATAGTCGAATATATTTTTCCGAAAACAATAAAATTAACTTGGAAGAGGCACATGTTTAAGATTCACGAAAAAGAAAAATAATTGAAGCTTCATATATAAAGGTATCTGAAAATTCTTTTATAAAAAGGTCAATATGGCTTCTGTTATTTAAAACTGAATTTAAAATAAAACTATATTTTATTCCACTTTAATAAGGTTAAATTTGGTTTTTACATCCTCAGTGGGAGAGATGACTATATAATGCACTAAACTTTTGAGAGAGAGGCAAAAGTTTGTCAACTCTGGTAAACAGTTAAGTTATTATTCTATTCACACCACACCAATTATAAGTAACTTGTTTATCGTCTTTTGTGTAGTTTATCTTTAGTGTAATTTTTAATCACGTTTGTTTTGAATGCTCAGGTCTATCCGTTAGACCTCGGTTACGTTCTTAGGTTATACTGTAGTTTTAAGTTTCAACATACGAGGAGAATTCAAAATATACTGTGAATAATTTTATTACGAACACAGTAATAAGCTTACTTCAAATTGTATTTAATTCCTTCAATGTACTCTCCTTGGGTAACGTTGGACTTATCCCATCTTTGATTCCATGACTGGAAGCATTTCTGGAAGGATTCTTGGGAAAGCCTTCAGCTTTTTCGTCGTGAACCACTCAATGTCGGGACTGGTGTCAAAACCTTTCACTTTTAAAACGTTTTTTATTTATGGGAATAGTCAGAAGTTTCATGGAGCTAAATCGGTATAGTAAAGGGGATGTGGACAGACAGGAACATTATTTTTGGTAAAAAACTAACGGATCAGAAGCCAGGTGTGGCACCACGCGATTTCCTGATGGATGAAGGAGGAATTTATTGTACCATCGTTTTGGTCTCTTTCTCCATACATCCTTTCGTACGACCTAGTAATATTTGGAGTTTAGAGTTGTTCCGTTTGGAACAAACTCTGATATAATTCCTATTAGAAAAAAAAAAATTCATGATCATTATCTGAACGTTTGACTTTGCCCTAAGAAGTGCTACTAGTTTTCCACTGGCAACTCTGAATTATCTTCTCAGGATCATAACCATACACCCAATTTTAATTTCCAGGTATAATATTGGCCATGATATCTGGATCTGATTCAAGATGATCTTCTAATTCATTGGAAAAAAACAGACATGGTAAACGCGACCTCACTCTTCAGACTCGACAAGTTAAAAATAGTTCAAACTTGATGCCAAGAATCTCAAAAGATGGGTATCGATCTTATAACTTCAAATGGATGTACCATCTCCAGTTGCTGCTATAAAAATTCACTCACCGTATAATTTGATAACACCTCGTAATTCTAGGCTACTGGGTTATGGTAATGTTTTCCACTTTTGCTATGTTCTAAATTTATCTTTTGATAACAGAAGTTTATTTATAATGGAGAAACGTCATCAATTAGTTTTAAATATACAAATGATGGGAAATGTCTGCTTAATAATGCGATGTAATAGACAGAAAACATTTTAAAGCAAATTAAAGTTGAACCGCAAGTCTTTACTGGGGTTACCCTGGCCTGACATGACCAACTTTGGGGATACTGGAGTCTATTAGAATAAAGGAACCCGAGAAGACACTCAGTATATAAATTATGTGAACATTATAGCAAATATTAGTTTATCAATAAACCCAGGTCAAGGGTTTTGACTTGTTACTTGACAATTACCAGACTTAGAGCTAATCAGTAACTACTGATTTAAACCGAAACTAAATCCCTACTTCCAAATAATGTGGAACTCAAGCATAGCCATTCTGTTCAAGATAGGAATGTATCAGACTCTATATTAAAGGAGTAGAATGAGCGGCCATGCTGTATAGATGCTTTAAATCAAAAACCGTAGGGGCTTTACGTATGATTTAGTATAGCTGCGAAGAAGAGGTTTAAGTGGCTTTAGAGCATAACTTTATACTTATAGTGGCCTATGTATTAATTTCTAGAAACAAAACAATAAGAGAAAAATAGAAATGTAAGACTTATTGGTTGTATTGCCTTCAGAGTCTATAAACAAAACGAGAACAGACGATGCTCATTCTTTAAGTAAGTCACTCTGCAACGGAAGTTAGAGGGACGATGATCTCCTCAGAATGTTTTGTGACCTTTCCATCGAAGCAACAAATTGTTATATATCAAAGATAGAGTTCTAAGGGTAGCGAATATCCCGTACCAAATCCTAATTTTCATTGGATTTAATGCATGTTATCTGGTTTTAGATTGACAAATCTGGTTTCTGTAGGCTATTCTAAACAATGCTGATACAGATAATCTTCAGTCGATCTAAAATCATTGGAAGCTGAGCAATTTGCGTGTTGTTGTCTGAGGGATACATCTATAGGGTCACAGATTTTAGTTTCCCTTGTTAAACGATATCTGAATTCGTTGGGATGAGAATAACGTAATTAACGTGAATGAGTATTAACGATCAAAAGAAGAATTTAACTAGTCTATAGAAGTGATTCTACTTGATGATTTTGTGTCAGGACTAAAATGGATGGATTACGTATAAGCTTAAGTACGAAAATTGTTCAGCTAAAGCAAGAAAATAAATCCAACTAAGCAAACGGAACCCATGCCAACGGCTTAGTGCGTCTTATCTGACACCATTTCGTCCCCAGGTGATGTGTTGGTTTCTCACAATGACCTATTCTTCCGTCTCAAAAAACAAAACATAAATATTAATTATTACTAAGTGTTGTTTGTCTGACGATTATAAAGTGAATGTATCAGTACCTCTTACAAAATATAGCTTCATTTCCCTTTTATCTGCACTTGTGTATATAATTTTTAGAAACCAAAAGTAGGTTTTAGGCTCAATATGTGTTTCAAAATTCCGCTAATCCATGTCAATATATTTCTTTCCTTCTAAACACTTTAAGTTTTACAATTTTAACCCTTATTCACGATCATTGTAATAAATAATCTACTTGTTTATATTTAATATAATAGAGAACTACAAATTACACACCTGTTTACGTTATTGAAATATATTTGTTTGGCCAATTCATCTGAGATCAATAATTTATCGTTAATGATAATTCATATTTTTTTAACTTTAAAAATAATCAAAAGAGAATATTATGTATCAAATATGAGATTAATATAGACCTACTGCAATTCGAAGGATAACTGTTTCAGATTAGAGGATATGTTTACTTTTCAAACATTATTTTATACCTATTAGACTCAAAAAACAAACAAACATTACCTTATTATTAACCCAATAATTAACAATTTAAACAAATAATAATAATGTTTGTACTTACAGGTAATAAGTCGCTTAAAGTTTGTATCAGTTCAGTATTATTGGAAACTTTCTGTACGCAATCCGACACACCATCATTGAGAGTTTCGATGAGATCTTCTCCTCTGTTGATAGTATTGGTGATACATTTCGAGACCTCTTCAACATAATTCACTTGATTCCCTAGGCTGCTGTTTAAATTTGTAATCAGCTTAGTAAATGAAGCCTTAGCATCCCTGACACAGATACGACCAAATTGTAAGTTCCTGCGGAAAGCAGGATTGTTTCCACAATCTCTGAGAGTTTTTGATGTTGTATTTACTGCTTTTGTCAAATTTGACAACTTAAGTTCGTCTTCAGTTATACTTTTTGAGAAGCGAGAGACGCAGACTTTATAGTAAATTTCAGCTGAAAATAAACTGTAATCAATAACCATTGTAAAATATACTTTTAAATAATAATGTTAATACATATTTTTTGTGGATTGATGTCTATCTATATGGCTCTGTTTGTCTAAAGGGAGGTTGATTATATTTACATTTTAATATATTATGCATGACGAGTGTAATAACTAAATCATTTCAATTGATCAGCAGGTTTAGGCCTACATTTTGAAATAAAATTAATTAAACTTAAAATCGGTTCACTAATATTGAAATGTACTGAGAACCGTTTGACAGTGAATACAAACAACTACACATTATATTATAGTATATTAATTTTATTATACCCAAAATATATTGTTGTTTAATGGCGAACAATATCTCGGTCATCATCACCTTGTAAGTAATGAAGGGAAAACAAGAAATTGTGATCCCTAGCTTTCGAATATTATACCCACCAGGGTCGGAAGGGAACAAAAGTTGGTAAAGAGAGACATGATATAAAAGATAAAAAAAGAGGAATCTAACCTAAGCTAGGTAAGGCTTATTTTATCTACATGAATAATTTCTGTGAACCTTAATACATTTAAGTGCAATACTTACTTTGGTTTTTAAAGTATTCAACTACTATTGGACGGAGATGGAAACAGCTTTCTTCATCTGTTCCTAATGACATTTGATAAAGAGATTCCAAACTGTATATGTAACTTGCCAGGTAAGTGTTGACGAGAGCGTTAGACAAGTTAGATTCAAGGGGACGCAATATTGTCTGCAAGTTCTTTTGATTCTTAATATTCTCGTTTATACTTTTGTCTATTTCAGAGGATTTAATTGTCACGTCAGCGAGTGCATCTTTAACCAATACGTCTAAAGTGTTGCAATTAGCTTTGAAAGCCTGAAAATAAGAACTGTTGTAAACATTAAGCAGGAAAACTTGAAATAAATTAAAAATTTGAAAAATATTACCATTTCATTTTTATATATTCATTGTTAGTTGTAAAGACAAGAAGTTTTGATTATTATATTTTTTGAATTATGAATTATTTATGGTTAATACTATTGTTTGAAGAGATCATTGGAATTTATTTATGTATTTTAGATTTAGAATTAAACAAATATCTCCTAATTTGTGACTCTTCATTCAACACTTTCCTGAGAATTCATAGCCGAAATATTGCAATTTCAATATTTATTTATTGTGTGAATATATATATATATATATATATATATATATATATATATATATATATATATATATAGTTGGGACAAGTCAATCACGGGTCAAGTTTTCATCAATTCTCTTTTATTATTAATTATTTTGTCCATTATATATATATATATATATATATATATATATATATATATATATATATTGTAATAATTCAAAATATATATTTTATTATTCAAAATTTACTTTATTATTTAATATATATAAATTAAATTTTTAAATTAATACATTAATCTATAAATACACACAAACATTATACACATACAAAAAAATACCAAAATTTAATAGGCATGTGCAAAAAAAGACCATATGAGTTAAAAAACAACAGTGAATCAGGGGATGAGAAACAATAATTTTAAAAAAAGAAAGAAATTTTCATTATTCTTCTGGTGTGTGATATAGGTAGTTCAGTTGGTTATTATAGAGTCTAAAATAAGATAAAAATGGTAAAGTAATTAATCATAGTGAAATGTTTAAATAATTATTGAAGAACATGAAGAAAGAAGTATTTATATTAAATTAGACAATTACCTAAAAGTGATATTGAAGGAAAAAGACATAGAAATAATGGTGAGAATAATTAATTATAGTTGAAGTATTTTTTTTTTTTTGTTTGAGCAATTTATGAAGGAAACTTGGACTATTATTCAGAGTTGTTTTTTATATATATATATATATATATATATATATATATATATATATATATATATATATATATATATATATATTGGATATACATATATATATATATATATATATACATTTTCTTTTGTTTTCGTTAATACATTTTATATTTATTGACTAATTTTTTTTGTATTGTATTTGATTTATTATGTTTTTTTATTATTAATGATTTTTTTGAAGAAAAGCCAGCACTAACCTAACCCCCGAGATGGACAATAATAAAATTTTGAAAGATTCAATTTAAATAAAATAATACTAAATAAAGATTTATTATAATATATATATATATATATATATATATATATATATATATGAAAGTAGAAATAGTTTCCTGTTTTAACGATTAGCGGAGCTTTGTTATTTGCTGTGCTATCCCCTTAACACTCCCCAACCTAGGGGCATGTTTTGCTCAAGCAGATTAAAACTATTGGACAGCAAAGTGCGTCTAGATTTCGTTGCGGTAGAATGAGATTTGAACTACGAAATGTGTTTATATATTTTATACCAAGTTTCACCAAAGTGCGCTGTTACCAGATTTTGTGTAACGTTTGATAATCATGGTAAAATTGCTAGCACACTTTTGGTACTTTTGGTAGGTATTTGTTAAATACCAGTGAGATGTCTGAATAGATAGGCGAAGATTGTGCAAGTTAAAACAACCCGGTTGTTGTAGTTATATTGTCTAACGTAACCTAAAGTACTTTTCTAAGGTAATCACACTTTTTTCGTAGTTTTGGGGTCAACTGAGATTCAACTCATGAAAGTTTTATTTTTAGTGCTGTCGGCTTACTCATATAGGCAATGAACAGAGTCAATTTTAATAATAATTTTGAGTAACCTTTAAAAGGGCCATTTTCCTAGAGACCAAAAACGAATTACCAATCGTTACAATATCAATTTATGTAACGTTTCAAAAAATCGCAATAACTCTGTTAATTACTCATCCACAAATCGAAAAATAATATTAATATTAATTAATAACTAATGTTGTATAATTTATTATTAGGTTTTTTATATTTAATGTATAATTGAAATACTTTTAGTTTCTAACACACACATTACATACGAGTATAACAGTTAGGAAATATCAAAATGTTGAATCTTACCAAGAGCACAAGAACGAACGTGATCCCAAGTCCCATGTTAGTAGAGTTGTAAGTGGTAACTTTGCTTATTGTTGTCAATTATATATATTCCCCAATTATCTTAACATTATAATTTATTTCGGTTGACAGACTATGTAAATTTTATAAAGTGAATGTAAACTTGCGTCATGATAAACAAAAACGGAATAAAATTACAAAAAGCATCGAGTGAAAAAAACAGTTTCTCTTTTTTGTGCAAGGTCATAGATGCAATTATTATAAAAGATAACATGTATGTTTTTACCAAGCCATTACTGGTATTTGAATTATGTTTTAAGAAAACATCTCTTGATGATTCTATTTAAACAATTATTTGCGTAATTTAAATTAATTGCATAAAATATGGCATCTTATAAATCTTGATACAAGGCCTTTCATTATTAACTTTACTTTTTTAACATTTTTTAAAAAAAAGTTGCAAATACTGGTATTCATCTGCACTTTTTGAAACAACAAGACCTTCTTTGGTAAGATAATACGACTCAATTTATATTGCAAAGAGAAACAATACGAGAGACATTCAGACATAGGTGACACAAATAGGTTTACAGACATGAAGGAATATAGCAGGCAAAGACAGACAGCCAGATTTACAGAGACACTCCCAAACTTTAGACAGACATACAGACACGTATACTGCAATGTTCTTATTCGCCTTCTAACTGGGTCCGCTGTTATCGTGCTACTCGTGCAGCTTAAGAGCTTCATGAAGATAATTAAGAGACTTTCCATTACCAAAAATAATGTAATTAATACCATTTAATTTTTTTATTGCATGTACTCGAGGCGCTGTCTCGGGTAGCGTACTTCAATAGATCTTACCACTGCATTTTCTGTGCTGCCAGCTTTGTCCTTATTTTAATTCTGTCCACTTTAAAAATTTTGTATTAGAATTGTACAATTATCTCAATTTTTAAAACAATGAACACATTATTTTTTATAAAATTGAACTTCCTATAATGATTTTAATAATTCATTATAAACTATTTAAGATTAGCAAAAAAAGTTTCTACTTTATTTCTATAGGAACCTGATGTGAACACTTTTGTCTTTTGTTTATCAACACTGGAACTATTTCGTCATTTGCTATATTAAAAAATTACTAATACTTATCTTAAAATTATGACTGACGTACCTTCAACATACATTATTTAGGTTAATCAGAAACTTGTTATAATATATGTCAATATTTTAAAATGATCTAAATTTTTGAAACTTTTTTAAAATTTAACTCAATAAAATACGAATTATTAATAAAAACTTAATTCTTGGTACCATGTTAAACTTCTGTTTAACTAACCTTGAGTTTCGATACTTCGGTGGTGTTGAAACTCAAGAAATCTTCTTTGATCAGCTACGGCCGGCGATGTCTTCTTTTACTGAATCGACATCTCTAGATTTCTTAAGAAGTAAGTTTCCATTTAGATTATTTGCGTCGACTTTTTCATCAGCCTTGATATTGTCAACTAGTCATACAATGAAGAGTTCCAAATGGACTACAGAACGCTTTTTTTTTATTAGACTGATATAATATTTTTCGTGCTGCGAATCTGCCGATTGCGATTAATTATAAGACTACAATAATATTTAATCTTCACTATTCATGAGGAATCTCTTTTTAGAATACTTGATAAAAATAACTACGGTAATTACGGTAGACTATTAACTATTCATGATAATTTCCGTTTCAAGCGCCTCCTATAAAATTTATATTATTTTTAATAGCGACGAATTTTTACAATGTCTCTTTTAAAAGATATACATGGTTATACATAAAGAAATAGACACTTTTCTACATCAATAAAATTGAAACTACATAATTCATACCTTTCATGGTCCTTAGTCATATTACTGGGCAGCTAATAAACTAAAGTTTTTTTATAACAGCTGTTTGTTGAAATATTATTGCAAGACAACTCTTGATTTTGTTTATTTAAAACTTTGACATCTGTTCTTTGTAATGCTACTATTTATTTATTTTCTGTTGATTAAAACCATTTTACTATGTTAATTAAAAAAAGTGGCTATTTCTTTTTGAACGAACCTGTATATTAAAGCATAAATTAATAAGCTACTAGCCATAATCACTGCAAATTCAAAAGTTCTAACGTGGTTCAATTCTTAGTTTCGAAAAAAGGCATAAAGCTTTGACAACATATGCGTTTCTTGTTTCCCTCGAAGTAATTTTGTATGTGTCACTAATCTAATTGAAATTCCAATTGTAGTTATTATATTTATAGATATACATTAAATAAATTAAATTTGAAGATACAAATAGGCAAGTAAGTCATCCATACATATAGACACAAGCAGATTAAAGGCAGCCTGACATAGGTACAATCATACTTACAGACAGCCATGCTTACTTTTGTAACAGAATATTTTAGAAATTTATACGTACAAAGTTTATCGTAGTTGCAAAAATTCTTATTTCTAAATTTCATAATGATTGGTAAATAAATATTTGCCCATAAATATGACATACACATACCCACACACGCACGCACGCTAAGAAGCACACAAACGAAGAAAATATATACATAAAAACCAAATGTTAAATTTTCGAATCAAAACATCATCTCATGTTACATAGACAGTGAGATAAATTGTGTTAAATTGTTTTAATTTATAAATCGTCAGACATTCCAACTTCCATGGTTTCGTGTGTCGGAGTTTTATTATAGAGATGGAAATAGTGAGCATTTGTGTAGGCGAAATTCCTTAAACATTTATTTTTCTTTGTATATCTTTACTATATGGGGAAAATATCTCATTGCCTTAACAAAACAGAGCATACAAATTCTGTTTAACATAAAATGAAAATCGACCCAAAAAACTAACTTCTCTTTATAGACCGTACTAAAAGTACCTTTAACCCTCAAATATTATAATAGCTTCAAAGTTGTGAGAATAGAGCAGTTGGTCAAGAGAGACCTGAAAGAATAAATGAAAAATGATTAAACCAGAAACTAGTTGAAGAATGCTGTATTTCCTGCTCTGATATTTACGAATTGTCACATCTTTCTTACATTAGTGACCATTTCAGGCTTTATCATTTTTAGTATTTAGGCTTAATTTAGGATTTAAAACTAGGTTAAGTTAGAATGTAATAGATAAATATTCTAAGTCCAATCGATAGATACAAGAGTATAAATAATCATTATGACAGAGTAGAACATTTTGGGTAATTGCTTGGATTGCAAGCTACTAACATGTCACGAGTGTCCAAGAGTATGTAATCCAAGGTTGGTAGACAATCGAGGTCTGGCGCAGTAAGAAGGTATCGAAGGTCAGCTGTCTTTGGCAATCGCCATTCGAAAAAAAATTCGATATGAAGGATCAATCCGGACCCTGAGCCAATAGGGGTCTTCAATTGGAAGGTCAGCATGCTTCATGTGAAAGCCTGTTTAGTATATTCTTGGAAATCTTATTTAAATATATACTCCTATATATTCTGTCATAATTTCTCTATTATGTATTAATTGGATAAATCTGGAAAGGAAGCTTAGGATATTAATTTATTTATTCAACTAGTTAGGTATTACGTGTAATAAATCTATATGTATAATCTGATAACAGCAATTAAATAGAGAGGTTTAAGAAATTTTCAATAAAACCATTTTTAGCACTGAATCACTGTTTGATAAAAAAGAACCCGACTCAGCGAATCCATTTTGATTCCTAACAACATGAACATTTTTTAAAGATATAACCTTTCGTCCTTTCCTTAAATCATAAATTCTTTCAGTCACAACCTTATCAGAGCAATATAACTATTTGTTTTTTTCATAAAAAAACAATAAGATAAAACAGAAATAGAAATTAAATTTATGTGCGAGCTCTTTGACTCGCTTATTGTTATCTTTATTTTGTTTAATAAATAAATAAATTATGATTCTTTAGATCCGGTTTTTCAAGAGCAAAATGTTAGCAATAAAACTTTATGATAGATACAATAGATATGTTTTAGTTTAAAACAAAACTCGAAAATAACAGTAGATGTTAGATTTGTTGTCAATATCCCAATGTAACTGAAGACTTTTTTTTTGAAGTTTTAACTAAGCTCGTTGAAGCACGGATTTTAATTTTAATTCTAGAATTATTACACCTTCAATGAAGTTTACAAAAAAAACCATTGTGCCTAATTATTCTATTTTCTAAAATACTCCTTATACGATTTTGATAAAAAAAAAAAATAAAAAAAATCGGGAGATTTTTAGGATACATTTTATCAAACATAAACATTGAATTCAATTGTAAATCCAGCTTTGGAAATAATGAGCGACAATTTTTGTAAATAATTCTAAACTTACAGTTTCCCATCAAGATACTCACTCAACCCATATAAAATGGAATACAAGCATATATTTTAAATGCAATAGAACATAGTTCGTTTATTTGGCTTTGAAGTTATCGTTAAAATTTTATTGGTAGTTGGAGAGATCTTTAACAAGTATGATAAGTTTGTTTAAAAGGGTTGTAAGAAAGATTTGTAATTGTGAATATCACTACTGTCTTGATGTCGCCAATGCCCAAACAGGTGTCATAGATGAGTATATATTAAACATTCATCACTCCCTACCTTACCGGATCTCATACCTATATTATATCATCACATTTTCTTAAGATGTCAGAGTTATAAATTACATTTTAACAATATCTTCAATATTTGTGATCGTAGAAATGTGGGTATGGTATTCATACATTCAGAATTGAAATTGACATTTTTTATATTTATTGAATATGTATATGTTGAATAACACGAGATTTGAAGAAAATCAGTTTCAAATGGCTCTCGCGTTGACATTTTCTAATGGATTTCTCTGATTTTCAGATGGGTTTTATAAGAGCACATTATAGTTCCTTATAGCAGATTTCATGTTCCAATCTTAATTGTGTGGTCGCTATGTACTTATGTACAATTAACCGGTGACCGTTTAAAGTTTGAATCCATATTAACCTGAACGATGGTCGGCTGAGACCATTTGGCCTTGTCTCATAGATCCCCAGGAAGACGGATAATTAAGTGCTCGCGAATTTAACCGTAATTGTATCAGAGATAGTTATGAATAATTAAAATATATCTTAATAATATTTTTGAAGTACAGAGAGTAATTTAACGTATATGAAGTAAATTCACACCTACCCTCAAAACAGGGTATTTTGAATATTTTATTTTACCCCTGTTGTTAAAAGATTTAAAATCTCTTGAGTTTTTCGATATATAAAATATGAAGAAAAGGGTATAAAATAAAAATACAGAGCCCTGGAATACTCGAATAACGTCTGGATCGGAAGAAGACAAGAGTTGGTCAAGTGAGAGTTGATAAAGCGGCATCTAATCCAATACTTGATGACAACATGTGTAGGATCCAGAAGAGTACTTGAAGATTGGTATACCATTATACACTGCGAGTGAGCCGCTAACAGGGA
This sequence comes from Aphrophora alni, assembly GCA_963513935.1. NCBI lineage: Eukaryota > Metazoa > Arthropoda > Insecta > Hemiptera > Aphrophoridae > Aphrophora > Aphrophora alni. Next base: position 41,993,389 of record OY740774.1, read on the forward strand.
ATTATTTTTACTATACTCACTCTTCTATTAATTGATAACTAATTATATAAGTTTGATTTATTAGAAAAAACTGCCAAACAAATTGTGACTTTCAAATATAAAATCAAGTCCAATCTATAATTTTTACTATATGGAAATAGTAACTACAACAAAATGTTATAAAATTTTATTTATTTTTTAATGAAAGTTACTCTTAATTACTCTAAGTAAAAATTATAGGGTAAGTTTAACTGAAAATTAAATATTAGTCCTCCGTATTTTGTCCGACCTTTACTTTTCATGTCCTTAGGACGCAAGATGAACTTTGGCAGTGGCGGGCTGATAGGAGGTCTGGTCGACATAAAATATCCCTGTTTGAGTGGGAGTACAGTGGCTTCTTCCAGGTAAAGTAGTGTTTTTAGTTTATTTATAAATAACAAATAAAGCTATTTCCCCTTATGTTTTATTAGTTCTTATTTTTATAAATGTTTAGCATAAATTACGATATTAGTATTTTTTGGTAATGAGGATTTCTTGTTTCAGATTCTTTTTAGAATTCCTACATGACTTTTGTCTTATTTAATATATCTTAACCTAAAGCAGCAGTGTCACGAATGTTAATGTAAAACAGCATCAATTTGTCTTTTTACTTATATAATATTGCTTTGGTAGGTTGGATTATTTTAAATTAGGTACAAATGTTGTAGCAGATAAAAATGTAATTTTAGCTCAAATAGTGTTGCTTAAAAAAAAGTCTGTTTTTATTGTTTAGAGTTTGAATAAAAAATGAAAATAATAATAAAATTAAAATCATAATAACTCTTTTATTTATTCGTTTAATTGTATTTATAAATAAGTGTAAGACCAAAACAACAAAACAATGTTAAGTGATTGGTGTATAAACAAAACAGTACTGAACCCTAAAATCCAATGAAGTTTTTTTACAATAAGTACTATATATATTGTTCTACAAAATAAGGATATTTGCATACTTTGTTGTCGTTAATATATTCAAAAGTCCATTATTATTACACTACACTTTTAAAAACCAAGTCCATTCTCGTGTTGTCACAGTTAGAAAACCTCTCGACAACATCCTCAGCAGTTAATGTTATATCTTTTCTTGAGGAAAGCATTGCTAGCCCATTTAGTCGAGATTCTGACATGGCTCGAATCCAAGTTTGTAGTTAAGGAAGAGTAAAAAATGAGCGTTCACCCTAAACTGCAGTAATAGGAATTACACGAAGAGTTTATAGAACTTTCCACTTGTTAGAAAATAAATCCATATCACAGAATCGTAGAGTGTGAACAGGGTAAGTAGGAATATTTCTTTTTTTCTTTATTCGTATAGTTTACTTATTCTTCCATTTCCTCCTCTACTATTATAATTCAAAATATTGCTGTCTTGTGGTTAGGGAGATCAATGAAAACAAATTACTGTTTCATAATTTCTATTTCTTGCTTCACAATAAATTTTGGTTCAAAAACATATTGCATCCTAGAACACAAATATAATTTGTTTGTAATCCTAATTTACTTTCTTATAAAATGGTTTAGGAAGGGAATGTACAGATTTATTTTGAAGTAGTTTTCAACATCAAATTTCAAAACATTTGTTCTTTGAGTCTGTTGGCTACAAGTTCAAAATGTGTGTTACTATTTATTGGAATGTTAATAGTAGTTGGACAGTGGTTAATATTATGTTGCTTCAATAAACAGAAACCATGGAAGCTAACTCCCCAAACTGTAAAACAAACCAATATGCACACCACTAGTGGGCCTCGGTGGCAGGTGGCATATTTGTTGGGAGCATAAACAATCCGACTATTGCTTATTATATTTCACTGTAATACATATTGATACAATTTATATGTAATATTGATAAGTTATAATGTTTCTATTATGTTGTAAGGTAAATCTTATGGGACAAAACTGTATTAAAATTTTTAGGTTCATAAAAATTTAATTGTGTTTTTTATAACACTATGAATCTTCAAAAGAATATTATTAAAAAGATAGTGAATGAAGATAATTTATATAAAGTTTATACTGTTTACTCGTTATGTGTCGTTACCACCATTATATTCATACTTCTTAGCGAAGAGATTTTTCCTACTCGAAACACTCGTTTCCATATCTTAGAACCACCGTGTAGTACTAAGTACCTCTTAGTACCACCGTGAGATACGGAAATATTGAAACAGAAAATAATATTTAAAAATCAGGTACATACATTGTTGGGCCTAGTTATTAACCATTATAATCTAATTTTATAATTCATTGTTTGCAAATAAATATGAAATATATAATTTACTATGACGTTAAGAATATAGAAGTTAAGACTACATATATTTCGCATGAGGTTAATTTGAAGGGGATATTTAATTAGTAAAACTATGATTGTCTCTTGAATATAGGTTAATCTCAGTTGGATTTGAACTGCATTTGCAATTATGTTTACTTTGCAAGTAAAATGACTAATTTGAGTTCCACAAAACTTAATTATTACAGTATTTTATTCTCAAGTAGGCTATATCGCTAAATTATTTCCGTTGTATTGACTGAACTAATAGCGTATATGTAATTGCTTTTTAAATGTATTCACAAATTTAATGTATATTTAAATATTGTACCTTATTATAAAATGCTTGATACTCTGTCATTATTACTGTCGCAATTTAACCTTAATCATTCCTTGCAGTTTCTTCAATATTGTTTATAGTTTTGTGGACACAAGTATATGTACGCCTATCTTCTTCCAAAACTATAGCCCACTTCACTTGTTGGAACAATAGGAGAGGGACGAAGCTACTAATGACAGTTATTGTGTTCACGAATAATGTTCAGAATCAACTCATATTGAACAGATTATTTAAAATGTTGGTACAAACATTGATGTATCGAAATATTTAAAATCAACTCACCGGAAAATAACACGTTTTGTGGATTTAACGTATTGAATTTTTTTTTTTATTATTTTAAAATGTTGAAAAACGTAATTGATAGAACTTGTATGTGTACTTGTCCTGTTTTAAAAATCTCTAATATTGTGTCTGACAAATAAAGAAAAATATAAATTTAAATCAAGAAAAACAACGGATATGGACGTCATATTCTTCACAACCTATACTTATAATCCAAGTGTTGCGCTTGGCTTGTGAGATAATATAAAAATAAATTTATACTAATATCGCTATTTGTTACAGATAATACATTTTATAACCCAAACGCGATTAAATACAAAGTCATCATCTTTTTATATGTATGAGTTACAATAATGAAACAATAAAAACTTTATAGTTTAATTATATATCTCACGCATCATTGAAGATCACAACATTGTCATCGAAACGCGTTTTTTTTTTGTCATAGATGTATTAATTTTGAGATTTTGTGTGTCACGTTTTATTTTTATTGTGTAAGTTTTAGAATCTATTCAGCAATTATGGATAAAACCTGTTTTCCCAATTTAAAAATACAAGTGTGGTGGTTAGCCAATTGATACAAGTAAATGTTAGGTTATCTATTCAGACTGTAAGACAGTGTGGTTTTATTAGCACCAAATTTTTATAGAGTGATAAAATGGAGTCAAATATACACATTTATATAAATCAACAGTAAATGATTCTACAGAGTCAAGAGTACATGGTCGAATATGTTAATAATTATTATATACAATATATAGCCTACAAATATTATGAGCAATATTAATTACTAATATACTCCATCATGAAAAAAGTGCTGATGTTTAAAATTACAATGATGAAATCGTAAATAATTTGATTATAAAGACAATAAATTGTAATAATATAAGTTTCTTAAGAAATTGAATGATTAATATTTTATGATTAGAGAAAAATAAGTTCATTGTGTCTTAATATTAACTCAAAATATATTTCTATCATTTATAAATGACATAAGACTATCCTACCCAGTAAATTCAACAATGAATGGAGCGTTGAGTCTGGTTTTATTTGAAATTTGTGGTAAATTATATTTCTAATTGGTAAATATATGTGTCTGAAATTTAAGGCTTCGCTGAGTTTCTATCCAAAAGATCTAAAAGTGTCGTGACAAGTAGGAACCTGTACATAACGAGAACATTGATAACGTTAAACATAAAGATACTGAAGTGGAAGAATGCAAGAGTGTACAAAGAGAAAAGACGGAGTTGGTAATACTACTGCCAGCTACCGTTAAGTGGTAATCTTGATGCTGATTGGGAGGTGGGGGGAGACTATGTTGAGGGCAATCAAGTAGACATAAGTTTAACTTTAGTGTAAGGTATTAAATTCCTTTAATTCATTAAACATTCTCAACCCTCATGTCTTTCCTTTGTCACATCTTAAATTTCAACTATCGTTTTAATTTCTGTCATAATACATTTAACAGTGAAATACAAAAATAGGCATGTAGAAGGTAGAATCACCCAATGTGTATTAAACTTCTTTTGAAGACAAGTTCACCTTCCTTTCTCAATGGCCGATTGCAGAAACCTCTATTTTAAAATAACAACACTTCCTCTGAGCTACTTCTTGACAATTAATAAGTGAAAGTGAAATATGGAAAGCTGTAAGAACTTAAAGTTCAGTAACATAGATTATTCCATTATTTACGGCGAAAATTCAACTAAATTACTTTAAAAGTACAATATTTTTAGAAATATAAAAGATATTTACCATTTAATTCATAATATTAAATTTAACTTAATTTTAGTTTTGAAAGTGAAAACATTTATTCATATATTTAAATATTTGCAATACTTATAGTTTCTCGTTTGCTCAGTGTAGTTCAGTTTTCCGAATGATTAAGAAGTTATTACGACAGTGGATATTTTCATTTTACAATTTTTGGTCGTAAAAATTTACACGTATGTTTCTGCTTTTTTAAGGGTGAGAAAAAACTTTTGGAATATTAGTTTGTGTAAATCAAGCCGACGTTCAAAAGTGTACTTAGTAATTATAACACAAAACAGAGCAACTAGCCAACAGCAACACAATATTTTGCTTAACCTACCCATGTATATAGAATACGGGTATAACACATAACAGAGCAACTAGCCAACAGCAACACAATGTTTTGCTTAACCTACCCATGTTTATAGAATACAGGTATAACACAAAACAGAGCATCTTGCCAACAGCAACACAATGTTTTGCTTAACCTACCCATGTATATAGAATACAGGTATAACACAAAACAGAGCAACTTGCCAAGAGCAACGCAATGTTTTGCTTAACCTACCCATGTTTATAGAATACAGGTATAACACAAAACAGAGCATCTTGCCAACAGCAACACAATGTTTTGCTTAACCTACCCATGTATATAGAATACAGGTATAACACAAAACAGAGCAACTTGCCAAGAGCAACGCAATGTTTTGCTTAACCTACCCATGTTTATAGAATACAGGTATAACACAAAACAGAGCAACTAGCCAACAGCAACACAATGTTTTGCTTAACCTACCCATGTATATAAAATACAGGTATAACACAAAACAGAGCAACTTGCCAACAGCAACACAATGTTTTGCTTAACCTACCCATGTATATAAAATACAGGTATAACACAAAACAGAGCAACTTGCCAACAGCAACACAATGTTTTGTTTAACCTAATCATGTATATAGAACACAGGTATAACACAAAACAGAGCAACAAGCCAACAGCAACAGAATGTTTTGCTTACCCTACCCATGTATTTAAAATACAGGTATAACAGAGCAACTTGACAAAAGCAACAGAATGTTTTGCTTAACCTACCCATGTATATAGAATACAGGTATAACACAAAACTTAGCAACTTGTCAACAGCAAAACAATGTTTTGCTTAACCTACCCATGTATATTATAGAATACAGGTATAACTATATTTAGTTACAATATAGGGTGGGGATAAGGGTTTTACATGTTACACTTAAAAAGTGCAATGCTTGTAAAACAAAAAAATTAAATATGGATAAAAAACACAATGGACATAGTTTTTAGGATATGACCAAATTTTCAGTAGTTGGATGTTTCAATATGGGCTGAAAAAAAAATTATTTCAATATAAATATCTCGGTATGCATTTTTACAATAAATTCAAAATCTATATTGCTATTTGATTGGTGTTTCATTTACTAGTACTACATTTCAACTATCTGTAAACAAAAACAACAATTTAAATTGACGCCAAGAAGTTACATTTAATATAATAAAATTAGTATAAATTTACGAGTTGAGGTGATTACAAACTTCAGAAACCTTCTTATACTTTAACTAAATTCTGAAGCAGTTCAACATCACATTGTATTTCTTCCACGTTTCAAAGCAAAACCCTCAAAAAACAAATAATTACCTGCATTAAAACTCTAGGCAACTTCTTTAGACGTCTAATTTAATTATAAACTTCTGCTTATTTTATTTCTTACTTTTCTTAAAATAAAAACACTAAAGCCAAATTTCCTGGTAAAATATCTTTTTTGTCAGATAAGCAGAGATAAATAGTAATAGCACGTTGTAGCGTTCTACATAGACTTTATTTTAAATTAAATATCTCACAGATAATAATAATATACCAAGTTCTTCAATTTGATTAAATAAAACATTAAAAAGATTTCATTCTAAATAAAACAATATCAATAAATATAACTGGTACCTAGTCTGACTGGTAGAGCGCAGGTAGATAATACATTCAAAGTTAACATAAAATATAAAACGTCATCCCTTTATCACGTGATAAAACAATACCTTGTCTGAGCACCAGGAGATATGGTACTTTCTGAAGCTCAAGTGGGAATTGCGAATTTTTTATTGAAATTTATTCATTTTAAAACATCCACTGTAACAAGTACTTTGCATCTGCATTGAGGTTTCAGCTAAACTTTCGTTTTATTTTAAGTGAAAAGTTCTACAGGCTCATAAATTTGAAATAATTAAATACAAAATGCAAATGAAACTAAAGTACTGAAGCATAACATACCAGGTAAAGTTCTACTTCGAATGTTAATGTTTTAATAACTTTCCGCTAAGCTCTATTGAGGAGATACCAAGTTTTATTGATCTAGTAATAATGATAGTTTATGATAGGAAAAATTGAATTATTACTCAATTTCAATTCATGTATTTTTGCTGTAATCTGAACTTTTTGATAAATCACAATGAAGTATTTATTTTTTGAACTTGTATACAAGTTTCAGCCCTGCTTCTTAGCCTTTCATGTTTAAAGCCTTGTTAAATCCCGTTAGCTTAGGCAAATGTTTTAGTAAACATTGAAATTATAACTTCTCAAATTGCTGTAAAGATTTATTTTAAAAGATGAATTTTTTTGAGTCTAATTAAATAGATGTTTTTAATAGGTCATTCATACTGTGAGGTGGCAAATTGATTCTCTCATATTTTACAGCTAAAAGCTGGTACAAGTATTCTTATGCAAGCATTTTACTAGAAGTATTGTACTACAAGTATTGAGTTTAAATCTGACTACCCAGTTTTAAGTGTAACGAAATCAAGTTCACCAGCTTTAAAATACTAAAATTTTGTTTAAAGAAAGGATAGACAAAATTTCAAAAAAACTCTAAAGATAGAATATTAATAGTTCAAATGAACAAAATGTTTTTAGATTGTAAAAGTAGTTTCTTGTGATAAATATTTTTACTATTCTTTTTTTTTTTGGTTTAGATATCTAGCAATGTTTCAGCCCTTCATTTGGAATCACACATATGATAATATTTTGATTTAATTATGTTGTTATATATTCGTATCTTTTCTGTTGACCAACACATTTTAAAATTTTATTCAATATATAAAATACAAAACAAAAATGGTTTGTTTTTAAGATTTAAAAAATGAAAACTCGTTAAATCCATACTTTTGATATGTTGTTATCCTTGTGTACATGTTAATAAAAAAGTGGCAATATTTCAAACTTGAAATAAATATTATTTGATGTTTTCATGAATGGTGTAACTTCATCACAACTGGAAGCGGACTGGTAAGTCTTTTCAAAATAAGTTTTAGGCTTTATTCGTTAATATTATGTTTTTATTTTGTAAACGCTTCAGCTCGGGAAAATTATTAGTTACATCTATGTCCTCAGCGTGTAACAATTTTATTACAATTAGTTATCTAATTTATCTAATCATAGTATTAGTAAAAATATGTTATTTCATACAAATACAGAATACATGAGTAAGAAGTAACATAAAATATATGGTAAATATGATGGTAGCAAAACTTTCGACCTTCTATTTTTGATGGATTTTCACCTTTTATGGCTTCAGGTAAACAGAACGAATGATTTTCTACATGCCGTCCTCATTGCCGATCGCACATTGTCGCTAAAATAAATAATCTGATCATGAAATTTAGTTTCGGTGATCATAGTGTGCTCACAAGCCTATTGAATTTTAAATGTCGCAGCCATTTTAAATCATATTACACAATTTAAGCTGTCTATTTTGAGATCGTAATATCAATAAAAACAGACGATGAATATTGAGGATAAAAAGTTAGCGTGAATGTTGGAAATTATTTTAAATAATTTACAAATACAGAATGCATAGATGTAAGATAGTATAATTTGGGACTAACAACAAGAAATGTATTTTAGATGGTTAATTGTTTTACATTCTTTTATTGTCGTTTATTAGCAAAACATATTTTGTTTTAAATAATTATGCTTTCAAATTATTTTTAGGTCTCTCCATTTTTTTTTCAACAGAGGAGCTTACTTTAATCTAATTTCTAAAAATATCGGTATAAAAACGTCAAACTGACGAAATGTATGTTTTAAATAATTTTTTATGTTTTTGATTGTACCAAGAAACATATTCATAAATTGTTATTGTTCAAGTATTAATGGTTCTTCAAATATATGATTAAGGAAGTTTTTCTAATATTTTGAATGATTTATTCATTTTTCTAGTCAACGTAAAACCAACCGTGAAAGTTTTTCACAACCATGGAGTATATATCTTTATTACGAGTGTTTTTTTAATCCACGTAAGTTTACCAATTCATCAAGTGTCTGTTAAAAATTAGTTGCCAAAAATACAAAATAAATAACTAAGTATTTGGTGTAATTTATATAACGATTGTAATAAAAAACGATTCCACGTTTATGGTACTAGCAAAACAAGTTAAGGGTACTATTAAAATTATTTTTTTTCAAACACGACATTCTTCATTACTTCTTTTGATTGGCGACTACTGAAATGATATTCTTGGTGACGAATAATTTTGGCTGTTTTTTATTCTTTATTGGGATGAATGAGTAAGAGTGTTTTCTTACAGTTTCATATACATTAAATTTTTCCTAAATTTATTTCTCAACTCTTTTTCTACTTCCCGACGCATTGCCTAAAAATTATATGTTATGATTTATGTACGTTCGACTAGCTTTTGAATTCCAAACATGTAAGACCAAAAATTGTAACCACCCTTTTATTGTAACTGACATTAAGTAAAGAATTTGTAATATGATATACTGTATTATGATGGATTGGTAATAGTAGAAGGGAATGTATACTGTATTGTGTAACTTATATACACACGGTATTACCTCAAATGTGCTGAAGTATATGTAAGATCTTTACCTTCGTCGTAACATTTTTCAACTCTCTCCGTTTTCCACCACCCCCCCCCCAACTTCCCTGCCTCGTTCACTGTGCTTAAAACCCTTCAACTTTTATTATTGTTACTAAATCCTGCTTGTCCAAATACTCCAATCTCTGTATCTATTATAGGAGTTTTTTATTATAGGTCCCTCACTTTGTGGCACTGGTGTACTAACAAAAGTAATGCTAAAAATAAAAAGAGCATATCATCTGTTACTTAAGAAATTCTTTATATAACCATATAAATGTAAAAATAACGATGGAATGTAAAAACATCGTTTGTTCATCCGTTTTACATAAACACGCGTCTTTGAACGTGTGAAAACTAATGGTGCTAAAACATTTTCCTATTAGGGGTATATTAACACTATTGTCGTTAACAACATACTCAAGTTTCGTATTAAAATAATAATTACAACAATTGTTATTAACGTTATTGTGAAATACTAGTATCATATTTTTTGTTCAGAATACAGGAAAAAGTATTTTATGGAACTAACTTAATAGTTATACCGAACTCAAAAAACTCAACTTAAAGAAGTTAAATTTCCAATTGTATATTTTATATGTGTTTTATATAGACGTAAAAGTGATGTAATCGTTCTGCTACTTGTGCAGCGAGTGATACTCTGGGCCCAATACAAATAGAGCACACTTTCACCTATTATAGCAGCAATATATATTTTTTTTTACAGATTTGGTTTAAACAATTTTCATTTTGTAGATTTTAATTTTTTCCATAAATAAAGTAGTATTTAATTGATAGTATCGATTTGTCAACGTTCTCTCACCATGTGTAAAAATTTATAGTCTTTAATTTAGTTTTTAATTCATTCTGCACTCGTCCATCACTGCAGTCGCTAAACTATCTTTCACAAACAAACAAAAGGTTCCCAAAGCTTAACTTTGGACTTATCAACATTTAGAAGCCTGTGTATAGATAATGTGTAATAATAGCGTACCAACATAATAGCCTGTGTATGTCTCATGATGTCTATCACTTCGTTCTCAGCTGTGAAGTCTCTCGTTGATCATGAGTTAGATGAATTTTTTAGTGTTTAAAAAGTTTGTGTGTGTAAGTGTTGACAGGCTTTCATATTTTTCATTTCTTTTCATTTAGTACCAAAGCGAGACAAAGCCAAAATCAGGCCTCCTTTAGTTCTTCGATAATAAAAGCGATAATCTCGTTTGCGAGTCCTGCATCATGAGATTCCAAATATCTCAGTCTGTCCCACAGCTCATTCGGATCATCCTAGTGTGAGTAACATCTCCTACTGTTTTAGAAGGGAATAACTTCTCTATAATGTGTTTATATTTTAAAGATGTGTTACAATTAACTTGACAGTCCGGATCATGTAATCTTTTGTGTGCACTGGTTCTCACCAAATATCTTTTTACTCTTGCAAATCGGCCACGGGTATTTCTCCATGGGGTCATCGCTTAATACCAATTCTTAGAATCCGAGCGCCTTTTTATTGTGTACTGCGTCAATTTCAAATTAACTATCGTCTGCTAATAATTATGTAGTAATAATGAATTTATTTATTAAACAAAAATTAATAATGCAAAGCAATGAACAAACGAAATTAAAATGACATAATTATATATTATTGTGTTATTTTATAATCAAATACAAAATAAAATATATTTCTATAGACAGAATATAATATTCACATATACATGGTGATATATATTTTATGAATATTATATGGTATGAAATTTGTAATAGAAATAATTTTGGAAAAATTCAGATTATTGAATGTAATGCCTATGTACACCTATAAAAATAATAATAATATCAATTCACATATAGGCCTACAATGAACATATTTGCATAAATTTTAACTCGTTATTTCTTTGAAAAATTTAAACTTGAAATATAAATTAATGATAATGTTCTAATCCTTTTTGATACTTTTATTTATAAAATAAAACAAATAATATGTTTGTCTAACCTTATCATGTTGTAAAATCTCATTTAGAAATGTTTTCGATCAAATTACTTTAAACCCTGAAGTGATGGTGTAAATGATTCTTGATGGAAAATCAGCAGCTAGTAGAGCGTGTAATTAAATAAAACTCTTGTGACCCACAGGGGTTATCGACTTCTTTTTTAATACCTAGAATTACATTTCATGATTGCCAGATTTTCACCATCGGAATATCAAATTTAAAACGTTTGATGTGATTTTATAAGCCTGGAAGACAAGATTTGTGTCATATTTTGTACTTATTGCAAATCAAGACGTAGATTCTAATAGACCGTATATTTCTGTAAAATAATAATCAAAGATTATACAACATGCAACGCATCGTTGTCAATGAAAATAGTTTTATTTGTAGAATGTACACATATATTCTGATAGAAAAGAGTGCAAACTGTAATTTGTGGTTTCTATTATCCATGTCGGGGATATCCTTTGAGCTCTAGAAATCAATTTGATTTTCTCACTCATACGTGTGTTTAGAGACAAAGTGTTTTTATGTGAGAAAATCCACAGCCTCCCTTAGGATATATCAGTATTGGATCTATAGTCTCCCGCTGAAATTCTAGAACGATTTTAAAACCTTCTGAGAGTATGTGTATATAGCAATATTAATTGAATTGTTTTTCATAACCTTTGAATCTTTATTTATTTTATTTTTTAAATTAGTAACAAGTTTGATTTCACATAATAATAAGTTTAAACCATCTCGACATTTATTGATACATGACATAATATAAAACTTAAATGATTTTCAATTCTTAATTTTTTTTTTAAATAAATTTTACATGCAGCTATGTTAAACCAGTAATTCTTTAAGTATTGTATCACACCTATTATTTATTAAGAGCTTAATGCACCATTAATCCAAAATACGTTTCTTGGGCATTCTGAACAAATAGCTAACAACAACTATCTCATTCTTTGCTATATTAAATGTTATATATAGTTTGAAGTTTGTAGTTACTTTGTAAAAATTAAAATGTAAATATTTACGTATTTATTTTCTTTTTTCCCCCTTGTTTGTGTTTGATTACGAGTGTTTTCCAAAGGATGGTATTGACGGAGACAATGACATTTTTAACAGCTCTACTGGCTACAATATTGTTGAGTTGAAACCTGTAGAGTCAAAGATTATAAGAAATAATGTTGCTGTCCGGATTATATTATTCGTTATCATATGTTACATGGTAACACTTCTCTCTGAAGTGCATTGCTGAGAAATGTGTTTCATTATTGTGGTCTTACGAAATTAGTAAGGAGTTCATTAATTAACCACAATAATGTGTCCTAATTGTTATCAGGTCATGCATTACTTCATACCTGATACAGGTCTTCAATGACCATTGTTATTCAAGTTTATATGTAAAAGTGTATATAGAAAGTGTTTTATTTGTATAATTACTAATTACAATGTAATTAAATGAATTTAATGAATAAACAATCACGTTTATCAGCGAACTATTTATCTCAACAAGAGCTAACGATCATACACATCTGTCAACACTGTTTGGTAACAGAAGCATGTTGCATTGAAGTCAGATTGTAATTTATTTTCTTCCTCTCAATAATTCCATCTTATAACATAGTCAGTTTGCTAAGCCTTGTCTTTCGCATAATCAGTGTTAATTCTAACACATATCTCTAAAATATAATACTAATATAATACTTTAGTATTATATATATATATATATATATATATATATATATATATATAATACCAAAGTAATAAAATAACACATTTGGGAGTGTTTTCTAATACAGTTTTTCAATCTAATGTACTTATACACAAAGAACAAGGGAAACCTTGAATGTCTTTGTACATAATAAATGGAGTGTAATTATTATAAATCATTTTGGGAAGGGCAAACGCATGCAAGGGTAGTTTGATAAGTCATTAAATGCAGGGGTTTGTCGTAGAAGTAGTAAATGAAATACAGGATTGTTACTTTTTGACACATGATGTAGGAAAACGTATGATTGTTTTACTTGTCATTTTCTAGTAAAAAAAATGGTGGCACAGTTTCAATATGGCTGCACAAAGCTATGATTTGTGAAGATTTAAAACACTATAAATAAAATGTACTAAATTATTTTACTTATACTTTTAATACTTAACATTTTGTATTAATGTTGCAACGTTTACTTATTACTATTTATAAGATCTTATAGTTTTCCAGTTCAAAGATATAATGTCTATTCATACAATTGAAATGTTCTGTATATCGGTTTTTTATTTTTTTTCTCCTTTTTTTCGAAGTAAGGCTCTATTTAACAATATATGTTTCAATTTGAACATATTTTCTTTCACGAATAAAATTTAATTTAGGAATTTATCGACAGAATATTTTTGGAGTACGTAGTATGAAAAGACTTTTAAACATCTGTTTGAGGCCATCGCACAACCACCTATACTTTGCATTGCCGACATTGCCTTTTGTTCTTCAGACGGACGCAAGTTCGTTGTTCCAGAAGTCCAACTCCATGAAATCTATGTCAGTCGCTAGCCAAAAACATATGCTTTGTGCACCCTAACACCCAAGAAAGTCTTGTTTTTCATTAGTATTTTATTGTCTCGTAGGTTTCTTATGAACTGTAAACTTTCCCTAGTATTTGGAACACTGAGAGGATTTGCTAGAAACCGACTACAAGGCCCTCTAGTGACTATTATCCCGTCAACGTCAGCTCGGTAAGTTGCGTCTCTAAATAGCCGAGATAACCTCTCTTCAAATGTAAGGTATTCAAAACATTACAGCCGACTCTCTGTCTAAAATGTTTGAACTAGAAAGCTCCCAAGTAGAAACACCACAGGTTCAGAATGATCTTCCATTTGGTATCAAACAAACGTCTCTTTGTCTAAGGAGATCGGTACGTATAAGCGTACTGACCCCACTTTTGGTCCAATTATTGGAGTCTTAAAACATGTACAATTGTAACTCTTACTACCTTCACAAAGGCATCCTTTCCCTTAAACACAATCAGGGACAAGATCTACTCGTATCTATCTACTCGTATATTTATTTACGTGATTATCTCCTATTAACACGATTCTAATGTTGGTGGTCACTTAGGCACGCTCTAAATCAAATTTAAAGTGAATTATTTATCTTGCCCAAACTTATCAACGTTGTTGTTCGTAATATTTAGTCATTTTATTTTTCCTATAAGTAAATAAACACAAAACAGGGCAAAGTTGTATCTATCTTCCGTGGTCCAAAACCATCCTTTGGAGAAACTGCATATAGATTTCGTAGATAAACTTCCCAGAAGAACTAAAGGCTGTTCCATGATTCTGGTTGCAGTCGTCCAGTTTCCTAAATTTACCTGGTTCTGTTCTATCAATTTCTACCATACCACCAAGGCTTTAAAGCAGTCAATTTGTCAAATTTTCGGTTTATCTAACATTATCATCCCCTACCAAATGCCTCCTATCGCACAAGCTCTGGAACTTCTGCTTTTCTTATGGTATTAAATATGGGAAATTATCACAATCTACCTCCCAATACGGAACGTCTAAATATATAACTCAAGTCCGATTAAATTTTGTTCACTCTAAAAGTCTAACATCTTGAGACAACACCCTTTGTTGACTACAGCTGGCTTTTAATTTTTCTCTAAAAACATCTTCTATAAATTATTTTTAAATTTTCACCATCTTACCCTACGTTGCTGGAATAAAAACGATCATCTACATAAGAAAAAAAAATAGAAACCTCTCCTCTCTCCTTTGACACCAGACCAAAAACATCATCCTAAGAGCTCACCAAAACGCTGATTTAGGTATACCATAGCAGATTCAGAATAGTCATTATTAACACGCTAAATAACACACGCTGTTGTAAGGGGGTTGGGTAAATATAACCCTTGATTTAAACAAGGAATTCATTACTCATTTCATCTGTCAGCCTTTTTTTGTAGTTTATCAGTCCATCTCCTTGAGGAGAATTACCACATTAGAAAGCTCTCAGGACTTTCCAATTGGACAGGACACTTGTCCTTGTTCAGAAATAAAATCACCTGATGTTATTTTCTTTTCTGTAGATCTTTAGGTTTTCGTTCTCCTTGTTGGTATGTCATTTCAGATTCGGTTATTGTTGGTCAATTACTTAGTAGTTTTAGTTATTTTCTTGAACATAGTGAGTTATCAGTTTTTAATATTACTTGTTGTTTACATGTTGGTATAGTTTTCGGAATACTGATTAGTTATTTGTGTTGTTGTGTCGTCCGGGCAGTCTTACGTTACAACGTTCACATCATCTTTCTGTGGGAGCAAACATTGCTAACAAATTCGATCCCAACTCTTCGGTTCGTGGAAAGAAATCTTTTGCGTTCATTTTAAAATAAATTCAAACGACCATGTAGAAGCAGTTTTTTAAAGATAATGAGTAATCTATTATGAAATTTAATTTGATCACGATGTTTGAAAAAATATGGAGCAATAATTGTTACTATAGATTTATAGATATTAAAGTTGAATATTGAAATAATTTATTTCAAATAATACAGCAGGCCTTCAAAATACTAAGGTCTTTTCCTCGTAAAGTAAGTTTACGTATATTTTATAAATGCATGAGAACATTTTTGGAGCTAACATCACTTTGATAAAAGACTAAATATATTTATACATTTATTAAATGTACTTTGTCTCATAAATCTTGTTATTTTAATTTACCTTTGAATCATTGAATTGTTACTACATCTTAATGTAATGAATTTTCCTCATGACGTCTGTCTGTTGTAAAGTCGTCGTTATTGATATTCGTTTATTAACTTTATACTTTTCCAATGTAGGAAATATCCTGTAGTTTAAATTTAATTTATGTAACCTAATATGTTGATTCATTGTCAGAACATTGTTTGCGTATTTGGAGAAGGCCGAACATCCTAAAATTTGCTTTTGTATTTTTGAGAGAGTTTTGAGATTGAATATTTATATTTATCTTATGTAACACAACTTCACGACTACGGAATAAAAAAGTGAACGAATGTAGTTTACGTTTCGTTTAATTTCAAATACTAAATTAGTTTTACTAACTTAAAATAAGGACGTATTTAATGAACATTTAAATATTTTCTTAAACGAATTTGGAAACCTAAACTGTTTTTCAAATTGACGGAAATGTGTTTGTTTTTTTAATCTTGTGGTAATGTGTGTCCGCGAAGTTAGAATTTAAGTTGAAACAATTGGAAATATGAAGACAAAATTGTATTTGACCTTTTAAAAACTTAAAATTTCCTTGCGAAATAACTTTTAGTTAAAGAATTTATTTAATCGTTTAAAATAGCGGTCATTGTTATGCCAAAAATTTTTTTAATATAGTATTACCTTTTTTATTTTACGAAATTAAAATCTTATACATATGTGGAATATTTGAAATTGTTTTGGATTCTTATGTAAACAATATATTGTTTTCTCTTCTGGAATTTTAAATTTTATTTAAGTACTTTAAGTCCTACAGCGTTGCATTAACCATTCCTTTATTTCATAAAGTTGACCCTGTATTGCTTCATTATAAATATTAAATTCTTCCTTCAACACTGCACTTGTATAAATTACGATGGGAATTATTACTAAACACTCCAACATTTTGAAAAGAACAGAAGATTAAGTTTTGAGTGGGTTGCTATTTAAGCTGACATTATATTATTACTTTACTGTTTTCATAAATTTTCAATCTTAGCACTAATTAAATTTTGTAATACATTATACATAATGTAAGCACACACCTGTGTACTTTCGCTAAAGAATAAACATCTCCTTCGCCTACAATATGTGACTTGAAAATTGTTAATATACATCTACTTTAGGAAGTAAATATATTATGGAATAAAAGGAAAATATGTTCAATTTAAACCCCAATTGAAATACATCATCCTGTTTCGTTGCTAATAATCAATCAAAACTCTTTCAAATTATTATATAAAG
Source organism: Aphrophora alni (assembly GCA_963513935.1). Classification (NCBI taxonomy): domain Eukaryota; kingdom Metazoa; phylum Arthropoda; class Insecta; order Hemiptera; family Aphrophoridae; genus Aphrophora; species Aphrophora alni. Next base: position 42,010,884 of record OY740774.1, read on the forward strand.
TCCAACGGTGACTGGCTTGCCTCGCTATGTAATTGTGCCAGAGAAGATGGGAATGGATTGTTTGAATGTGAACTGGCCTTGTTAGAGTCAGTAGTTTAGATAAGACATTGATATATTTAACTCTCTTACAGTTACAATACTCTTTCGAGTAACATCTTTCCGTCAGTCAGTAATAAGACGGGTTGGCTTCGTACTGTTGAAGTAGAGAAAAGATGAGTTGGAATTTACGATATTGCCGGAGTAAAAACGAATAGACATCCTTATTACGCTTACCTCTTCTGCAGTAATGTCAGTCTGTCTGTACACTCCACAGCCGTATGACACTCATCTTAACTGATGTTCACCATCCCTTTCTAATTTAGGGATACATTTTTTAATCACTTTTTTGCGTAGCTAGTAATCCACAAAAGACTTAAATTACATAAAATAAGAAATATACATTTAAGAAAATCATATCTAACGACATTATTGGAACTACTATTTACTATTTGATATTTACTATTTACTTATTAATTGATATTTCATTAAATTAAATTTTTTATATATGATCTATTTTCGTGTTTATGTGATTATGTTATCGCGAGAGATTTAATGTACAGTCGATTTATAACAACCAGATCAATTCTAATTGTCAAGATAGTGAATTTTCAAAAAGTTAACATATTTCCATAATCAGAGCTGAATGTTGTACGGATGGCAAAAAATCCTGTTAGGGATGGACAGGCGTTATCTCACGTAACGTCACGCGACTCCGAACTTGTGTTAAGTTGATCCCGACACTTAGCGTTTTTGCGAATTTGGAAGCGAATTTTGGAATTTCAAAATTATAAATTGGATGATATGATTTATTTTGTTACACAAGTTGTGTGCATGAATTTCCCGTTTACACTGATAAATACGGAGCTCCGTATAAAAAGTTAAGCAAGTTCTAAAACAATAGACAAATTAAAAATTCCTAAAAATCCGAAATTTTTCCGCTCAAATCGGTTAAAATATGTAACTAATTTAAAATAAATAAAAAATGAATATACTTAATATTCTAGAAAAATTGGAGAAATTATAAACTGTTAAGGCGATTAAAACAAGGAAATACAAGTAAATTTTTAACGTCAAAGTAGCTAACTAGTTAAATATACAGAGTAGAACCAGAAAACTTAAATAAAAGATAAATTTTAATTAAAATGTGAAGGTGATAAATATCACGTAATCATGAGTACAAGTAAATAAATTTAAATCTCAAAAACTAGAATATCAGATAGAAATAAGATAACAAAATAAAAATGTAACAGCCCAAACAATAATTGATTTTAAATTGTCCCCAGAAAGGAAGTGTGAAAAAAAAAAAAAAAAAAAAAACTGCATGAGGTGTAAAACTCACATGAGAAAAATATTAAGAAACCATTCACTTCAGCCAACGGACTTACAGACATGGGGATACAAATTGCAATTTTCAAAAATAAATGAAGAATTGAAAGACTTTATAGTTAGTTAGAGATACGAAAAATTTGTTTTGAGATGGTAGCGCGTACTACATTACACTCAAAACTCAAAACAAAAATGAGTAGAAAGAAGAAGAAAAGGACAACAATAATCTGTAATTAAAAACCTTGTAATTACGGTTATGCGAGTTATAGGGGTTTCTGGAAAAACAAAAACAATTTTAGATTGACGGGAGTAAAATTGAAATTCGTTAATCTCCCACTAAACAATGACTCAGCACCATCAATTGACAATAGTGTAGATGGATAATAAAAAGATTGTTTTTAATTATAATCAAGGTTAAAACGTGATGAAGATATTTAAAAAATACGTACATTAAAGCAAATAAAAGTAATTAGAGGAAATCAGTTTCATAACAGAGGAATATACGATCCGCGAAGAAGGGAAATTCCCAAGCTAGTGTGATACATTGTAGAGGGAATTTATTTCTCTCACTCTCTCTCTCTCTCTCTCTCTCTCTCTCTCTCTCTCTCTCTCTCTCTCCCTCTCTCTCTCTCTCTCTCTCTCTCTCTCTCTCTCTCTCTCTCTCTCTCTCTCTCTCTCTCTCTCTCTCTCTCTCTCTCTCTCTCTCTCTCTCTCTCTCTCTCTCTCTCTCTCTTTCTCTCTCTCTCTAAATATATACACAGGCGAACGTTGGTCCTGGTCATATATATAAATATACGAACCCTAAATAATATAAACTAAAAAGTAACAATAGTGTTAAAACTAAAAGAGATCGGGATTGACATTCTCCGTAATAAGGCGAACTAATGATTGGAGCTGTTACAACGGGAGTAGAACGACATTAGACACAGAAGACAGTAAAAGCGAGAGAGAACATGGATCAACTAGACCTTAATCCTACAGGTACTGAAACAAAACCAAAAAGGAATCGTCCGAAAAACGTAAAAATGGTAAACTTTACCCCATAAATATAGATATCTAGAAAGTTCTTTAAAGTGTTCATATAGGTGAGAATCCGCCTCTTGAGGGTTTTGTTTTGAAACTGAGAGGGTTACGAAATGATGTTGAATTGTTTCTAAAGTTGGAGACAGTAGAACAAGTTTACAGAACTTTGTGATCTCTTCAACTCATAAATTTATCTTGATATAATTCTGCAGGCTTTAACGTCTTGCCGTCAATTTAAAGTTTGCTTTTCATTTATAGATAGAAAATTAAAAATTCCCGCGTTCATTTGATTATTATAAGAAATGTCTCAACAAAAATAAATAAAATTTAATATAATCGAATGATCATTCAGGTTACATTTTATGATTTAGAGGTAATCATAATTTTAACTTTTACAATATTATTTATAAGTAAATTCCAGTAATCGTTGTTACGTTAGAATAAAGTATTTTAATTATATGTTTTCAATCATAACATATTTAACACAATAGATGGGATCGATTGTGGTGTTTGTACAGAGAACAAAACACCACCTACCTATGACTTATTTTGTGCGTTCAATACGAGAAACACTATCAATAGGTTTGGTTAATACGTGTAATTAAGAATTTGTTTTTTCTGAGGGTATAAATTTGATAACGAAAGTTTTTTTGTGGAAATGAGTCAACGGAAACTTTTTAAGTAAATTTCTATTTGCAGGGAAGGCGAAATTCTCTCGTGAAGGAATTGTAACCTAACAAAATACACGGTGCATGAGAACGTACATGTCTATGCCGCCATATGAGTACAATGCCGCCATTAACGCAAATTTTCATTAAATGTTTGACCAGGTATTCTTAGAGACAACTAGTTATTATTTTTTTCTGCTTCAGACTCTTGCGTTACCTGCACCTCTTGACATCTGATCATTCAGCCTTATACAGAATTCCCCACTCAATGATCGTATGGATTCGTGGTTCATGATGGATGGGGCACCAGATTTTTTTTAGTGTTAATGTAGAAACCATGGTGGTAATATATACCAAGAAAAATATATGGGGTTATGAGGCCCAGTGCTGTAGCCTGCAAGATCACATGACCTTAATTTCCTTTATTTATTTCTGTGGGGCACTTCAACAGCATAGTGTATTCATCTCCAGTAGTTTCATAGCATCACTCTATCTATATTCATGGAGTTTTCCAAGAGTGCGCACATATATGAGGATACGCTTAGATAACTTATAACAAATTCTTTACTTTCTTTATACATAGCAAAACTATGATTGGTGTATTGTAGACAACTACCAACAATTTAAGTTTTTTTTTATTTTCTAACGGATAAATCGGTTACCTTTTGACCTGCGGAAAATATATTAAAAAAGTTTTGTTTGTCATAAAATAAGTAACATTTTTGTTTTCTGAAATTTTTTTTTTGTAAGATTAGAGTATTGACATTAAATATACTTTTTTTTACAGGTGTAAAAAGTTATGAAATAAATATGTACAACAAATTTGAGCTCAATATATATTTTTATTTCCCATGATATTGAGCGTTTGTAAAAAAAAAAAAATTAGCGGATAGATTGAAAATAAGCATTTCCGGGCATATGTTGATTTGAATTTTAAAATTTATTTTCATCTCATGAAAAGCCTGATAAATTTGAGACAATTGTTATTAGGCACTGTGTATTTATTCACGTTGTAAGAAAAACAAAATTATTTTAAGAAATGCCTGGAAAACATGTTAAGTTGATTAATGATGCACATGAAAACTCAACAGGCTTAATATTTTACAACGTGTAACTGTAAGTGTCTTTATACTTTATACATCTCTCTCAAACTTTATATTCTCTGGTTTATATTGGACCAGATATAAACAATTACAGGAATCACATTACAAATCCTTTTACTCATAATTCCATTAGTGGGTTTCTAATTAATAAGTGATAAATTAAATCCCTCCATAAACTTTCATCGAGTTAGATAAGGTTAAGTTAGCTTTTTGTGTGTATATAATTAAAACAAAAAATAAATGAAAAATTACAGATTTTTAAAACCCTGAAATGTTGTAGCTAGCTAAAACATATTTTTATCATCAGAATATTAAGTTGGATAGTCTGGTGTGATTTTCTAAAAAAATATAACTCAGTTTACTATGGCTTCCAGCCAGTTTAGCAAATATGTAATTTAAAAAGGTAAGCTTTCTTATTATTAATAGAATCTCTATTAAAATATAAATCATGCAAATTGAAAATGTATTATGGAAAATATTTAACTTAATGCTCTGTAGATAGAATAAATCTCGAACATAAGATCTCACAAAAATTACGTTTACATAATCAAACGCGTTTCAACGACAAAGTCGCCATCTCATTTATACATGAGCTACAATATCTAAACTATAAATATAGATAGTTTAGATATTGTAACTCATATATCACTAAGGATGGCGACACTGTTGTTGAAACGTAATTGATTATGTAAGCTTTATTTTTGTGAAATCTTGTGTTAGAGTTTTATTCTATCTAATATTATCTCACAAGTCAAGCTCAATATTTATTAATGCTCTGTTGTGAAACAATAAAATCCTAACAATAAATGAACAAATATTGTATAACGTACCTTAAGTGATTGGAATTATTTATTTATTTCGAAAAATATGTTTAGGTAAAATTATAAATACTTTTTTTTCTTAATTAACACCATTGTTTTCAAACTCTTTTAAGTTGTTTTTGTATGCCCAATAAGAACTTGGCGTTGTTTAAGAACCTAATACACAGTTTGTTTTTGTCTCATCCAAATTAACCATCAGGTTTTTACGGAATTTCAGCCCACAATTAATTAGTAAATCACCGTTTAAAAAGGCAATTATTTTACCTTCAGAAACGGATGAACTGAATTTTATGTCTAGTTAAAAGCACCCAACATTTGATTTTAACTAAAATATCGAGTATGTATTTGGTTTTGTTCACCCATTAAATTTATTAGTTTTATTCAATGTTTTAGGTATTAATTTTAGGGAATTATTAGTGAAAATAAAGCAGTATATATATTTTTCATAAAACAAATAAAATGGAGTAGGGTTTAGTAGAATGGATTAACATAAGGTAATAATGAATCAAAAATATAAATTAAGTAAAATTTCTGCAAATTACAAACAAAGTTAGAGACTTTACTTCGTATCTTATACATACAATGCGTACAATTTAACTGATGAAATTTTCAAAATTTGTTAATATAAACTGTATTTATCATTTCGTTTATTGTATTACTAAAACATACCCATAAGCAAAAGCAAAAAAACTTTGGAAAAAATGTCTACAGCAAAATAAATCGCAGGAAATACTTTTGGTGGTTTTTTAATAGTCTAATAATTAGATGATTTTAATTTTATTAAATCTAACAAATATAAACAAATATCTACAAATAGAACACACATAAATTGTTTTGTTAACCCTTAAAGGGTATACATATATTTTGGTCCTTCAACCGCCACACTGTTGGACCTCATTAAAAAAATTGCTTTAAAAAAATACAAATTAGGCCTATAAATATATTTTATTTAAATTAGTTTTATTTTTTCTTTAGACCATTGTATATGTTTGCATAAATATATTGGTTACAAACAACCAATATTAAAAAATACAAAAAATAAAATAAAAAAATGTTGAGCAAAATCCTAAATTTTTTTGATAACATTTATACTTTTTGAACATAGCCGTATTTATGAAGTGTTTGAAAGTTTTAGAGAAAAAACTATACAGCTCTTACTCTTCAATATATGCAGAATTAATATATAAATATATATATATATATATATATATATATATATATATATATGTATTTATTCCTGCAACATTATAATCTACCTTTCAAAAAATCACAAATATAGTAGGCAAATGTTTTGTATCATAGGCAGAAGTAGTAAGAAAATTGGTCCTTCCAAAATGCCTAAATTAAACAAACTTTGTAATAAAAACTAAAAAATAAGTTTACTCCATAATGAAAGCTATAATAAAACTAGAAAATTCTTTACTGAGATAGCTTGCAGTGATCTTACTGGGGACATTCCAGGCAATCCCTTGAGCGGTGATCCTCACAAAATGGTCGATTGAAGGTAAAGCAGACATATTTGATTTTCCTGTCCTTATTCCTCGGGCAGAAGTAGCATCGTTGCTTGCGAAGTGGCTCTTCTTGATATTGTTGAGTTTGAGGCTGCTCAATTTGTAGAAAATATTCCAATAGGTATCTAAGATTTGTCCTAAGTTCAGGAACCTGTAGTCGTGACGTAACGAAGTGTCTAACAAGGCTGTTTGCTAGTTCTCTTAGATACATTCTCCGCACATACATGGTGTTGTTAGTGCTCAAACTATACAAAAACATGCAGTTTATACCACATTCATCTAGCATACCAAAGAAAAATCTCATAGGTCAACTGTGACAAAGACTGTTGAACGTGTTAGTGCCTGCTTTAGTATCATTGTAGAATAATATGATGGATGGTTTACCTGACATATCAACATTTACACTGTAATGCATAGAAGACAATAGCAGAACATTTTTTTTCCTTTTTTGGGTCACTAAACAACGAGTGTTTTGTTATTGTCATATATATTTTACTTTCACCTTCATTCTCCACGGCAAACATTTATGATCCTCAGCTATTTTTTTAAACAAGTCAACTGACGTGAACCAATTATCAACTGTAATATTTCTATTGGTCTCGTACAAAGGCTCACTTAGCGTTCTTACATAGTAAGATGGAATAGGTTCTTTATTTGCAGGCGTCAATTTGCCTACATAAAGAGTGGCATTGACCATATACGATGTTTTTGCATCATTCAGCATATAATTATCATTCCATATTTGTCTGGTTTTGATTTGATATAGACACGAAATGGGCACCAACCTCTGTATCCCAGCAGCTGTCCATCTATCGTGTAATATTCAAATGGTGTGTAAAACTCCCTACAATTATCAACAAATCGGTCCCAGATCTTGCGAATAGGTGCTAGTTTGTCATCATGTCTTCTTTCCAGTCTGGGTAGCTTTGTCATCAAAAAGGCAGCATCTTGTCAAAAAGTGAAATCTCTTCAATGGCATAGTAGCTTAGAATAACGGATTTCCCAAATACTTTGACCAAAGGTCAACAATAATTCTCATATAATTTTTCAGTATACCCGCCATGTACAACAAGCCAATATACGCTAACATCTCTTCATCAATGGTATTACTTTGATATGTTTGCATTTTACTATTTTGTTTTTCCATGTCATGTATCATTCTGCTTATTTCTTTATTAATTCTTTTAGTTATTTCACCCAATATGTGTTCATCAAACAATATTTTCCATGATTCATATCGGGGTTGTTACATTCTTAGCCTTTCCTTTCGCACCGGGAAGGTGTGAAACTAAATTCCGTCTCAGTGGTCTTCCTCGTTTATCTGGTAAATGTGATGACCACATATAACCATTTTTCCTCTCATTAACGTTGGATGTCTAACTCTATTTTGCACAACTACACCAAGATGTTCTAATTCTTCTTCATCTGCTGAGTTCTAATCCGATTCTTCTGATTCCACTTCGGTGACATAATCGGCCTCAGAGTCGTCACTTCCATCAAAGTCATTGTCACTGTCATCAATATTGTCATCCTCTAACAGTATCATAATTGTGTTCTCTGATAGGCTCATTTTGTACTTTTACAACTAACAATAAATACACAAAAAACCAATAAAAATTACTTCATAAATAACCACAAAAGTGCTATCACAACCCATATAACCAATACAGTTGGTTAGGGAAAACGCAACCTCAACGGGCACACAGGGGTACACTGGACCCCAAGATAAGTAAACATGTATGCTGCTCAAGTGACAGCTGGCAACTGAGGTGGCCGGTAGTGGCGGTTGATACCCAGTGCTGCCAACTAAATTTACACAAACACCCATTCACTTGGCACTACTTTTAAAATAATAAGGCGATGCAACATACTATGGAATGCAGCTAATTTGTGATTATACGGATGTTGTGAGGTAGCATGTATAATGTTATCACTAAACGTGGTTTTCCTAAAAATGCTCAAATTATCCCGACCATCACTGATTTTAATTGTAAGATCAAGAAAATTTATTTGATTATTCAAAACTCTTTCCATTGTAAATTGTATAGCGTCAAAAAAGAATTAAAAAATTTAGAAAACACTCTAGTTGGCGGTCAGTACCTTAAATTTGTTATTACTGTCAAAGATTGTTGATTGAAAAGAATCCATAAAGATCTCAGCTAACAATGGAGATAAAGGCGACCCCATAGCCAAACACTCCACTTGTGCGAAAAACCTATATTGATATAGAAAATAGTTTTGATTGATACATACTTTAATTACATTTAATATTTCAATAGAGATACAGGGGTCAACTTTAGTCCGATCTAACAATGATTCAATAATAACCAAACGATCTTTGGCAGGATACTTGTAAATGAACCTTTCACATCGAAGGATACAATTTTAGTATTAGCGGGCACTTTAATATCTTTAGTCTTATCTACTAATTCCATTAGTAGAACTTAAAAATATTTTTAAAGGTGTTTGTAAATTTAGCCAGATTACATGAAGGAGACTGTACAAAGGAAACAACGGGACGGATGGGACTACCTGGTTTATGTATTTCATAAGTCCATATAATCTAGGTGCTCAACTATTTATGACCTGTTAAAGTTTTTACCTTAGCCTAACTAAAAATACAATTGTTTTGTGCTATAATAGATTTAACAATATTGTTGTTTATCATAGTTGGGTCGGTTTTTAGTTCAGAAAAACATTTAGTTTTTAACAAGTATTGAACTTTATTGTAGTAGGCATCTAACGGTAAAACCACAATGGAATTAATTAACCTTATCTAATTTTGTAACAATTAGCTTATTATCTAATAGCTTAGTCTTTAACTTTGTTATGACTAAATTTTCTTTTATTACTAAACTCGGTATTACTAAAGGAAATATATTCATCTTTTATTATATTAGCACAAATGTGTTTAGTTGTAATTGTAAAATATTGCTAATTCGGAATCTAAAGCCAGGCTTTCAAAATTAGATTGGATGTCGGTGTAGATGTCGAAGCATATTTTAACCCTTTGATAATACCTCCATTTCATTATTATTATATTAGGATCAATTATTTTTTCAAATCAAGTGATTACATTAAAAAAAAAAACTTTATAACGTAAATATACATTGAAATCATTGCATTGTAGACAATGTATAATCCCTATGAATTTCTCCTATTAAGCACGGTATTGTTACTGTAGTAGATGTTAGTGTAGTGGGTGAAGCTTTATGTAATCCAAATATGAAATTATCTTACAACCAGCTTTCCAGCACACTGTAAAGACTTTTTTGTTTATTTAATTAAATCAAACTTTGTGGGCTAAAGCATTCGAGATAACAATAAATATTTATTTAGCGTCGAGATGTATTATTGAAGTAAATACTTGATCAGTTCTGTAACGCCAGCTAAATAAAGCAGAATAATTTTAAAACATAAGTTACCAACAAGGTAAATTAAATTTAAAATGCCCTAATAACGTCCTCTGCTTAGTGCTACTACCTAGCGACCAACTTTGAGAGCGGTATCGTACGATCTAGTGAATCGACCTTAACCTTTCCCAACCTTGAAATTGATCTCAGTAATTAGTTTGAAGGCCGGCTTGTTGAATCTAAAAGCCTAATCACATTATGTAAAACATCCCGTTAGTTTTCTTTGGTTAATAATTTCGGCTCTTCATCAAAATTCGTTTCAAAAATTATTCTAAATTATGTACCAAATAATAAAAGGTACTTTAATGTGTAGTTCTCCGAATAATTTTCATGGATGACTTTCGTTCACGCTAATAGCTCGTAAGCTTTCGTCGACCAACTCCAGGTAACAAGTTTAAATTGACCATATTAAAAAAAATATGGCTATATCTTTTAATTTTTAATTGCAGCTATGTATTGTCTAGAAATAATTCAATCATAATTAATTTTCTTTTCAATTATCAGTAATTTCTTTGAAAAACATAATTTCTTATAAAAGTGAAGTAACCAATCTTCATTTTAAAATTAACTTAAAATTAAATTATAATCTTTAAGATAATCATAAAATCAAAGTATTAATTAATCAATATTTTATTTTAATTAAAATCTTTTATTTTCTATTTTACTTGCAATTTGTACCAGTTTTCGATTTCAGACAAAGACCGAGCTATCTTGGTTTCTTTATTTACAAAAACAATTTTTTCTAATTTCCTTTTAAAGACTTTTTGTAATTTGTGAAAATATATTTTTTTAACTACTTTGAAACTAACTTCATTACATGTACATTTCTTGTTAAAGAACCTGTCTATGATTGCTTAAACCTTCTTTAACAAGTCACCTTTTTGTGCAGAAAATGCTCGTTCAAGGTCAAGAGAGCAAAGAACTTAAACTTGAGCTGTATTCGAGTTGAAACAGAACTCAGGACATCGTAAATCGTAAGAGTTTAGTTTATGAAAAATCTTTTTTGAAATGGGCCTTATGGAGTAGGTTTAATACATTTTTTTACGGGATTTATATTTTATTGGTGTGATTTCAAAAATTGGAACTTTTTGAAATATGAAAAGTTAATTAAAATATAAATATTTAATTATAAAAACCAAGCGTCATATTGGAACACATAACCAATTACAATAACATTGAAGTAATCATTCTACATTTTATAATTGCAAAGAAATTATATCACGTAAAAAATTGATACAATTTTATTTAATAAAGAAGAACTTGATTCATGAATGTGTCTCCATTGTTACTATGCCTGTCTCGTACTGTATTAGTTTAGGAAGTTTCAGCAATTTCCATACAAATTGCTTTGCATGTACACAATGTGTACAGAGACGTGTATTCTCTCTTCTTTCTTCATATTTAACTGTTATAGCTAAACTAAAGTTGTTATATTGGAAAATAGTTGAACAACGTACCCAATGAATTGACCAGAATTATGCAATTGTAAATAAAGTGATGAAACAAAAGGTTTGTTTCGTTTAATTTTGCAGCGGTTTTATACAATTTTTTATCTCAAACTTATTCTATTTTTTACTGCCTTGCATTATCGTATTTGGTTATACTGGATAGACTATACACATATATTTGTTTTTGTTATTTTGATATTCACAACTCATATATGTCGAAAAAAAAACACTGAAGTTTAATCTAAGTTCTGTTCTTCAAAATTTATGAGTTATCGAGTTCCTACTAAAATGTACCAAAAGAGTAAGTCAACAAAAATGTGTTACAAAACTCATTTGTATAGATCCTTAAGTTTTGTTTTTTGTAAACATATTTTGAGATTTAAAAAAAAAAAACAAAAAAAAATATCAACAACTTGTAGACAGTAACGAGAGGTAAATATTTCACCCAGTGCATACTAAGAAGATATTTATCATGATTAAATAAACTTTACTCGTGTTGCTATTAATAGAGTCTTTATCTTACCATATTTAACAATACTTAGAATTATCTGTTTATTTATTTAAAATCAGAATATAAAAGGAAATACAGTATACAATCACGGAACAAATAATGGGGAGGGGGTAAAATTGTAGTTAAAAGAGTATAAACTACTGTTCACAACCACAATAAGTTATAACATGTGAAAAGCTGGCTTTACATAAATTTATTTCATTATAATAAATAATAAGTATTTGTAAAATTGTCGTAGGCTAAGAATAAGGATATTTGTTGTTACATAATATAAATTAGGGGTAATAATGAGCTTTTCCTTGATTGTGAATATGGATCATCATAATAACGTAAATAAATTAGAGGAAACTACAAAGATGTGGTCATGACAAAGTGAATTAGGCCTATAGTGAAATAACTTAGATACTGAGGTGAATGATATTTCAGTAAATTATAAAATAATCACAGAATTCAAAACCATAATTTTTGAGGAAACGTTTCAGTGAAAAGTGTTAATATCCTATTTAAATAAAAAACGGCTTTATTCAAATATTCAAGTTAAAACGTGAAAAGAGCAAAGTTAAGACGGCAGGCAGTTTACCGCGCCGCTTAGTCACCTTTCGATCTGGAGAATACAATTTTCTTGAGGAAATAATACTTTTTCTGGATGTAAAAGTATGTACGATAACAAATTAAAACAGTTTATAAATATCGAACAGGATCAAACCACATTCCTTCTCTTTTCTCCCAAAAGCAGTAATTATCTTTCGAATCTGCTTAGAAATAAAAATCCAACTTTGTACATAAAATGTAATTACGAGAGTAGCTCACTTCCATAGGAAATGGATAGAGTTTTTTAATAAAATTAGAAGTCAGATCTTGAGAGAACGGAGACACTGGGAGAATTATTGGCAGACTCCAAGATTGTCTTAGACTACGCGTTGCTGGATGACAACATGGGAACTCAACCTGAGCCGGCCTGGAACATCCCGAAGGAACAACGCTTTCTAATTCAACGTAAAGGGAAGCTCAGATTTTAAATATTAATAATTAATTGTTGTAAATTCTAAAATGTGTTAGTAACTCTTACGAAGATCATAAAATAATATTAGTTTCCTGCTCTTGGGGAGATTTTATTAGACGCTAGTGGATCCAGTTTTTGTTTTTTAAAAATATTAAGAATAGTTAAAGTAAAGTCACTTAAAATAAAAAGTAAGATTAAAGTAAATTCATTTAAAATATTGAAAACGTGATTTAGCTCAGCCTAATTTAAATGTTAAAACCCTGTAAAGCAAATGATCATGTCTTAAATAATATACACACCCCTTATAGAAATGTTAGTTATAAAATTAGGAAATAAAATGTTTTAAAAAGGAGAAGAAAAAGAAAGGTAGTATTTATATTTCAAAATAGAAGTGGTAAATAAATCACGAAGCTCTCATAGCATTCAGAAGATATTTTTTATCTAATTTCATCAGAATCATTCCAGCGGTCCGTGAGAAAAGGTGTCAATATAGCAGTAACATTTTATAGAAATTAAACAAAATACTATATTTAAAAAAATAATTTGAATTATTCTATATGATTATTAATATAGGACAAGTTCTCTGAGCTTACTTGTAAATTCACAATCAGTTTTCAATCGACTCTTTTATTCCCGAGAACCGCGACAAAACGGTACGACTCAGAGATTGGGGTCTATAATGTAAAGTCAAATATTAAATTTGTCTCAATTAAGATATCCATATACCTAATCGGAAAGGTAAATCATTGTGGCTGAGACGATTGTGTACTTTTAAAGATATTATTAACACTTTATAGGAATTATTATCACAGCGGAAAGTTTTTTTATAGAAAACTATTTATTCGAACAAACAGTGTATCATTCGATATCGGAAGCTGCAGCCGATCCGATTAGTTGTCCAGAGAGTGTCAATTTTAAGAATTAGTGAAGATATATATATATATATATATATATATATATATATATATATATATAATTATTATTTTGTGAGAAAAGATATTGTGGTTAGAAGGGGAATAGGTTGGGTAAGGAGGATTTTTGAGGGGGTAGGTCGGAGTGCTAGGTCCTGAGAGGTAGCTCGTGCGCGCTAGCGTTAGTCATAACACACACACGTACACACACATACCCAAGCACTCACACACCTGTACATATACAAACAGACTCACACACTCACAAACTCACAAACTCATTAACGCAAGATACATCTTGTAGTTTATTTTGTTTACAATTGTTGATACAACCATTTTGTTTTATAATCTATCTAGAGAAATAATGGTATTAGGTTCGGTTTTATCAGAACCTTTATAATCCACACATATCATGATTTATAATTTTATTTAAACATCTGGCCGCATAACCTTTTAGTTTCTCCCCATTCTATTAACAGATGCAATTCCGATCACCGACTTACACATAGCAAGAAATCTATCCTGCCACTGTTTAACTATTTAGAGTTTCCAGATATCACTGAAAAAACACTTAACAAATAACTAAAAGTAAGATTGTTTGAAAAGATATGTAAATGATATTCATTGTTCAATATATAAATGTTCTTCCGAAGATAATATACAGGTAGAGAAAGATTCTGTCTTGAAGATATTCTGGATGATATTCAATATTCAAAGTAAAATAAATATCTTTCAAAGGGTATTATAGCGGTTGAATAAAATTTTGTTTTGAAGGAGTTGTGGAAATATAACTCAAAGTTCAATAGAAAACAAAATATGGGATGAAATTGTATAAAGAATATCGCCACACATGCCTTACTCAAAGTGTGTCGCTTTTATTGAATTACGTTTTATTCGGAACAACATAGCAAATAATAAATGCAAATATATATATATATATATATATATATATATATATATATATATATATATATATATATATATATATTTCTCAAACACAGTTACTTATCAAATGTGCATTATCCTATTTTTATGATTGTAGGTAATTCATGTTCTACATGATTAGAGAAGCCTAGTAGTGGTGAAATCTTTTTAATGTTGAGTTGTATGCTAAATATTCCATTTTATATCCAAAATTTATTATTTAAAAAATTGTCAGTTAACACACAAGTGAATAACGAATTTCAGTAAACTATATCCCAGACTTTGTTTGAAGTTTTTGTTTACTTCCGTTATTAAAAACTCTGTAATAACTGACATGATATAAAACTTTATATTTAATTTTCTCTACTTACCAGTCTGTTGTATGGGCGCGTGTGTGTATAAATACATTAAATAGTAATACATATTTCAGTAGAATCGTTTTTATAAAAACAATGTACAAATTTGTAAAATAAAACATAACTAAAACGACACTAACGAAAGGTATTTGATTGAATTCCTCAGAAAGGAATATGTTAGAGCTCATTCAAAGATGGATATTATCTTGTAGTGTAATGTAGAAATCGTGTGCTTTATCACATTTTGGATATATTCAAAATCATTGATAATTATTTTTAAAGGGCTAAAAATAAATGACAAACTCCCATTTTGAACAGATAATAAATAGGTTATTTTATTATTATTGTTTTACAGATCATAAAATTGCCCTTATTCTAAATGCAGCAAACATAGAAAATCGAAATGGAATTATGTTTGACGATATTATATATTTTTGATATGTTACAAACTTTCGTACAAAAACTGGAGTAAGCAAAATATCGTGAAAGAAGCAATACGAATATTGTTGTTGATAAAAAATGCTATACATTGAAAAAGCTTTCCCGTTCACCAAACACTCCCACCCCAAATACAATTAAGCAATATTATTCTTTACCAATAATGTCAGTAAAGTATTTGTCACCAAAACTATGAAATTCCACAATGGAAGCCGTTTATTACACATATTTATGTGCATTAAACTAGCTTCACTTATGACATAATTGCGTCCTCAACTTAATAGGATTTTATTAAAATAAAGGCGGTAAATTTTCATTTTTTAGTTTTTGCCCCCAATTGCCGATCCCAAATAAACCGATACTTGGGATTTTGCGCAGGGTTTCGGGTCATTCATCTCCACAATAAACTCATGAACCCAAAGTTTTTAGAAAATGGCGACCAATAAGTTTTTTTGTGTTTTGCGAAACAATAGATAAAAACCCTTACAGCGGATTATGATAAAATCGTACATTTCTTAGTGTTATCCACAAGATAATTACTCCCAATTTTGATTTATCAACAAAATTAAAACACAAATTTAAATATCCCGTGATATTGTTAAAACATAAACATTTACCAAATTTTATTCTAATCTGACTTTGTGCTTTTGAGCACTGCACATATAATATATCATATCATATAATTATTTTTGATCTGAATTTTTTTACGACTAACAATTTTAAATCCACCACTACATTTTATACTTTTATTGATAAAATTATTTGTTTATTTATTTTGTGTAGTTTTACTTTAACAGCTGTTATGACTTCTCTACTAAAGTTACAGAGAGTTCCAAAATTTCGATTCCTTCTTATAAATTAAAAGCTAAAATTAATCGGATAAAAAATATGTGAGAATTCAAGTAGGGGAAGAAGAAGTAGTAATTATGTTTGGAGGTAAAGAAAAAAATAATTAATCAAATAAAAGAAAAAAATGTAAAAATGATTCAGTATATTTTAAAAATAATGTCAAGGGCATAACAATGAGGAAAGATACTCATCGAAGTCATAATTAAAAATACTGTACTCAGAGATGAGATGTGACACAATAAAGCTCAACAAACTTTGAATTTAGGGAGGGAGTGTTTAGAAAAGTGGATAGATAACCGGATGAGACAATCAGGATATGACAACTCTGAACAGTGTATACAAACCGTGTTCAAAGTACTAGTCTTGGAAGGAGGGGAGAAAGCGGATATTCATCTCGTAAAAGAAATAAAAATATAAATTTAACCAAATAAAAAACATTATTATAATTCCACGACATAAACTGACAAGTAAAAGTTATAATGATGGGGAAAAACTGGAAAGGTAAAAAAATACCCCTTCTTATGTCATTCGACACGCGTAGAAGTGAAACTAAATCAAACACAAACACACATGTAACACAAAAACACACTATCCACAATAACTAACGAAGATGATATGTGTGTAATCCAGGCATATCGGACTCTTAGGAAGACGACACAACGAGACACTCTACAATGGTATGACAAGAAAAACAAATAAATAATATAAAATGTCAAATACAACCAAATGATATTAAACCATATCAAAAAGTTAATCAAAATGCAAGAAGAAAAGTGATAAACATAATTTGAATAATAATAATAGGTCGATACATTTTAAGAAAAAGGTTTAACCAATCTATCACAGAACACGTGGTAAACTGAAGATGAACGTAAAAATCTATGCAGCGAACAGGGTTATAAAAAGAATAACAATTTTTGAAGGCGCATTGAATTTCAATTGTTTCTAAAACTTTGGAGCTTTTTTGGCATTTAGTTTACAGTATTTAGACAATAATAGACCTGCCATAGCGGTTATGAATTTCTTCGTACCATCGATAAGATAAGCAAATTAGGTACAATTATTACCTGTAGGTCATGAGTAATAAATGTTTATTGTAATGATTTTGGAAATATATATCATGAAAATATTTGAGATAATTAAGCCAAATGTAATAATATGTATACATTTAGAGATGGGTGTTAAATACAACATTTTGTGTTTAATCTTGAGCACAAGCAGTGAAATATTCTCCTCCATAGATACATAACATTGTGTATATGTTTATTAATACCCCATTGGCAATAGAAGTTCGAGTTTTATTGATTACATGTGTGCTTGAATGTTGGAAATTAGTTTTAACATTGACTTCATTTACATAATAAAGGACGAAAAATGGAAGCAGCATAATTAAAAACTACTTAATTTGAAATATTATAAAAGGCATTGATATTTTTCATACCTAACTGATTTTGATATATCTCATTTATGAAATGGAAACTAATACATCATAACATATATTTTATTTTTAAAAAATACTAACCTATCTATAGCAACATGAAATTTTATAGGGATGAATAACCAAACCACGAGAGCAGTTAATATCCAATCTAATCTTTGAATGGAAATCTAAGTCCAATATTTTATAATTGGCTATTAGTGGTTTGAAGAGGGTTGCGTTGTTATTTTATATGAATTTATTTAATTAAGTCATAAAAAAGGGCTTATATTCGTTATCAGAAAATTGGATCATTTATGCGACAGGAGGCGCCTCGTCGTAAAAGAGTCATCTAAAAAGACATGTATATTAGGGCAAAAAAATATTTATGCAAATATACAATTTTTAAAATTCTGTATTTTTGAACTCTTACGAAAGTGAAAGTATAATATAAAATAAATTACTTTTTTATTAATGTAATAAAGTAAAACATAAATTTAATAAATTTTTTTTTAAATCCATCACACTATTCACTTAATCAGTTGTCCGACTTTTAATAATAATGACAAACACTGACCCCTGATAAAATACAACGTTATGTTATTCGTTGAATACTTATCAAATTTCTTTTTACAACAGTGAAAAAACGGTTATTTCATCCAAATATTTTAAAATGGTCTGAAATCATATACATGTTTACAGAAGAGTTTTTAATACTAATAAAAAAAATTATGTAAAAACAATAATTATCCAAAACTGTAAAACAATATTTACAAAGAAAATTTCCTATTAGTTTCATTGTGATTTATGGTTGTAAGTCCCACAGTCTAAAGCAGTTCTACGTATATATATATATATATATATATATATATATATATATATATATATATATATATTGTGTTACAAATGTGTCGGAAATATAATGACTATCTTCATACAAAGTAAACAATTAATGGCATTATTGACTTACACTCAACGATTAGGACAATATATATATATATATATATATATATATATTAAAGATAATACACTTATTTTAACTCTTGAAACATGGTAAAGTACCTACTATTCAAATTTAAGGTTAACGGGTATTTATTACCACCATTTGGCTGTATTGTCAGGTTTAATATTGAACCCAGTATTGCTGATACCGTAGTAAACCACTATAAATGTAACGTATCAATAGTTGAGGATGTGTCTCGGTTTATAATTCTATTTTCAGAAATAATTAAAATCACAAACAATTAATTAATTATAGTGATTATAACGATTAAGAATAATAATCTATTAATAAATCATTGAAAATGTTATATTTATAACAGCAGTAATTTAAGCTGTAAATATTCCATACTTTTGTTATATGAAGTCATAAATTTGTACATTCTGTAACACGACTTTAAAATTTTATTATCATGTAGTGTATAATAATCTGTCTAAAGATAAATTCATTGTTTCTGATTATATTTATATATATTACTGATAGGAAGATTTTAGTGTATCATCGTAACGAAAAGTACAGTAGGCCTACCCATAACCTGTTATGCAAACCTAGAGCTTCGGTAAATAATTTTTGTATTACAAAATAACTGTCAATAACTTTAGAGGTGGTTTCAAGTAGTCAATGTATTTTAGTAGGTTATAATTCATTAGTTTTAATCATGTGAGATTCCTTCTTATAATGAATAAAATCCCTTATTTTACTTTTTACATTTCTCTACAATTTTCTTGTCTTAGTAAATTTTAATAGTCTCAGCGCCCTAAATTATGATAATTAGAAATAGATATAAATATAGTAACAAAGTTTAAAAATATACCGAATAATAACATAGAATAAAAAACACAAAGCCATAACTTTCAAGAGTAAAAATTGGTTGTAAAATTAACATTCTTCACTGTAAACACTGAATATTAGTGTCACAGTTTGTGCAAATATCTCATAAAAAAAATAAGGTCAGACATTTTGTGAATACGTATTGAATAAAAAAAAAACTTTGTTTTTGTTTAAATAAATGTGGAGCATCTTCATGATGAATTTTGTGAAGGCGTTTAATGTGTTTTTCCCTTAAAACTCCAACAAAAAAAAGGTCCTAAATATTTTTAGTAATAATTAATACAATTAAAATGTCGGCTATAGAAATAGTACATTTGTTTCGGGCTTCAAGGTTTTGAACACTGATACCATTCTTTGCTTCATTAAATATTTGTATTTATCCACTTCCTCTTTTCATGTGGCAACTGTTGTATATTTATACTTGAGCACATAAATACACTTTGTACAATTTCCTACATAACGTCTGAACAACCATATGCTACGTTATTAATAGACGTCATTTGAAACAAATGTCTTGAAGAATGGAATGAAAAATACATTTTATAAACAATATCAATCCGATTTCTCTGTTACAAAGTTGTTTATATCTTTTTGGAAAGTCATGATTTCTTTTTTAACTACAATTTATGATGCATTAATTGTCAACTATTATATTAATAAAATCAACAAATAAATTTTATCAACAATAATTAAGAAATAAGTGAACAATTTAATTCACAAAACATTTTTTATAAATTTCAGTGAAATGTAATTTAAAATATTTATTTTTTAAGTATATTGAAAATTCAATCAATATATTAAAATTGCTAATTGCTTTTCAATTATGTTCATTTTACTTACATTACCTAGTGTATTTCTATCATTAACTTACAAAATTAAATATTTAAAAAAAAAGAAAGTAAACTAAACCTAATTTTTAAGAGAATAAAATGTTCTATTTAAATTTAGCATTATCGGAGGTCTTGTTATGTTGCGGGATAGTGTATCTACAATACATTAAATTACATTTTCAACTGGAAGCGTACTTGAACATTACATTTATTTTCTTAACTTTTCTAAATGAAATATTTATCCGTTTTTAGCGAATTATATACATCGTAAGAAAACCCTTTAGTGTCAAAACGTTGACTTACATACAAATCAGGAGAAAGGTTATTGAAACAGAAGTCAGACGTGAACGGCCTGTGTTATATCGTCACACGTGCAGAGGATAAAGAAGGAGACAAGGGAAACTTGAGAAAATATTACACATAAAATATTGTCGTAGATTATAAGAACAATTGATATTATTTTGTACAGTCAGAGAATGTTGATTATAAGTGAATGTATGTTTTGAAAATCCAACCTAATTACCCAATTATGATTTTATATAATTTTTATATTTCAGATGCTTAAATTCAAATAAGGCTAATTGTAACGGTCAAATATATAATGGTGTTTTAAAGTAATTTGTGTATCTATTTGATGTTGTTTTATTAAATAAAAATTTTAAAATTGTACAAATAATTTAACTTGAATTGTGCTGAAAATAATGATGCATTTATTATCTAAATAATTAAAAAATTTAATTTAATTATAATTGAGTGTATTTTTCTTCACATATGTAGACATTTTATTATATTTACATTGCAATTTCACTGGTATTGATTTGTTTATAATCTTCCCCGTTAGCTTCGTTGGTTTGAGAACACAGTTTAGTATATTAAATATTATTACATCATAACTATACAATTGCAAACTGCAATTGGTAATAAAAGTAAAAAATTAACAAAAAATCTGCATTTAGGAGAGACTATTTCAATATTTAAAACTTTGGTATTTAAATGAGGAGAGAGGTTGGGTAATGTATCAAGAAAAATAAATTCTTAAAATAGAGTAAAACAAATGTAGAGGAAGGCAACGGAGAGAAATGTCTAAAAATATTTTACAAAATTTGTTATTGTTGTTTCAACGAAAAGGAATCGTCTATAATGGTAAAATAAAGATTTTATCACTTTTTATGTTGATTGAATAAATATATTAACTGCAGTTCACATCTTTGTACAGTTCCTAAGATTATTTTCATACACAATTAACCATAACATTGTATGTTAAAATATATCTACATTTTATAAAAAGATAATAATTGATTTATATTGAAGAGGTAGTTTAGGTACGGGAATATCTCCTTGTTTTAAGCCTTAAGAGGTAATATTATTCAGAGGTGTTAGAGTTTACCCTAAAAAAATCTACGCAGACTAAATTATAAAGTCAAATTTTCAGTTTAACGCTATTTAAGGAAATATGTGTAACTTTAATTAAAATACAGATAATCATTGCAAATTCTTTAATTCTGGATAACAATAAATACTGCTTCCAATTTAATGGCATTAGATTTAGATTCTAAATGCATTATATTCAAAAACTTCAAGGCCGTTTTAGAACGTACCCAACATTTCAATGCAATAATGAGTGTTTCCTGAAAACCAATTCTTCATATTATGTTAAACAGCTTTCGCTCCCTTCCTTCATGTATTTCCCCGCAGGGCCTCTGTACACATATTAACCTTTTGTTGATTTACATATCATTTACGTTATTATATATTACAAATTTATATTTGGTAATATGGTTTTATAGTGTAGGCCTATACAATTAGAGCTAAGTTGCAGAAGATAACTATTTTGAAGTTATTGCTATGGTAATTTTGGAAATAATCCATTTCCTTCATTGAAACAAAATTACTTTCATTTTTTTAACAACGAAAATCGCTGTTGAAACCAGTTGGAAATGTTTCGAGGTAATTAAGATTTAATTTGTCTATCTAAACAAATTGTGAGGTAAAATTGCGACTGATTAAGCTACCAAAAACACACCGGCCATGATCAATGTACAATTCGTGGCACATAGCTTATTTATTATTATGAAGATAGATAAAATATTTATACTTTGTAATTGTTAAAGCAATACTTTTTAATAATTCTTAGTGATAAATCAGTTATTTCTAAAACAACACGAATCCTAAAATTATCCTACATAAATTTTCTTTGCATTTTATGAACAGATCATGTGTTTGGGGAAAGTTTCCAATTTAATCAAGACCACTCGTAGAGCAGCGATAAATTTCTTCAACTTTTTATAAGAAGTACAGTTCTTGAAACCGAAAGCAATTTAAAGGTTAAAAGTTTTCTAATATCAGTTGATCAAAAAGAACAAATATGAAAATGTAATTTACAGAAAGCTATGCTTCGACAGACTAAATTTAGATATAGAATCACATAAATGGAGGTAAAGTTTTATATTCATTCAAACTGATGAATTTACTTTAATTTACGACTGTATCTAAAAATATATTGTACCTTAGATTTGTCTATTAATCGTTTTAAATTAAAGCGATACGTTACCGAGAATCAATCATTTAATTACCGTTGATTTGTTATTTGAGTCAAAATATTAAATATTGGTTTTTTAAAAAGACCATACATTATTTTTAAATATTATATGACAATGAAAGTTTATATTTAACTTTTTTTCCCCTGAGTTCAAACATGAAATAACTGTAGTAAAAACAAGCCTAATGAAATATTTTGTTTAATTTAATGTCTTGTGGGATAATTTAGTTATAAGTTAGATTAACATAGGTCCGAAAGTACGATTTTAAAACTCAGTTGAAAATACATATATATATATAGAACATTAATGTTTCTGATAAATATTTGCACAAATGTTACTCTTCAAAGACAAACAGAATGAACTATTTCTACTCTCATTCAGTGAGAGTCATGTAAACGTATATTTTTATCAATGTGATTGCTGTTAGTTTGTTGTTGTTTATTACGACAATTATTAAGTTAGAACAAATGCGTGTTGATTTTTTAAGTAGTTTATTTAATTGTTAATTTTATTCCTTAGTTTATTTTCATTTTTTTCAGTTTTCATTTATTACAGTTGTTTTTTGTGCATGCCACAACGTAGTATTTGACTTCAGTTGCGGTTAATTTAATTTAAATTTAATTTAATTAAATAATATATATGTTATTTGATATTAGAAGTTTTATTTAGGTCAGAAAATATTTAAAACAATAATTAAAACACCAATATTTACACCAAATATCAAATTAAAATGGTAGTTCTAAATTTTATATAATACTTAATTTCTAAATTATTGTATAATGTTGTGTACTATCTCCATGTTCGTGTATATTTTAATAAATGATACTTTACATATGTAGTATAGGTAATAAATAACATTTACAATTATATTTATAATTATGCTATATCACTAACATTGTAATCTAACATTGGATTAGAAACATCACTTAATCTAAAAGTCAATAACCTAGAAAATATAAAAAGAGATCTTAATTAAAATTACATTAAATAAAATGAACAATTTTTGTTATATCAAATATTGATTTTTAAATCTTAAGTTATAATTTGTAAAAACAAAATTTAAAACAAATATATTTTAGGATTTATTTCCTTCGAAATGAATAAATGTACACACAAAGTAAAAACTTAAAATCTATTAAAGACATATCTGTATTGTAGTGTTTAAATTATCCATTAACACTGTTTTAGAAGTTGGATTAAATCTAAAAATGCAAAGCAATAAACTTTTTTGTATAAATAAGAAAGTTAATTTATTTTGCAGTCTAGCGCACACATTAACCCTTAATTTTACTATAGTATTGTTTTTCTCATTTTAAAATTTAATTTTTGTAGAGAAAAATTCAATTTTCCAAAAAGCATGATGTAGACAATTGTATAAACTGAAATTTAAAACTCCAACCTAAATTATACCTTAATTCTGGATAATAAATAGACTATCACCTCAGGGTACCATATCATCAACCACAGCTCCTGACGGCCATTAAAATAGTCACACACCTCAAACGCCCGTCACATTTCAATTTATGTCCCATTTCATCCAACAAAAAAAAAAAAAAATATATATATATATATATATATATATATATATATAATATATTTATAGTATATATATATTATATACAAGTGTATATATAGCCGTGCCAAATTGTAACTTGTATATTTTTTAAAAATACACAATGTATAATTTTGTTTTAAATGTGTAGTGCTAAGATACGATACGTAATAAGGAAGTGTAGACAAAAGTAACAATAAAAAAGGTTGTTACAAGCAAGGGAGGAAATAGAAGAGGAGTTGAAAATTGTTGGTTAGTACACAAAAGCCAGTTATCTTTAACAAGGGCTCTACAAATATAATAATACTATCTCAATAATTGCAAGAGAGTAGTAAACTGGTGATACCAAACCAAAACACTTAAGAGCTAAGAGATGGTAACTATAATAATAACAAATTAGGTGAGTAGGTAACTTCAATTAAACCTCCATCAAATACCTACTTCAAACGAACATCTTGTGTAAATAAAATAATATAAAAATAAAGAATAATCTCAAAACTCAATTAAACATTTACCTTTTAAAATTATTTCCTAATAATATTTATAATTTTTAAAATCATCTTTCATCATTCATACACGCCTATAACCTATAAATATTTATTTAATCACCCAAATAAATTGTTGGTAAGAAGTTATCCTTTCTGTTTTACCTAAAACAAGTGATTATCTAGTTTGTGTTATTAAATTGAACATATTAGCTTTATAAATCAAAAGGGCTAGTCAAGACAATTCAAAGAATATATCCGAGATCAAATAAATATTTTAACTCAATATAATTACATTATACTATTATTAACAGAATTGTATTAATAAATAACAGTCATATTTATATTTCATCCACTACTGTTTATTTATAAGCTATATATCCAATGATAATTTTTACTTTATCATCAATATCTCAAGTTTTTGTAGGTGGCAAGGCAACCCCAAAATAGGTATTAAAAAAATCAGTATACCTGGTTTTCTTAAAATCAAAATGTTGCGTACTGCTACATTTTAGTTAAATTTACAAAAAAAAATAGTATTTGTACGTACTGTGCTATAATACTAAATATAATGAAATTCCGACATTCATTTTCATTTAGAACGCACTAATAATGAACTTTAAATCTTATATCGAGTATTAATAAACTATAAACGTATTTTTTGGACACAAACCACATATAGATTTTAATGCGTCGATTAATAACTTTCTCCCACTAAATGTGAAGGGATAAAGTAATCTTCATATTACATTTTATTATTCTAAATATTAATAATTTGTATATTATTTATTTTTGCATAAATTTAATTTAACATCTTGTCTTTATAAAAACTTATGAGTGTTATTTACGTACGTTCTTAGTCGCAGTGTTTTGCTTCGTTTTGTTTTCTCTATTTATTTATATTGAACACAATTTAATAATTAATTAATGTTTATATTTTTTAATAAAGTGAATTGCAGTTATATTAAAATTGATAGTAATTTGTTTTCAAAGCATCTTAAATTATTATGTCTGAAACTGTTATTTTTTTATCCTAGTTAATTACTATTTCTTGATACTTGATTTGTTTTATCTCATGAATCAGCTCATGTTATAAAACCCATGATATTGTTAATATTTGTCTCTTTAGTTAACTGAAGATCAAAAATATGAACTAAGGTCTATTTTTGTACTTGGATCAGGAAATTAAACCTAAATAACTTTATAAAAGTTTATTTCAGCACAATTTTTTTTTGTTTTTTTTTAAATATATTTGAATATAAAATTCATCTTTAATTTAAATAATGATTCCTATTTGGGAGTATATAATTTTAAAATTAAATTACAAACCTTTTATCATGTCACCTGTATTTTAATAAGTAACAATACCGATTTTACAAGGAAATATAATTATTTTGGGCAAGTGTAAATCTTTCGACTAATTAAAACATCATACGAATAGCATCTAGAGAGCCACGTAAGAGAGTTACTCTCACTTCACGAGGGAGAAGTCGCTTTTTATTTACGTGTGTAGTCTCAAACATTCACGGTGTTAAACCAACGTCGCAAAAAAAAAATTAATGTATAATTGAAGCAACCTCTAGTTGAGAAAGGTAGAACTTGGTTGACTTTAATTTCAAAGTGATAACAATAAATTACTAGATATTTAAAAACCGCCTAAGAAGTTAAATAAGCCACTGTGATTATGTTTTGTTTAATTAGTCCTAGCTTTATAAATCCGCGGAAGTGTTTTTTATATATTCTATTCCTTAAGAATTTCTTCTATAAAAAAGTGTAACAAAGCTAAGCTTAGGTTTAACTGCTGTAATTATAAAACAAGTATTTAAATATTTACATTTTCACATTTATGTACTATAGATAAAATTATATGATGGGACAAAAACGGATATGCGTTGTTTTGCAGATATATCCTTCGATTACAAAAAAGTGATGATGTCTGTCTGTCTAACTGTTTGCTGTTGCGTATTATCTGTCGCATTTGCAGTGATTTATTAACCTAAAAAAGACAGATTTTATCAAATTATATATGTGCACATACTTTTGATGGATCTTAGGTTTTATGTTGTGTCTATTTGACATTATGATGTAGGTGCCTAAGGAACAACACAAAAATTTACTATATTCTCAAAACCGGCTATAAAGATTTCGATAAACTTTCAATTAAATGTGATATGATTGTCTTAAACCCTTGTACAAACTCCCAGTTAAAACTAAAATACTTGTCAAGAATATTTGGTAAAATACAATAATGAAGCTAGTTAATAACTATATAATTTACCATTAAAACTTGTTTATGAAACCGGCGAAACAAGAGTAGCCTAACCTAACCTAACCATAGTTAATTAGTTTAATCATAAACAATTTACGATTAAACCTTGATTATGGAACCGGCAAAACAAGAGTAGGGTAACCTAATCTAACCTAACCTAACCTAACCATAGTTAATTACTTTAATCATAAACATTTTACGATTACACCTTGTTTATGAAACCGGCGAAGCAAGAGTAGGCTAACCTAACCTCACCTAACCTAACCATAGTTAGTTACTTTAACTTAATTAATAATAAAGCCTTCTCCATAGTATTGTTTGGAGATCAGAAATTAGAAGCTCTAGTGGCGCCATCTAGCAGTTCACTTATGGTAACTTCAAGGATAGCAGGTCATATTGGGTCACCAGCTACTCCTACAATAGCGTATTCTGGAAGTAGCTGACAAAAAAAAAAAACAACTGATCGACACAAATACTGTAGTTTGGCATTAAAGTATGCTATGATATTGCGTTTTAAGCAGAAATTCTATAATTTTTTCGTTTAGTAAGCAATTAAATATTAGTATTCTCTCGAATTAACATTCAAAATTTAATATTCTGAAATTTGTTTTTAGGTAATTTTCAGGTTGAAATATGTAAACAT
This sequence comes from Aphrophora alni, assembly GCA_963513935.1. Lineage (NCBI taxonomy): Eukaryota > Metazoa > Arthropoda > Insecta > Hemiptera > Aphrophoridae > Aphrophora > Aphrophora alni. The sequence goes on from OY740774.1 coordinate 42,038,792, forward strand.
GGTGGGAACTATTTTGTATAATTTAGTAGGTTTAATAACAGAAAATAAAAATTTTCTGAGATAAATTTGATGTCTTGAAAATATTTACCGTTTGACGTCTAAGGAGACTAAATATTTTTAAATGGTATAATTTAATTGTTCCATATATTTAATATAATATAATAATATGATATAATTATTTCATATAATAATATAATTGTTGTTATTGGTCTGATTGTTCTAATGACGTTATCATATTTATTATTTGTTCACATTGATTTATTAAATGTTTGATAACCTGATGCTGATATAAGTAATTTAGTTAATAATAGTTCCACGATCAGGTAAGAGCATTAAAGTTTCATTGACGGATAAAATTGCTCCTTTGAAATATTGCTTCAGGATCGGGTCACTTCCATTAGTTGATGAAAAACTATTATTGTAAAAACAAGTATTTCGACGACTTAAAATAATTAAAAAGTTCGGTTAAGCTAGGATTTATCCATTACAGCAATTTATTTTATACAAGTTTTGTCCTTGGCTTTACCAGCTTGCATGTCGAACTAACTACAATATTTATCAAATATTAAAACTACAACATAATATAAGCTCGTAATTTAGTAATGCGTTTTAGTTAGGCAACATTATTGCGTAGAGAATATGCAGACGATACAATAACGTATGAAGTATAAACTTTTTATATGTCACTGACCGTGTTTAAGTGTCTTACTAAAAAATTGTATGGAAATAAAAAATGTACATTAATGCATATTTCTAGTAAGACGAAATGCAATGACATTTTGCTAAACGGAAGAATATAACTAGAAGTGTTGAAATCCCTTCTCTCAATATAATACTGAACTGAACACGAAAGACAACTTAAGATAATCCTATTCTACAAAAATCCTTTAAAATCAACTACTGTGACCGTGATTTAAATAAAGAGATTTGTAATAAAAAATTTAAATTAGGAAATTTTTAATACGTGATCTTGTCCTTAATTATATACAGTGCATTTATGCACTTTATGAATTTTTATTTATATAGTACTGTTTAGTTACACATATATTTGTAGAACCCCCTCTAATCCACCCTCGGCTGGTTCCTCGCTCCGGTTAATCCGACTGTGTTCGAGCTCGCGAGCTTGTGCCGACAAGTCGATGACTCACGGCACGTCGCGCGCTATTGTTTACGGTTTGTTATCGCTTGCCCGGTTCAGTGCTGTGTCATCTCTTGTGTTGTTTTTATTGATTTGTCATAGTACTTGCTAGACTCACTGTATGTACAGTTGTTGTTTGTTTTGTTTGTTATAATTAAGTTATAATTTTGTTTAAAACATAGCGCAAATGAAACCACATTAACCTTTATGTTTCTTGTGCATGTAGCAACTGATTATGATGACGCTCTCTGTATGAAAAAAAAAAAAGATTTTGATTTAATGGGGCAACGGTAAGAACAGGCTCCGTTCATTTTTATTGAATTTTAATTTTTTGAAGAACTTGAAAGGTATTTGAGTTTATTATAATATATACTCTAAGAATGAGGAAAACACAGGCTCTGTCCATGTTAAAAACAGGTTTAAATATTTTTCTAAAGTGAAAGAACAACTAACTCCATTTATGTTAGGAATCAACAAGCTCAGTCTATTAATAATAAGAAAAAACTAACCCAGTCCATATGTTTCTTAGGTTGGTCGTTTGAAGCGGCTTATCATCTGTTTTTGTTGACAATTTGCGAATGTTAGAAACTGAAGATTATTTCATGATATTATTTTTCATGTTCTTAAAGCGTGCTTGAAAAATTCTAAATTGTTTTTAATAGAGAAAGCACAATTACCTTTTTGTTTTTTCTTAATGTTTGTGAACTCATCTGTTAACCATTTTGATAGTGGATCAGTTGGTGAATCAATGCACGAAACTAGTAGTCAACAAGTATAATAATAAAAGAAGAGAATATTGAAAATGAAATGAAAATTTGTTTAGCTTTATAACTTTATAAATTACATTAGATTTTTAACAAAATAAATACTAACGTCCTGATACTTCTATTTTTCTATAAATTGTTTTGGATAAAGTTCTGAGAATAAACGTTCTCACTTTAACTTACTGAAAAATATATCACAAGGTGTTAATTCAATGACGTTTATCAGCATATATAAATATTTTGACAAAACCTTCAGTATTTACAATTTTGTTTAATTGGAAATTACTTTACGATAATTGAAGTATACAATTCCCAATTTAATTTCAATTTAAGGAATTTTGAATACTAAATGTGTAACTGAATATTTAAATAAATATTGTGTACAATAATTCACAGTAAAATATGTATACGTGTAGAATAAACAATACAGTAACCAAACAAATGATTTGTTTGTTTCACGTTCGAAAAAAAAACTTTACAGTTATATTGATGTTATATTTGATTGTGAGAAATTATTCTAGAGTTTTAACACTAAAAGTTTCTTTATAGACGTGGGTGTGTTGGAGCAAAAAATGTTCTATTCCAGGCTCTGATGTGGGAAGTTTTGTTCCTCTTGAACACATATTGCCACATTCATTCATTAAAATACAATTTGTAACATAAGCTCTTTGTAACGAGATGTAACGTAATGGTGATTAAATAGGATATGTTTTAGGCGTTTAGTTTAATTGGATATTAATCATTCACGATACACTGAAAGCTGACTCGTTTTGTTGTTTTATAAATTATTTATTGGGTTGTTTTAAGGGCTTACAGTTTTACTTGAATTATTAATTAATTAATAACAAAGATTTTGACTATCCTTCATATCCTCTTTCATCTATAGCTTCAATTACAGTTAAAAAAAAAATTAATGTCGGCTTCATAATAAGAAGATTATGGTGTTTTGCTGTAAGGCTCTATTAATATGTTGAACAAATTTTTTTCGTAAATTGATGAACATATTTCTTCAAAATCGTATATGTATGATGAATTGCTCGGGGATATTTAACGTCCACGATAATCTGTTCTAGTGTTGCAGGATGTAGTCGATTTCATTGCTAAGTAAGTCTTTGAGGGATTATTTGGCTGTGGCAAACATAGCTCGGCACTGTTAAGTAAGTTACAGAAATTTACATATCCTACGATTAATTACGGAAAAGTTCTCAGTTATCTATTTAGTCATTGTCCATTTTTCAGAAACTACTTAGTCTAAATTTTAAATAAATATTTACAAGAAAATGTTTTAATGATATTGTTTCATATGCTTTATTAATTGTGTAATTAATTTTTCTACTGTACAAATATCATTAAATTTACTTACGTATTATTTTTGACGAACTAAGTATAACGGAACTAATTAAAATAATTTATATTATTATTAAATATATAATATTATTTTAAAGACTTTTTCAATTTCTATCTATGTTCTATTACGTTATTTAAATTTTTAAATCTTCACATAGTATTTTTTTTTAAATACACTGGAATATGTATACTCTAATTTATCAATATTCTAAAAGTCAAAAGATTTTCTTTTTAGACCTGTGCTTTAAGGAACGCTTGTTACACAAATATAATACTTATGGGTGAAGTGGTGAGACATTATTGAGTTTACACGTTCACTGTGCTGTGTAAACATTAGCTATAAGATGAGAAAATAATGACATTATTTTATTCAGAATTACAATATTTTTGCAAGTATTTACTGTTATTAAAAGTAAATTGATTGCAAGGTAGTTTTTATTTTTCTACGTTTCTATAGCAATTTTATTTTACGATTTAATCATTTATTTTATTAAATATATAGATTATTGAATACACTTGTCTGTACATTTATATTATTGTAATGCACTGTAATTTGTATTTTAATTACATACAAATAATTTACAATAATTAGATTCACTACACTTTAAAGGTAATAAAGATTTATAATTATATTTGAACACTTATATATTTTTGGTATATTTCTATTAAAGTTCTATCCGAATCATCATTTGCAAAACAATTGAAATATTTTACATTTCCATACGAATTGAGAACCTTTAATTTGATCTTGAAGCTGGTATCTAATTATTTGTTCAGTCTAGTAAAACTACGATCTTATCATTCGTTGAATTATGTTATTACACAAAATTATATGCTAGCAAATTTTTAAATGTTAAAAGATTGATGTACATAATTATGGAACATAAAATTTTCTCCATAGATGACACATAAACCCACTTAAATAATTTTGTAGAGCCTCACTATCTGTTCATATCTATCTAATATGTCTATCTAACATATTGAGTATTTTTGAATAATTTTCTCTCTCCCCCTCCCTCTAACCCTGTGACAAAGGTAATAAATCATTAATCTTATGATTTGTATAAATAGTAAGTATTTATATGCTCAGTGTATCATTCAATACTGGGTTGTTATAGTACAGGTGCAACATAAAGGTTGCTTATGTATAAATAAATCAAAAGATATTGAAAAATGTTTCTACAAACCGGAAGCAGTTTTGTTTTCTTAAGAGCAAACGGAAATGAGCCAAACAATAATAAACACGTCAGAAGTTGCTACACAAAGGATGTGTGTGTATTATTACTTTTTGTTATAATCAATTTGAAAGTATAAAATCCTCCCCACCACTAGATGTAGAAGGTTTTGATGCTTTTTTAAGAAATAGAAACAAAATTTATAGCCAAGAAACAGATACGGATAAATTGTAAAATTAAAGGACAGTGAAGGAAAAGTTGAGACTAAAGAAACCTATTCTATCAACAGCTCGAAATGTCAACATCTGGGATTAGTAAATACTAAGATTGATTTTTTATTTGTGTAGTAACATCTTAATTCAACTGCTAATCAACATGTTCGTAATAACCATTTCCGTGTCAACAAAACTCCTGGAATGTATCTCTATATGTTTGGCATAACTTTTATTCTAATATTTTGTGAGTAATGAAGACTATTAGATTTAAGAGTTGTTCCTGTATGAAAAAAAATTAACTAAATGGAAAATATACTAAATTAGAAATAGTGGAAGTACTATTGTTATCACCCTAACAGTAGTATGGCACCCTGTTTAAAGAGAGTAGATATATTTGGTACTGGATGTAACACAACTGAAGGTGAAACAACTGCTAAAATTGTAATTAAACTTAGTATGAGGATGTTGACCGTATCAAAGGATGTTTATGTTGTTATATTTTATTGTTGAAAAATAATATTTATTTTCTCTAAATCGTCTTTAATTCTTAGTTTTCAGTTAGTAAGAAAGTTTTACAAATACAATAAAAAAGTATATACATATTTTTCCGAAATTTGATTTTTGTCTTTTTTTTTAAATTATCTAAGCAAGGAATCAGCGGAATTAAAATTAATGAAGCTTATTTTTTTTGTATGTCCATTGTATCAAACAAGGCATTACAGGTGGTTTTCGCAAGAAAAACAAATTTTAGCAATTATTGTTTTTTTTTAAACTTTTCTGGTTTTTTTGTTAAAAAACGATCCATTGTGAATTTTTTTGAATAACATAGTAATTAGTCATATTTTATCACAAAAACAATAATTGTTTCTGTTCAAATAGTATTATTTTTTCAATAAAAGACATTATTTTCTGTAAAGGACCTGGGCTTGTCCTTATTTTAAATAAAACCAGACTCGTACAGTATACTATATCTAAACCTTTATATGTTTATTATCCGTCTGTGTGTCGTGTTTTTTTCTTTTGTATTGTGGTTTTCGATATTACATGTTAAGTGTGCTCCACCTGTAGCAAACTTAGCAGCTGATGACGAAATAGCTATCGTTACACAACACGATTTACTGATATTTGAAAAAAAAATAATACAGTAAGTCTGTAAACAACCATTGATTCAATAATATTTAAAAACGAAAACATTAAATTAACATATTCAAAAGTGCTAATATTCTGTACCAGTTAGTGGGTCAGTGAAGGGTAGTTTCAGGAACATTTTATACTTATAAACTTGATTCTACACCATAAATTTAAAAGTTTTTAGGTTGAGTAGATAGCGTGATTATCAAATCTGCTCTAAACAGATCACAAGCATTTTTTAAAGTATTATATATCCATTCCAACAATGCATTTTTATTTAATTTCAGATTTTAAATTTTAAAAACAATTTTTGTTATCTATATTTATATTTCAATAACATGATATACATCTAGTAAAAGTCTAGAGCTCTCTAAGTAAGAAGGATTCAGTTAACCGAAAGCACGTGCCAGATCACGTTTTACATCAAGTTCCAAATAGAAACTATAGATAAATTCCTTCAGTAGAATATGATATATTATGTTTTCATCTAACATGGGAAAACTGTGCAGTGAATTTTGGGGAGGGGGGAAAACTGTGCATGGGAGGGGGTAATATTTTTATAAAACCATAAAACATAAATATATGGTATACTAATCACAAACTATGAATTATATTATATTAAATCTTTACATATTATGCTTCATATATCTAAAAGTGTAAGAACCACAGAATGAAGGAATAATTTTAGAAGATGATTAGGGATTGCATATTGGTAAGGTTAAAGTTAAATAGTTCCCGATCAAAGATTATTACATCATTTTGTAAATTATCATCATATAATTACAACAACAAGGTGAGGTAATTACAGACGTATTCAAAGATAAATCTTTAATAACTTTAACAATTATTCATGTATTATTATATGCAAATCTAAATATTTGAGTCATATATATATATATATATATATATATATATATATATATATATATAGTTTATAAAAAATACCTCGATGATTGTAGAAATGTATTATGATCGAAAAAGAGTTTTAACAAACTAAGATAATTATGGGAGCTACAAATAAGGAAGAAATAAACATTTTCTACCAAAATAGTTGTTTGTCATTTGTCTCGTAATTTATTTATTTTTAATTATATTCAAAGGACGATAAGACAAAGCTTTGGAATCAAATAAATAGTAAACATCCTATTCCATTCAAGTCTCTATTGCCTTTAGGAGAAAATATACACTTCTTGTTTGCTATATCTCTTAAAATACAGAACTGTAAATTATATATATATATATATATATATATATATATATATATATATATATTATAACGATCTCAAACGATCACAATGGATAAATAATTAATTATGCCTAGTATCAAATATTAAAATAATAATAATGGATAAAAAAAGTTAATATTAATCAATAATTGTAAGAATGTGTAAATTGAGACAAAACACATTTGAACAAGCAACCATACCGACATAGCAGCTGCAAAGTTAAGTTTTGAGGATAACGGTACTAATTGACGAACGTGACGAGGACAAGGAAAAGAAAACATTCTGTTTTCTTTGAGGGAAGAAAGTTTGCCGACATAAATAAAAAAAAAAGCAGAAACATAACGGAGTTTTGCTATTCAACGCAGCTGCGTGTCATAAACTGGGAACCAAGAAAAAATGAGAAAGTAAATACCTAACGGTATCTCCGTGGGCGAAGTCAACGCACGTAAAAAAAAAAAAAAAACGATTTTAGAAAGTTTAGATGTCCAATCAGAAGAGACCTGAGTTTCAAAAAATGAGATTTTGACCAATAAGCGAGGAGGACGCTGCACTTGAAAATCGGGAGAGGTTAAATCCAACGGGAAGAACAGTCAGTCTAGAACTGGGGTTGAGAGCGTGTAGGTCTTAGCTTACAGCTAGGAATCAGAGAAGGAGGTGTTAAGAGTTAAACTGAGAACCTGAGGGTTTAATTCAAAGTCGTCGTGTAACTTAAAGGCAGAGTCGCCACAAAATTTAGTAGTTTTTTTTGTAGTTTTTTAGTAATCATAATTAAAATAGAGTCAAAGAGTATTAAAGTTATAAAGGAAGAGGAGAGAACCATCGCGTCGAAATCAATAGTTAGTTTGAGAACGAGTAAGGAGACCAAACAGAGTTTAGCGGACGTAACACCAGAGATTCAACATCCGTCAATGAACCAGGGATTGCAGCATCCGACCTCCCAGGATAAGGATACTTGTTTGTGTTAGTGCTTCGTTAGTGATTGTGTTGTGTACAAGTGCCAAAATATAATTAATTGAATAATTAATTGAATTGATACTTGTTTTATAAATAATTGTCTGATTATAAAATCCAGAAGATGGTTAAAGGGTAAAAAATTGTTTTGTGGAATTAATTTAATTATACCATCCTAGTTGTTCAAAATAATTAAAAAAGAAAGTAAAATATAAATATTAAATTAAATCATTAAAATAAATTATTATATAACATCTTAAATGTTATATTTGGCGCTCCACCGCGTGGCTCATTTAAAGTGAACTTTAAATTGCTAGTTATAGAATTGTTAAAGGATAAGAATATTTATTTTGTTACAGGAAATATTGTGTGATAGATAATAAGTTAGAGTAGTATTGTTTATGTCAACCAGGAGTAAAAAGATTGAATTAGAACTTAAAATGGCAGATGAAAGTGAAATACACAATCAATTATGATTAAATAGCGGGAGTTTAAATTTTAGTCAAGAAAGGGAACAATTAGAGTCAATAAATCAAAATGGGGAATTAGAAATAGAAAGTAACGTAAATTCACGGGCGGGGACGGAAGTAGACAATCAAAATCCAACAACATCGGGGGCAGTACAGTCAGGAAACGCGGGTATAGCAATGTTACAGGAAATGTTAGAGCGGATGGCGGAAGAAAACCGGAGGATCGCGGAAAAGATGGCGGAAGAAAACCGAAAAACGGCAGACGAAAACCGGAGAAACACGGAGAAAACAGCAGAGGAAATCCGGAGGATCGCGGAAAAAGCCGATAAAAACGCGGAAAAGATGGCGGAAGAAAACCGGAAGGGTTTTGAAAGAATTGAGGGAAATATCCGGGAAATCCGAGAGGAATTACAAAACAGCGTGAAAGCAGTGGAGGAAAGAATAAATAAAAGGGTTGATGAACGTTGTGATGGAATAACCAATCGAGTCGAAATGGTCGAGGTTCGAGTCGCGGAAATTCAGACGGGATTCGAAGAGAAATTGAAGAAAACGAGAGAAGAATTCGAAGATCGTGTGAAGGGATATCGCGCGGAGACGGAGGTTCGCGTGCAAGAGGTCGAAAGCCGCGGAATCGCTGTAGACACTCGATTGGAGGAACTTGCGGGAAAAGATAAAGAAATTGAGGGAAATTGTAATAAAAACTTCGTAAATAACAACGGGAAAATGGATGAGGTTGCGAAAAAATTAATAGAATTGGATAAGAAATTAAGAACTGTAAAGAATTCAGGAGAAGGGTGCATAATCGAGCAGAAATATAGGAACGTTAGTTTCTCGGGAAAAGAGCGGTTCCCGATGCAATTTCTAAAAATCATGAGGGAAACTAATGAAACCATAATAGGAGACAATATGAATTGGGTTGGCAGATATATGAGAGACGAGGCATACATCTGGTGGGGACTTCACAGAGAATCCATACGAAATTTTAATGAATTCGAGGAATTATTTAGGGAGAAATACTTCAATGAGATTATTCAGGCTAAAATTAGGGATCAATTAGAGTTTGGGAAATTTAGAGGTCGGATGAACGAAGAGGCAATTTCATATGTGGAAATGTTAATGCTACAATGTTCCGAGTTAAGTCCACCGTTAGCAGAGGAACAATTAGTGTATAAGGCGGGAAAGCATTTCCATCCAAATATATTAATTGCGATCATTACACGGGGAATCAAAAAGAAAACGGAATTTATAAAACTGCTCATGGAGTTCGAACACGCAAAAATAGAAGAAGTTAATGAAAGGGAAAGGGTGAACAATAATAGAGGAAATTTTAGGGAAAATATAAACAACAGCAGACCGAATAATTGGGGTAGACGACCGAGTGACCATGTGACTCCATGGTGAGAACAAGGTCATAAACCAGTTGAGTGGAGAAGACAGGGAAACAATGGAGGGACGAGCAATGACCCGAGAGTTCCGGACAGGCGGTTTGTTAGAGAACCAACCCCTAATAGAAAGGAAAAGTGAAGGTTAGCCGAGGGCGTAAGCAGCAACCGACAAGAGACAATACAAAACAATAGCATTATGAACACCTTATTTACTGATTTAAAAGATTATTTAGAAGCACAGGATAACTCAGATTTAATATATAAAAATTTAACAAAATGTCCAGAAATAACAATAGGTTTTAATAAAATAAATGTACAGGCTTTGGTGGATACAGGATGTGAATTCAATTCAATGTCGGAACGGTTTTATTTAGAGAATAAGGAAATAATGGGACCATACGAAGAATTACCAGTCGCAGGAGTTAAAGTAATAGGAGCAACCGGCTTACGCTCAAAGAATATTAAAAAACAAATAATAATTGGAGCAAATGTGGGAGATATTGTAATGAATATTCATTTTATCATTGTACCGGACTTGATAAGAAACTGCATTTTAGGGTTAGATTTTTTGGTTAAAAATAAGGCTGTCGTAGATTTTATCAGCAATAAATTAGAATTAGGTATAAATAATGAAGATAATTGTGAAATAAGGAGGGAGATCATGTTTGAGGACCCGGAAGAACATTATAAACAAAAATTAATACAACATATGGAAATAGAAAGTTACGAAACCGATCAGAAAGAAATTATGCAAAAAAAAATGAATTAGGACACATTTCGGAAATTCAAAAAGAACAATTAAGTGCAATTTTAATAAAAATTAGGGGAATATTTAATTGTAGGTTGTTAAAGAAATATTATAATTAAGGACATTAGGATAAACTTAGGCAGTAAACAATAAACATAAACAATAAAGGAGAAAGAGTGAAAGGAAAACCATAAAAGGGACTAGGGTTGACCACAAGAGGAACAATAGAAGAAAGGTCTATTGTAAGACAGTGGGTAACCGCAAAACATAAAGGGCATTGTAAGAAAAAGGTTCTTTACAATCTATTGTTAAAGAAACGGGCACAAGAAAAAATTTATCTTGAAGCATTCCAAAGACAAATTTTATCTGGGGACAGTATAACGATCTCAAACGATCAAAATGGATAAATAATTAATTATGCCTAGTTTCAAATATTAAAATAATAATAATCGATAAAAAAAGTTAATATTAATAAATAATTGTAAGAATGTGTAAATTGAGACAAAACACATTTGAACAAGCAACCATACCGACATAGCAGCTGCAAAGTTAAGTTTGGAGGATAACGGTACTAATTGACGAACGTGATGAGGACAAGGAAAAGAAAACATTCTGTTTTCTTTGAGGGAAGAAAGTTCGCCGACATAAATAAAAAAAAAAGCAGAAACATAACGGAGTTTTGCTACTCAACGCAGCTGCGTGTCATAAACTGGGTACCAAGAAAAAATGAGAAAGTAAATACCTAACGGTATCTCCGAGGGCGAAGTCAACGCACGTAAAAAAAAAAAACGATTTTAGAAAGTTTAGATGTCCAATCAGAAGAGACCTGAGTTTCAAAAAATGAGATTTTGACCAATAAGCGAGGAGGACGCTGCACTTGAAAATCGGGAGAGGTTAAATCCAACGAGAAGAACAGTCAGTCTAGAACTGGGGTTGAGAGCGTGTAGGTCTTAGCTTACAGCTAGGAATCAGAGAAGGAGGTGTTAAGAGTTAAACTGAGAACCTGAGGGTTTAATTCAAAGTCGTCGTGTAACTTAAAGGCAGAGTCGCCACAAAATTTAGTAGTTTTTTTGTAGTTTTTTAGTAATCATAATTAAAATAGAGTCAAAGAGTATTAAAGTTATAAAGGAAGAGGAGAGAATCATCGCGTCGAAATCAATAGTTAGTTTGAGAACGAGTAAGGAGACCAAACAGAGTTTAGCGGACGTAACACCAGAGATTCAACATCCGTCAATGAACCAGGGATTGCAGCATCCGACCTCCCAGGATAAGGATACTTGTTTGTGTTAGTGCTTCGTTAGTGATTGTGTTGTGTACAAGTGCCAAAATAGAGAACGAGGAGTAACTGTTTGATAAGTACCAAAATTTATAATCAATAATCATTAGAATCTAGTATTTCACTTTGATGAGTCATAAAAGTTCCCATGCCCGAGATAAGAGTCAAGTTTTTTATAATTTAAATTAAAAGTAAAGTAATTGAGCTAGCCGGCAAAATAAAAGTAATTTGGAAATAATATAATTAAATTAAAGAAAATTTATTTTTTGTAATAAATTTGATATAAAATTAATAAGAACATTAAGACAAGATCTGTAGAGATATTCGTAGAGTTTTTTTTTGTAAATTGAATAATCAATTAAGATTTTAAAATTGTCATCCATAATATTGTGTATTAGTATAAAATAGTTTTAAAGAATGAAAGTGTGAGAGAATGAAGTAGTCTTAAGATTGAAATGAATAATTAATTGAATTGATACTTGTTTTATAAATAATTGTCTGATAATAAAATCCAGAAGATGGTTAAAGGGTAAAAAATTGTTTAGTGGAATTAATTTAATTATACCATCCTAGTTGTTCAAAATAATTAAAAAAGAAAGTAAAATATAAATATTAAATTAAATCATTAAAATAAATTATTATATAACATCTTAAATGTTATAATATATATATATATATATATATATATATATATATATATATATATATATATATTAATGAAACATAATAATGAATCATTGATACACGTATGCAAAATGTCAAAGAGAAATATTTTGGTTGGAGAATAGTTCTACAAAAAATAAACCTAAAATATGGTTACTATAAACATCACTTCAATAAAGTCTCCTCTCTTATAGTCTTTTTCTTGATATGATTTTTGTTGAAGTCAGTATAGCAATAGAATTATAAAATATGACAATGAATTCCCTTCATTAAGTCAAGTTCCCTCGTAAATCTAACCAGTAGTAGGTTTTGTACAAAATTAAATTAAAAGCATACATGAAAACAACTTTCCTACTTAAAGTTTGTAGTAACTTTACATGGAAAATGTTTAATTTAAAATCATTAACACAGTGAATAGATAATAAATAATATCTATTAAATTTTCAAGTTCCTGGTTTTCATTATATACTTAAAATAAAAACTACGTTTTATTGTTCTACAAAACTCACTTCAGATGCATGTAAATACAAATTCAAGTTATTTTCTCTCCGCGTAGAGTTCATTGTTCTGTGGATAAAGACCATATTATACATTGACATTCTGGGAACATTGTTCGCCTATTATTTTACATGGAAAAAAAAGAAGAAAAAAAACACTTGAAATGTTATAATTAAAATAAGTAAATTATAAAAGTGATTGTAATTGGAATGATACTATAATTAGATACATTTCGATGTATTAATTGGTTTCAACAAGAGGACTACTTTGTGATTATATGTATCACTTCCCCGGTAATCCATCGACCTGGGACGGAGATCTTACAGAGGACAGAATCTAGCGGAGATTGAAGGTGCAGTATAGCTTTCCAAATCAAAATTTCTACGTGACCAGCCAGAACTCACGAGCGTTTCCCAGTTAGACCTAAAGTGAAGTCAAAAACTCGTGGTGTGGCGAAATACATTTTTCGAGTCATCAGCATTATTCACCAGAGTAATTAATTGTTATTCCCGAAATCATCGGCAAGTTCGTATTGGAATTGGGCGTATGACCCTGGATTGGGTAAACGCGGATTTGTTTATTAAACAATGTTTTAAGTGAAAAATATACGACCTAGACTGGGATTCGAACCAAGGACTTTTGGCTTTATTCTCGAATGCTCTTACCAACTGAGTTATCCTAGTCGATTCCCAAAACTGGGCGTACAATTCTCACCTAACTTTGCTTTTTACTGTAATGTTTGAGCAATCATAATAAATATCTCGTTTCACAAACGTCATGAAATTTTATCTACTACAGTCCCTACGTATGTATATAATTATTGATTTTTATTTTATATATTTTATTTTAATACTTATACGCTTATACACCGGCTAGCATTCTAGTAGTATTCGCGATCTAGACCGGGAATCGCACCCAGGGCCTTTGTGTTTACTCGCCAATGCTTACCAACTGAGCTATCTTAGTCGTTTCCAAGTACAAGGCGTACACTTCTCGCTTGACTTTGTTTTTGCTGCAATTTTCGAGCAATCGTATTATTTACCTCGTTACATAACTGTAAGAGACAAAGTATAAAACCAACTTTATGTTAAACAAAACAGAATGAAATAAAAAAATTAAAATTAAATTAGATCATTTTTAACAAATCAAATGCAAATAAAAACTATTGAAATTTAATTTTCCCAATAATAAAATTACATCCATAATACGTGAACATAATTTTCTTTAGATTCCACATATTATATTATGAAATAAAATTATTACAACCATATTAGTGGGCTGGGTGAGGGTTGTAGAGATCAGTAGTAAAGATAACTCCTCTTAAAACATATTAACTTATAAATTTTGACATAACGAAATTATTGTCTCTAATGAAAATACTTTTCAGGATGTTTTAAATTTAGGCTATGAAATATGTGAAAAGAGGGCTAACGAGTTAGATCACTTTAATACACGCAGTATCCTGTTTTGTATAATTAATTATAACAGTATTAATATTGTAGTTGAAACTTTCATCTCCGACCGCTTATATAGTGATCCTGTCTAATTGGTCACATAATATTTCATCATACTATAATATCTTTCCTTTGTTGCGGTTATTAGCTTGTTTTGTTTCACTGTCTAAACAGATTTATTAACAATAAGTTCATCTTTCATCCCACTCAAACCCCTCCGTAGTCAAGCGAGAATAATGGAGAGCCTACAAGTTTTTGTGTAGTGCAATCTATATGTTATATAAATTATAATAATACTATTATATTTTATATGTGTACATAATATTATGTATGTGTATTATAAATGCATGCTTGTATTTTTCTTTGAATTTATATTACATTATTTACAGTAAATTTTAGTAAATAAATAATAGGTAAGGAACGTGAATGTTATAATTATTGTGGAAATGAAGTTATTTAGGAACAATTAGGTTTTTGAACATAAAGTAAATCATATTTCTAAATATTAATCATTTACATATGAATAATCTTCAAAACAATTGGCAACTTTGTAAAACTTTTTAGATGAAGAAGAATTCCAAATGATTACATTAAATTGCAGTTAATTATAAAATAAAATGGAATATTTTAAATATTAAAATCAATTTCAATGAGTGAGAAATGAGTTATATCATTAAGAGCTATTTTTAAGGAGTAATTTTTATGATTTGTATCAATAATTCACAAGGAGTATTATATATATTGAATTTAGTTAACTAATATCTGAATTGTTACTAATATCGAAACAAGCAACTTTGTTTATGGAAGTAATACAAATCCTTTTGTGATCAAATATTTTACAAATTTGACGTTCTAAAAGACTAATTAAAATACTAAACTGTGTATAGTTTGAGTGATAATTCTTGCGATTAAACAGTTGAGAGACGAATATTGAGAGACGAATATATATGTGTGTGAGGAAAAAAGTCAGTTAAATGTTTGTGAAACTTATAGACCTACTTGTATATGACTGGCACGGGCTTCTGAGACAGAAAACCGAAAAGTAATAATATTAACGATTTAAGCTTTAACATTAAGCAGAGATATTATTAAGCTATATTGTGTGCCCATTTAGACCAATGGGTTGGTCAAAAATTTACCAAATTCCTCAGACACCGCCCCCAATGCATTCTTTAAATATGAAGTTCATCAAGTGTCTCTATTTTAAGATAATTTCTTTTCTTCCAAAAAACACAATCTTACAAATAATTATTCCTAAATTTAAATCTTTGTTAAAAAACCAATATATCTCTATAGAATATAAACCACAAAAATAGACAATTTGAGATCATGGTGTTTTTTTAATAAATATAAAACACAAATCCATTCATGAGATGAAATGGTTGAATTTAAATTTATACGTATATAAAAAATTGGGGGGAAAATGTGATAAAGTATAAAGTATATAAATATATCACAGATTATCTCTCTACAAATAATTAAATAATGTTTCTGCTAAAAATGAAAGACGTAAGATTTTAGAATTAATAACGAATTCTATTTGTTGTTGTTGTTAACATTGATGAGAAAAACCTAAATTCTGAGAGTTGCAGTGTAATATTTTAAAACAAATTATTTGATTTTGGTAAAAGTTATTTAAAGTTTTGGAGGTTTAAAATTAGGTGTATGTTGTAAAGTTTTAGTAGAACTACTAGTCTACTAAGGGGCTAGATTTCATTAAACGGTAATCAAATCAACAAATAAATGCATACTTTGGGTAAATAGATATCTTTAATTGAGAAACCCAAAATGTCCAAAATTTTATTGAAAATCACTCTACGAATTGAGTTTTGACTAATAAATAAATTATAAGGTTCAACAAATTGACAAATATTTACTTGAGCACAATCTTGCAATTTTCAGTTTTCATTTTAATGTGTTCATTTATTTGTTTAACTCACTGTATAGTATTATTTTTATGACGGTGTTGAAAGTATATCCCCTTCATCATTCGTTTACAAGATAGCAAACTCAAATTGCCTTACCAACTCAATTTTCATCATGAATTACAATTTAGACAACAAAACCAACTTGCTGATCAATGGTCCAATAGGAAAATTATTAAAATTAAGTGATATCAAACTACATGCAGACCACAAAGGAAACCTGAATAGCTTTTGGGACAGTATAATATTACTGGCAACATTAAATGGCTTGCAGCTCTATAGTGTTATGGTATATTTGATAGCCTTTGTGACGAGATAATTACACATTAATATTCCTGTTATGCAATCATTGTCTCCTATACTAAACCTGATAAGTGTTTTAATTTACTAACACAACAATTATAGTTCAACTCTTATTATTGTATAAATTCTACAATAAATTGTAGAATGGAACATCATATGTCGAAAGAGTCGTTTTATCACCAGCCACCGATGGTTCAGGGAAATTTTATTTTGTTTCAAGTAAGGCAACAAGAAATTAATATCTATACACATCAGTTATTCCAATGAATGGTATTGCTTAATTTCCAAAGCAGGGAGGAAATGGTTCATAGAGCATTTAAATTTTACTATATATCCCTATGAGTAGTATCTTTGTTTACAGTAGTATGTCTATATTGTTATATACTGTTACCTTTTGGTAACGTATTGTTCTGCATAAAGTTGCATGCTTGAAAGTGTTTGGCCAAGTTTAAAACAATGATTTATGGAAAGTGTTACAACTTCATGGATGTATGACCTCTCTTCACAGAACTACGAGTATTATAAAGTGTTTGTCAAACTCGAGATGACGATGCACAACTAGATAGATGACAAATCACTACTTGCTGGATAATCGTTATTTTTTTTAGCTTTTCTCACGATGGAAGATATTTTACGGTAGTGTTTTATTTCACGATAAAAACAAATGTCAAGCAAATACATATTTATTGTTGAATACAAATTAAAAAAAAAAATAAAATAAATAATCTATCCCAATTATGTAAACATAAATTGTTATTTTTTATATTTTGTTTTAAACTTGGAAATTTGATATCCCTTTTAATTTCAGCAATGGAATGTACACTGTTTATTAAGCGAAATAATGACTTGTGATACGGTATCGTTACTGCTATTACGATATACACCACACCCCCACCTTCCACCACTCCAATCTCGTTTTAAAGTATCGTGTACTCTACTTGTGTTAATTTGTGGTTTTTCCTTGTTCATATACAATCACCACATTGCTCTAGTGATTTATTTATGTAAAATGGAAGACTAAACAATAATATACTGTATTATATTTCTCTTAAACCCATTACCACGCAATCTTGCCTTTGAATTGTGAAATACTAATAAAAATTATTGAATTTCATCAAAATATATTGAAAAAATTGATTAACCTTGTGCTATAATATTTTTGTAGAATATAAATCTGGAGTAGGTTGATCTTTTTGTATAATTGACCGCCATTTGAAATAGGTTCAATATAGGGAGGTCTAGGTTTCTCCAATTCAAGTCTTTATATGATGCATACTTATAGCAAGGCCTTTAAAATGAGATATCGCTTATGTTGATTTACATTTAAAAAAATTAAGTTGACGCACAAGACCCCTAATTTGAAGGAACTATTGAATTAATTGTGATGAATTCTGGAAAATATTTTTAATGTTGAATACCTATAAGAGCAATTACTTTACAATTAAATTATAAGCGAGAAAAAACATCAACTTTCACCTTAAGTAAATTTATGTTCACTTTTCTCAGTATTCAGTCGAGTTAATGAAAATTAAATTAAAAACATAATTTATTGGTCTAAAACATCATATATTAGGTTAGAACAACTTTCTTATAAATTGTCAGTTTTAAAACAAAATAATAATAAAACTATATTAGGCAAATCACACTCAATTTGCTCTTTATTGAATGTAATAGCAGTTTTATGTGCTAAATGTACAGAACTGAAAAATACATTAACAATTTTCTTATCTTTACATTTTGTTATTAAAAGTGAGGAAATTAAAATTATAAGAATAATAAAAAGTCCATCTCTTATTCAATGGTAATAATTTAAATTTCATTTTAATACCAAATTAGCATAAAATTAAATGGCTATTTTGAACATTAGAAACAAATATAATGGATGTTCGACGCACACTTTATCTGGTCTGGTAATTCACTGCTGAATTCTTTGCAAAATGCTAATTGAATACCTTATGGTCATTCAAGCTACGTGGAAAGAGGTTTAGGTTACAATAACGTTTCTAGATAGTCTCATACGTAGAAACCAATTGGATTCAGATCTGGAGGTGGCCCTTTTCTGCCTATCTATCTTTAACCATAATTATTGTTTAGCAATTGATTCAGTATACTTAGGTGTAATGTAAAATGTGTGGAACTCCATTTTATATGAAAAACAAACTGTCTCTCACATATAGAGAGAGGTTATCTTCCAAAACTACGACAAAATCATTTATCAGGAAATCCCTCTAAATTATTAAGAATATTTAATTAGTTTTTACATTTATTTGTTTCTATTTCGATCACATAAAAACATTGTCATTATATTGAATAGAGATATATTTTAAGTTTTAATTTGCCTAATTTCATTTTATAAATATATATTTTTTTAAATCTGATATTAAAAAAATAAAAAATTGCTTCTAACATAATCTAAGGTGATGTAGACAACTACTAAAAAATTATGTCAGTTTTTTTTTCTTTTTGTTTTTCTTTTCTTTTTTTACTAACTTGATTATTTTTCGAATTAACAAAAAATTAAAAAAGTAATATAATTTAAGTAAAATGATAGTTTTCAAGATATTAAATTAGAAACTTTTTTAACGGCCGCCATTTTAAAAATAATTCAATTTTACTCTCTATATTTTTCATAATTGTAAAACATTACATGAAAAATTTGTATGCCAAATATGAACCTAAGATCTTACTTACGTCAAAGATATGGTTTTCGTAAAAATTCAAAATGACGGATTGTCTGAAAACGAAATGGTTTCCGAAATATGTTTATAGGCACTCATTGATATATTTTATGTACGAAATCCGCTCCCGATTGCAATATTTCAGAAATGTTTTATATATTGTAAGGAAAACGTTGTTAATTGTGTCTAATAAAGGAAAAAAATCAACTTGTTTACCATTTTTGTTTTAGCCATATTTAGGGAAATTTTTCTTTTCCATTTATATAAAACTAAAAATTTTAATACCATGGATTTTACAATTTTCTAATCGACTATAATAATTTTCATATAATTTATGCTATAACACCCAAAACAAATTTTGGTTTCCATCTATCGAAAAAGTGTGGCTAGTGAAGTAAATAAATAAAACAAAACCGACCATTGATTTATTTTAAAAAAATATATTCAATATCAGCTTTATTAATTTTAACATATCAGCTTTATTAACACAAACATATGTGAAAATTTGTAGTATATCATTTAGAAGTAACTGGAATAAAAAAAAAATTAATGCAATTAATGCCACCACAATTAAACACTAAAATTTAATAAAATACGGTTCACGTTAATGACACAAGCAACTTTGAAATATAAAAAATAGTCTGGGTTGTGGAAAACCGCTTTACGATGTATAAAAATAATAATAATAATAGAATTATCCTTAGTTAAAAATTAGTTGTAACATCAAAAAACTAAATTTATTTCGTGTAATGAAGATACATGTATAGTTTTACAAATGACAAACTTCAAAGAATGTAGAATTAAATTGCCAAACAGTATTTAACATTGCAAATTCCAATTATAAATACAAAGGAAATAATTATGGGGCGTGAATTGCAGTAATTGTTCTTGTGTATTATCATCATAAGAAGAAAGACATTTGGATAATGTAAAGCAGTAGGCTACATTGAAGTAAAATAGTAACCACTGAATAACGTTAAAAGTATGCCAAAGTCTTTCAATAAAGGAATGAAATTTAAATTAAAATAAGTCACAAAAACAGTTTGATTTATCTTGTGAATTACTGTTTTTGTTTTAACATATCACAAATTTAAGAATAAAACTTGTGATAAATACAATCACCAAATGACAGAAATTGAATTCTCAACAAAAAGCCTTTTATATTCAAAAATAAGGCTTTATGGTATTGGTTTAAACTTTACACTTTACTAGTAACTTTATGAGGTTGATACATTTCATTAATTTTTTGGCTAATTTCATTTTCTACAACAATTTAATTTAAATAAACTTTATATTATTATTGATCTCAGATGGTTAATCAGTCAAGGTCAGTTATTCCCAGTCAATGTCGTATTTTTTTTCACTTGAAATAATTATTTATTCAATAATACTAGCTCGGTAAAATAATGTATAAACGTTAAAATCTATAAACTTATATAATTAAATACATACGCAAAGGCCGAGTATACAGATAAGTTTCAATGTCGTTTGGAACGCGGTAATTTATCTGTCATAACTCAAAAATTAAAGCAAAAACAAATTCAAGTGAGAATTTTACGGCCTTGGCTGGGAAGCGATCAACGATAGCACTGTTGTTAGAGCATTGACGCGTAAAGCCAAAGGTTCCTGTGTTCGATTCTCAGTCTGGCTACTAAATTTTCACTTGAAATAATTATTTAATCAATAATACTAGCTTGGTAAAATAATGTATAGGCGTTAAAATCAATACATAAATATATAAATAAATAAATGTATTATATAATTTATATTATTCCAACATTTGTTTCACAAAGTTTTTGAATGTTTGTCCGCTTTTTCCAGATTTTATGCAGTATTGATTTAGTTCGCAAGAGAGTTCGAATTGAAGACAGTCATCGCTTTTTCAATTTACCAAAAGTTATAAATTAGCATTGGGCGTGAGATAGGATAAAAATATAGGTAAGTAGTCATTCTCAATAATCTATTTGAGATGGCTGCCAATTTTTTATTTACGAAACGTTCTGTACTGGTTTAGGGATATTGTTTTAGTGTTTACATTTCATTGGATTTGAAACGAAGCCAACGTAGTTTAACAGATACGTACAACATTCGCCATAAAGTATAAAAACAAACATGAAGAACATTATAACGTATTTGCTGTTCCTAAATAAATATTTGCTTCTAAATCAACAGCAATGTTAAATTCGGAGTATTACTTATGTTTGTTTTACAATAAAGAAAACCTAAAAGCAAACATTTTATGTGAACCTTCCATTCCCAAGAGTTTGATATTTAGACCCAAACATTAAAGCACTGTGCTAATTACGTAATTATCATAGCTCATTAACAAACTCATTTTTACCGAGTTAACCAACAAATAATCCAACAAATGCTTTGTAATACCTGACTTGGCAAGGGCTATTAAGCAAATACGTGATACTGCTTTCAAATCTCTTCCTTCATCAAACAAAGCTATTATTCGATTTGTTCCATTGTATAATCATTTTATTTGTAGGTTTTACCATGCCTCTTAAGGTTTTTCTCTTAAGAAGAGAGGTACCTACCTCAAGACTAGATGAAGATATCAAAAGCACCTAGAGACTTCCAAGTCAGTAGTGAATGTATGTAAAGCTCTGCGGGCGCATTAAACTAAAAATCTGTTTATGAGATATATCACAATATATATCCGTCTCTCCTTTTTTGTATACCCAAACACACACAGAAAAACGTAAAAAACGGCAATTTTTATTACTTTTTGTGATGTATCTATAGTTTCAAATCTTAAAAAAAAATTATATGTCTTTCTTTGTTACATCCACGTTTTTTATAAAATATGTTTACACTGTGCTCTATTATCTATTGTTTTCAGATCATATTCTCATCATTGCAGAGATATTTTCAGCCATTGTAACATACAAATATTTTCATTTTTTGTTATAATTTATGGTGTAATTTTATGAAATTTGATTCTAATCTTCAAAATATAAACACCATTAGAACTGTAGTCCTTAATTATTATAAACTATTTTCTTCTGATTTAAATAGAACTTTGTTATAGGAGTTTCAATCCTTCCTCAATAAGCTGGAATATACCAACTGACATGTTGTTTGCTGTATGAATAATAGATCGATAAATTTAATATAGCTGCACATAAAGTAAAATAAACAAGAGTATAGAAGTAATAAATCAATTATAATAAAGTTTTTAAATTAACATTTTGAAAAAAAAAGTTTTAAAATAATAAATCGATAATTTAAGGACATTTTCAACATTAAAAACAATACTTTTGTAACCAATCACACAATGTGCAACGTAATTGCAGCAGAAGACAACGTTGACATCCAATCTGAAGTGTGTATAATAATATTTTACTCTACAAATCCTTCCACCAATTACTTCCTTCATAAAAAGTACAACCACTTTAAAACAAACTTATAAAAAACTTTGGGAAATAATGAGATTTAAGTGTGACCACAGTCGGTTCTTGGTGATATTCCATGATAAGGTAACAAATAATACTCCCTAGTACATTTCATAAAACACAAATATATTTGTAACAGCTGTATCGCAGTTATGCATCCAAGGGTTGTAACAGCTGTTACAAATATATTTGTGTTTGTCAAATTTATTAGGGTCTATTATTTGTCACCTTAGATTTCTAGTTAATGAATTTATTTTTGCAAATAATTCATGTTAGTGTCTTTTTTGTTTTATTTGTACTTTTACGAATCTTGCCGTCAAAGTAAATATTTTGTAAAACTACACCAGTTTTATTTTGTTAATTTTTACAAATATCTTTTTTTGATAAAATATAGTAATGTTTACCCTACAAAATGGAGGAGCGTCTATACATTGACTTTACATAACATATCAGCGTGTCTTAACATTAAATCATAGTTTATGGATTTGTGAGTTGTAAACTTTTCCATTATTTTAAATCGTTGTGGATATTGTCCAAATGTGAAATTATATAACTGTATATTTTACTGTTGCATAACTGTAGTCTACATTCATAAAATTATTTACATTATTTTGGAAACGTTTATTATTAATAGATAATAATTAAATTATGTTACATTTTAAGGTTTAGTAAGACAGCCTGTTGACAAAATATATATTTTTGTTTCGAATCAATTTGAGTTTATTTTTATAAAATGTTTGTCCATGCGTGTATGTAGTTTGGGCAGTAATATCATAGTCATCGTTGTTTAAATTGCAAGCTATTAAAATTATGTCCAATCAAAGTAGTAATTTGAAGAATATGTCATAAATGATTTATGTCCAATGTTCTCTCTAGGTTTGAAAAAAAGAAGAAAAATAAACATATTCAAAGGAAAGGTCAAGAAAGAGGAAGTAATCCGATTCCACGATTTAAAGGAAAACACAAAAGTGAAGGATTTAGATATCAATAATAAAGAGGTAACAGTAGAACCCCTCTGGTCTATGACTCCACTGAAAAAAATACACATGTATGTAATTTATTTTGTAGATAGTTATTATTACCAATATGTGATCGGGGAATTTGATAAATGTAAAATTCATATTATTTATGAAGATCGAAACCCTGGCCCCACCCGCAACGAAAGAGAAATATAGTCGTTACGTGATTCGACAAAACATTTTTATATTGTATTGTTATGTATTTATTGTCCTTTTCCTTAATAGATTCTTTAGTTTTCAGTTCATATTATTACAAATATATAGTTAACAATTGTAGTTTTATGTCCATGAACCTATATATAAATAATAGCGTTATATTTTTATTTAAAATAATTGTGTGCCTCAGTTATATTCCGAAGTTTATGAATGAAGCTGTTGTATGCCGCCATTTTTTAGGATTGGGGGTTGTCAAAAGAGACGTGGATAGTGTGATGTGTGAGTCGAGAGTTTTCTGTAATTTTAAATTTCTGTTTTCCTTGCATTTTTCAAATGTGACTTCAAAGTGGTTATTTCAGTTTCTCTTTTCCTTTTACGTTTTGAATTTTTGAAAAATGATTGTTGGAAGTTATTTATACATGAAATGAAGCTTTGAATTTTTCTTAATTGTACCTAATGTAAAACGATATTATCATCAAAATAGCCGTAAAAATAACATATGTTTTTAAAATATTTTATTTTTATTAGTATCTGAAAAATTTCCAAGTTATGCAATTAAACATTTTTTTTTATCGAAAACTACAATTTAAATAAATTTTTCGATTTTAAAATGGGAATAAATAATGACAATACATAAAATGAAACACAATTTCCCATCGTAAACATCTAATTTTAAATATTACGAGTTATAGTTTAGCTATTGTAGCTCATGTATCACTGAGGATGACTTCTTTGTTGTTGAAACGCATTTGATTAAGGAAAAGTAATTTTTGTGAGATCTTGTGTTTGAGTTTTTTCTATATAATATTATCTTACAAGTCAAGCTCAATATTTATTTATAGGACGAATTTCAAAGACTCTAATATTCTTCAGTAATAACAAGTACACAATTATCCTAGTATGAACTAAAAATAAGTCTTTTTGTTATATTTCAGTGCCAAGATGCTTTCTATATAATTATGTATTACTGAAGATGATGATTTAGTCTTTGAAACCCATCTTATTACAAATAAGTATGTATTCTTTGTGGACACTATTGTTAATATGTTTAAAATGGCCATAAGGGTTGAAAATATTTAATAAAAAAATCAATGACTAGTTTTTTGAATATTTGTAAAGTTTACATGTGTAAGTTTGGTAAATTTACAAAAAACGTACATGTGTAATCCAAATTTAAAAATCTTAAACAATAATATTAACGTGTAAAATATAGACCTAGGCTAATGGCTATTTTGGCTGTTTTCACACTTTATGTTTCATATCTTGGTAATGTAATTTATACTTTTGAAATGAGATTTATTAGTTTTATATAAACAAATTATAGCTAATGTCCAAATACTGTACATAAATAATATGAACAATCCATTATATAAAATAACTTTAAATCCGTAGTACTTAGTAAAGCAATTTCACATGTGTTTACATGTACAATAAATGAGTTAAAAAGCTTGTTAAACCTCAAACACCAGTTATAATTTTTTTCTTTCTTAAACTTTTTATTATCATAAATATAATATACATTAAAATCATAAAAGATATATATTTCTTTTAATATATATATGAAAAAAAATTCGTTCTGTTGGCATATTGGATGTACTCGACTTTTTACGTTGATAAACTTTATTGTAAAAAAAATATCATTTCAAAGAAAATAGTTTGTTCTACAATAAATAAATTATTATTCACACACCTGTTGTTCTTAAATATAACAAACTTTACCTTGTATAAATATACGGAGAGAACGTAGTGTTTAAGAATCTCTACTTTGACCCTATAATACATCTGTGTCTGTGCATCTGTGGAATAATTTTAGTAAACAGTAATTAAAAAAAAAAACTTGTAACATCCATAACATTTCCTGTATTTGCAAAACATAGAGGAAACCTCCAACAACATAATTTTATAAGGCTGTAAATATACTATTGTAAATAGGTAGAATTATCTGAATAACTGTTAAATGATTTTGATTAGTACGTACGTAAAAAGTTATAAACGATTTTTTAAATACCAATTTGTCCACTTTCATCACTCTTTTTATATTACAGAAACAATATTAGTGAATGTGGTAGGAAATATTTATATCATATTTTATATTTTTCGTAATATATCATAACTGATATATCAGTTTTGCGTTACTCCACGTTTAACAGAACGTCTGACGGTAAATGTGTAAAACGGTAGATTTCTTACAATGATTTTGTGAATTTTTTAAAAATTTTGTTATTTAATATTTTTTCACTTATTAATTATGATTTATAAAAAATAAAAGTCGTTATTTAAATATAAAAGTAGTTTTTCTACAAATATTTTGGAATTCAGGATAGTTTTTGACCTATAACAATAGGAAGTTTAAATCACTGGTGGTGGGTATAGATGGGTGTATGTAGACGTTTTCCACGATAAGAATAGGGAAGAAAAAGGTAGGGGAAACTGGATATATTAAGGGGTAGAACATCACTGAATGGAGTAACTAGAGTAGTTGATAGTAGTAACTCCACAAACGTTCAGTGTTGGACGTATTCAGTTTTATATCACGTAATAACATTTGTGAAGTTTTCAAATGTTGTACAAAATAATTACATACTTTAATAATTTTACATATAAAATCCAGACTAAATTACATTGCTTTAGTTTTTTACATTTTACTTTTATTAAAAAAATAAGGAAAGTTTAGTTTAAATTGAGTAATAGAATCCAGCGTAATAATACACTTAGATAGTTCAACTCAGGATCTTCACCAAACTCCATCTCTCTTGACATTCTGCTTGTCCTTTCTAAGTACTTTTATTTAATTAATTTAATAACAAATAAACTATTAAATAATGTTTTGTGTTTATACAGGTGCAGAAGTTTTTTAAGGAAATAACTCCCTTGAATAGGGGACTTAGTTTAGTTTTTTCAAGCCTTAAATTATTTTATTTTGTTGGGTTTTTAATTTTGTTTTATTTTATTTATATATAAAAAAAATTTCATTTGACGTGATATTTTTTTAATGAGGCGTGATCATTTTAAATGGAAGTCAACAGTTTAACCATAATTCTACCATCTCAAGCGAAAATTTGTATAAGGAAAAAAAAAGTTGTTTTTAGAAAATGGAGTTAATTATCAAAGTTGATATCACTGTGTCGTAAAAATAAAACATATCGAAATTGTATTTCTCAATAACTAATATAATGTCCATATAGTCTATTAATACTAAATACCATATTGATTTATTTAACCATCATACAAAAAAAACACCATAAAAGAAATTTTGGTGTTTTGAATGTTGTTTTGTTTTAGAAGTAATATAGATATTACAACCGAAGTTACTCCAACAATAGCAATAATATATTTAATAATAATGATCTAGTATATACCATAAATATACTGGAAGCTTGAAGCTTTGTAAGGATATTTTGTTTTATGCAAAGTGTTTTTGAGAGGATAAAGAAATTGTAATTGCCAAGAACAATTTCAAATATCATGTCATTAAAAATTTGTCTAGTAATAATAAGGGATTCTAAAACCATATATTTAATATCTTTTAAAATCACAGACTTATAAAGTAGCCTAACCAACAAAATGACAGAAATACCGAGTTGTACTTCAACTTTTGATAGGGCTTATGGTTAATATATTCAAGTAGAGTTTTTAGAAATACACGTTGCGACTGTGTGTACTGGCCCAATGCATTAGGTATTCAAGCATGTTTTTCTGGCTTATGTTTCTATATCTGTAAACCAAAACCATATAAAACAATAATTCAAATATTAAAACTAATTGTAAAGTAAACACTTGACAACCATTGGGCATTTAGATTGTAAATGAGAATACCAAAGTGAATGATATAGGATAATAAAAATAAAATCATTAATTTTATTTAAAAATAATTTTGCATTAACAAATTATTAACTAACGTAAGCAAATTATTTTAAATAGTCGTTTTAGATTTCTAACCTACGTAAACTTTTTCATAAAAAAAAGTCAATCCAAAATGTATTTTTAAATATTGATGTACAGTATGTTACACATACTTTTACATTCCAACCCAGTTAGAATTCTAACAAAGTTTATATTATCTTATATTTCCTTTAGAATAAATTTTGGAACATACATTCAGAAAATGTTTACCTCAAATAAATTACAACTAAATCTTAAGATTTACGTGGGAACAAACCCTTACATTTCAAAGCAGGAAGCTCAGAGAGAGGATTTCATGGAAGGTAGCCGTAATGAGGCCTTTTCTATACGAGTACAGTATGTTGTAAATAAGTCGGAAAGTAAATCTTAAGGAAAATGTTACTTTTTTGTTTAAAATTAATTAGTAAATATTCAGTAATTCATTATTTTTTTAAGGGACAGTTTTGAAATAAAAGTAATACAAAGATTTGTTTTTTTTAAATATTTTTTATTGTTATTAGGCTATATAATATCTAAATGTTATTACAATAATTTTTCATTTAACACTTCAGATTATTACAAGTAATTTAGTAATTATATTGGTAAATAAATAGTAGTACTATTATGGTAAACTGTTATTTCTAGTAAGATGTAAATAATTGATTCGGTTCACCATACTACCACTCGTGACATTATCTTAACTTCTGCCGACGCCTTTCATATGAAATAAATTCATTTTCAATACTATTTACGCAGCCAGAGTTTATTCAAAATTCGTTGGCAAAAGATAGAGCAATTCTTTTTAGAAGTATAATATACTAATGTCAATATTTTGGCTCAATGTTAGTTTATCAAAAGTCGAGTCACGTTACTCTTATAGTTATTTATTATTACTATCTTAAAAACTCCTACGCAGCTTATCGTTTTACACAATCACACTGTTGAGTTGTCATTATCATCTAAGGAATGTCCTGGGCTTCAATCTCATAAAATAAAAGAAAATGTAGCTTAAAATATGTATTGTGAAATTCATTTTAGTTCTAGGTCAGTAAAAACTTCCAATGGCGATAAATTTGTTATTGAATTGTATATTAGAGCATTTAGAGGAATACACTAAATAATTATACAAATTATGTAATATGTTTAAAAAACCTTCCAAGTTCTTTTGTTTAGAGAAAACCCTTAATTATAATATTGTGAATTTCGCCACAGTGGTCGTAGACTATTGTAGAAAGTAAAGTGGCATCGGTACATCCTTATAATTGTATATAATCTGATTTTTTTCTTCAAAATTGTTAATTTTATTTTAACAGATATTTTGAAATTTTACAAAGGAAAAAATAAAAGGCTAGTCTTTAGTTATGTAACAAATACTAAAGGCAACACGTATTAGTTTCGTTGCTATATATGTGAGTAAACTAATTTTATATTTCCATTCACTTATAACCACCCATATTATAACGAAATAGAGGGCTCCCAAAAGGTCAGTGCTCGGCAGGCCATAAATTGTAAAGAGTTGAAAGGGTTGACAGCTAGAAAAACTATTCTAACATTAGTCACAGATCGCAAGAAGTCAAATAAACCATTCCAAAAGTCAATTGCCTTAAACCGAAAATGTTTGAAATGGACCAATGAAATAAATTGCCTCATTCTCGAAATAACGTACAAGATTTAAAATAAGCCAATGAAGGAAGAGGATTGGAAGAAAGCATTTGAAATTAGAACTTATATAATAGGGGTGGAAGAGAGGCGCACCAGGTTCATTCTTTTTGGTTGTTACTGATTGAAGGAGGGAGTTCTGGAGCAAGTGTTTCTTTAATAGAAGAGAAGATCGATTGTGAAAGATTTAGCCGAGATCAAACGTCAAAATAAAATAGTATCTGCGTCGTTTTTTTTATATAGGTAATAATAATAATCTCTGAAAAATAGTTTAAAAGATAATTGTCGTTATAAGATTCAAAATAATCGTCGTCATAAAAGTGAGTGAGAAATTTGCGTCGTTATAAAAGTGTTTGAACAGGAATATTAATACAATAAATTAAAGTAATCGTCGTAACGAAAATCAGTGATAAATAAGTGTAAGAAGAAAAAAAGATTCGTCGAAAAGATCAAGGCAAATCGATCCATCTACTGGCAGTCTACACGGGAACCACTTGCACGGAACCAGGAACATCGGAGCAGTAATAAAACTTCCAAGCGATAAGTAAAATTATATGGACAATCTCAATTAAATAAACTACCACCAAATTCTATTTTATATGTAAATTATAGTCACCAAAGAACCTCACGAACCCGTAAAGAGAAATTAAATAAAATTTCAGTTAGCCGCAGCATTTTATAATAAATAAATTAAAAGTAAAATATTTAATAGTAAAATATGATGCACCCTTATTTCTTTATTTAGGTTAAGACATGGTAGAATTAGAATTTGATTTTTAACTATGTACTTAGAATAAGTAGTAGGTTAAGACGTTAGTGTATAAGTATAAAGTGCATCAGAGTTGGACAATAATTGATTTTATATTGTAAAAGATTTTAAAACCGTAATGTAATTGCATAACTAAAGAAAGTTAAATTATATAAATGTGTCAAGTGTAATTTGTTATTTTATCTATAATGCAATATCTATGTTGAGATATTACATTGTACACGATAATTATGGTGAAGAAGTAGTGCACTTCATTGTAATTGACTCTAATTTAATAGATGTTACATACAGAGATTATTTGTATCATTAGTAACACGACTGGACACTCTGTTATCATACTTGTGTACGTCACCGCTCAAGGTTAAATCAATTCCACAGTTCTGTCTACCCTTGTGCAGAAATGAGGGAGAGGATTTGATAAGTAAGCACTTCACAGACCACAACTGGAAAAAGTATCGTTGATACCTTATCGCACAAAATAAATAGAATTAACACAACTCTACCATAATATATATTCTAATTAAATATAAAACAAAATAGAAAAAATAACAACTAATATGAGAAACATATTAAAATAGTATGTCGTGCTAAAGGAAGCCGTCGTTCTTGATTGTATCAGCAATAATCAAAATAAAGATATTTATAATGACGTATTGTATACCACATAAAACCTATGTCTTTTGAATTGATAATACATACGTTTTATTTACTCACATGTACGTAGTAGTGAAAGAATTTCGGAAGAGTATCTGATAAGAGAATTAAACTAAATTTTCAATACAGACTCCAGCGATTTAAGTGTAATATATATATATATATATATATATATATATATATATATATATATATATATATATATATATATATATGTGTGTGTGTGGGGGGGGGTGTAGTTATATGTAAATTATTCCTACATATCTATAGTTCAATACAACTAAGTTATATATGTTTAATTAGGGGATGTCATTATTATTCAATTATAGTCTATGTAACTGGAGCTGCTTTTGCACCATTTTTTATTGTAGTCCATACTGACCTCTATAGTCCCAATAAATTTATGTTGTATTTATATCAGAATATTTTTTCATATAAAAGGAAGATAAACTGTACTTCTAGTTTTGATTTAATTCTGAATATCGGAAACAAAACTTCAAAACTTCACAATATCAGCTGAAATGAAAACAGTGTATGAAATACGTTTCCAAAACATGACTGCCACAAGACATCACAATAATATATACAACAAGCAATTAGGTAAATTTATCTCAAAAAATAGCTATAACAGAGCAATTAGGTAAATGTATCTAAAAAAATAGATATAACAGATAATAGTCAACATGTTTAGTAACAAAATGTAGTACTAAACCTAGAAATATAATTTAAATGGCAAAAAAACTACGCATCCACGTTGAAAACTCTATAACATTCTTTTGGAAATGTTGGTAAACATACGTTTCTTCAAAACACGATATGGACATTGGATATTTCTGATATACGAGTATCTAATAAACACATTTTATGTTTACAAATCTATCAGGAGCATACTTTTAGTAAGTTAAGGTGTGGTATTCTGGAGGTACCCTAGTTGAACCTAAATTTTGTTTCAACTAGTCTCGATTAAGATCCCGCTATTGATGAGAGAAAAAAACACTTATAGAAGTGTTAAAGGAAAATTGAAAGAAATCGAAAATATTATTTATGAAACAAATAGTAAAATAATTGGTATTTATATCGCAATTGAATTAAAAGTAATAATACGTAATTTATTACCTCTAGGTAGACACTTCAAAGCATAGTTACACTATTTGTCTAAAAGTGTTCAGACACAAATTTAGGTCTAGATACCAAAGGATAAATAATTTTGTTAGAGCAGTGGTATTAACTTCCCAATCACAGATTGTATTCACAAGAGTCTATGTTTTTTTTTCTTTTTAAAACATATCACAGACATGGAAAATTTATAAATACACAATATTTATCTTCATATTTTATCTAACTTAAAACAAACATCATTTCTACTTTTGATTTAATCTAGGTGTATAATTATAAATAAAAAATATCAATTTACTGTAAATAGGAACTGTATTGTGATTTAAGTGTGTTTTTTATATAATACTAGTTATTAAAAGTTTTATTTAGCTACTAAAATATTTTTTTTCTTTGCGCGTACTAATTTTGTAACTCGTTTTAATTATTTACGTTTATATTTTGAAAAAAAAAAAAAAAAAAAGAGTTTTTGTTATTTTATTTTCTAAGTAAAGGTAACTCTCAAAACTGTATTCTGGATTTAGTGGCACCTGATGTGTCCTTTTAAGTTACGTTTACATAATCGATGCTCTCGTTTTCGTAATGTGTATCCGATATTGTTTAAATTTTATGGATATCAAACTTGAAACAATTTCGTTAAACAAAATAGAATGGATGGCTAATTTTCTACTACAGCCATTTTACATAATATTAAAGCGTGAAGCTACTCAGCTGTATATCTTTAATTAGTAACAGGTATGATTTAAACTCTGTTGCTAACGAAAGCAATCTGTATAAACATCTCGAAAGAACTGGAAAAATATGCAACACTTTTGAAAAAGTAAAATAAATGATATATCAGTGGATATTTCATTGTCCCTCATTTGTATGTAATAATTTAAAAAATTACTTTGAAGAATAACAGGGTTTGTCAGACAATTAACATGACAATTGGTCTCTAGTATTTATCCTCATTCTGATACTGTTTTTCCTTAAAATTATAATTGTTTATTTACAGTAAACTCTTAAATGTTAAATATTTCAATTGTATGTACGTAATACACGATATTTTAATGTATCAGTTGTGCACATTTGTACATTGCAGTGAATGATAGTTGTTCATCCTAAATGCAAAATATATTGTGCCTTATTTGCGGAATTATCTAATATTATATATATGTATCTATAAGTATTGTTAAAATTTGTTTTGTTTTCTAGATTGAAAACAATAATCACTAAAAATCACCAAGTTTAAATAATTTTCTAAATATAAAATCTGCTAAAATAAGACAAACCATTAAAGAAAATATTTAATTGTCTAATTACTGCAGGGTTTGTAAAACTGGTGTTTGTGTGAGAGTTTATTAAATTAATCCTGAAATAATTACTTCGTGCCTGTAGGACACAGCAAAGGACTTGCTATTAATTATTATAATCATTATACTTGCTTCTCGACCACCACTGCTTTGGCAAGGAAAAATATGTCTTTAAACATTCTTAGTATTAAAGTGTTTAAAATACATTATTGTGACGTATACAGGGTTATCTTAAAAGCTAAACGTGATTTCAATTTTAAATAATATATATATATATATATAATAAATATCTCAATCTCTCTTGATTTTAGCAACAAACTGTTTCTTACAAAACAATATCTGGTTGTGTTATTCGCCTTTGTTTTGACACTAAATACTGTGCTAGTATACGTAAACCCTATTCATTGCATTACGATTTGTTCGTAACTTTAGCTAGACAGTGATCAGTCAAGTAATAGAGACTGTACAACATAAAGCCTTTTTTTGGCCGAAATGAAATAAGTTATTACAATGTAACGTCAGTTTTAAATTACTCTCGGGACAATATCAGTCTACATATAAGATCATAAGCAATTGGTTTATTCACTTTTAATAAACTGGAAATGTGGATATCTATAAATCCCCAGGCCGACCTCGTACGTCAGATGAGTGTTTGAGCCAGTCATGCATGTACCCTATAATAACTTCTTTCGCTCAACTCAGATATTTAGAAATTGACATTCCTTACACATCAATTCAGAATTTGTTTAAAAGCGTTTGACATTGCAAGATTTTGAACAAATTGTTTCCTGGCTGTTGGTTTTAAGGAATTCTTGTCCCATTTTGTCGTCACTAAGATGCGTCGATTAATTATTTTCCTTTTCGGCTTTACGTTAAATCACTCTTGATCTCAAACTTGACCTCCGACTTTTCGTAGACATAACATTGTACCCCTTATATGAACAACTATCGCCCAGATGTTTACTGGCAAATAAGGTTAACAGGAGGTTAAATTGAAAATTAATTGATAATTACAAATGAATAATCCTGTATCTTTTGATTTAATAGTTTACCTACATGCACTATAAGATCAACTATTTTACCCCTATCCCAAATTTTCAATAAACATATATATATATTAAAAAACAAGGTTCTACAATTATAATATAATTAAATTCACAACATAGATGAAGTCAAAAACACTGTTTCCAGTAAAACACAAGCAAACCTTATAAACGCACGTATGTCGCACGTGTTGTCTTACTTTAAGTATCTGATTAATTAAACCTCGTCAGCATCATAATTACGTCCTCATCAACACACACCTGGTACCCCAAATTTATAATATCTGTTGTTACATTAAATATTAATTTATGTATTACACTTATATTGGTTTAAATATATTTTTATTTTCTCTGGCGATATACGATATCAATGTTATTTTACAATAAATAAGGGATCTACTTAAATATTAATAAAAACATCCTCTTGGACAAAATATTTAATTTAATTATTCGTCACATATTAAGTCCAATAC
Source organism: Aphrophora alni (assembly GCA_963513935.1). Classification (NCBI taxonomy): domain Eukaryota; kingdom Metazoa; phylum Arthropoda; class Insecta; order Hemiptera; family Aphrophoridae; genus Aphrophora; species Aphrophora alni. The sequence continues at coordinate 42,073,603 of OY740774.1, forward strand.
ATTTAAAATATTAAAATTAGTATTTAATATCGAATATCGTTCCAAAATCAATTAAAAGACAGAATATTCTACGTACGTTTCTGAAATAAAATATGTCATAAATTATTAACCAACCTAAGTACTATTTTCAATAACCTCAATTTACTGTTCATTAATCATCTGAACAATTTATCTCTTAATAACTTTGTATTCAGTTTTGAAATAAATTCACACCTAAACAACAAGTTCTAGTCATTAGCAACTGTAAAAGACTCCCATGAGTCATATTTTGTACTTCCTTAGATACTGTTTTATCTCATAGAAATTTAGAAAGGGTGTCGGGCTTACGAGCTAGTTCATAAAGTTTATTAATTAACTTAACTTCAGTTATGTTTTCAAGTTTCATATAAATATATAATGAATTATATAGCGACCATACTTAATAGGGTATTATTGTGTGTTTAAATAATCTAGCGTATCAAGGGATAAATGATTATTTGAGGTTTTGCTTGTCAGATTTCAACCTGATGTGTTTATGACAAGTCAACTAATATATGGTTAATGAGTTGCGAAACGTGTTGAAGACTTTTAGAATAGCGAGTATTGTACCTATATTCCCCATTCATTTTCCTGCGATTGATATGACGTAAATTTAATTAAATTAAAAAGTTAAAGTAACAATATTGCATTGTTTAAATTTAAGCTATAATATGTAAGTTGAAGTAAAGTTTTCATATCATATCATAGTATGCATGTGGGATCAAAATATGCATATTAAGCAGCGAAATATAAATTAAGAATAAAATAAATATGCAGATTAATTGACATTATGCATTTCATGGTTTGACGCAAAAAAGTTGGCAGTAACTTCTGTTTGAATACAATAAGAGGAAACCATCATGATTTCTTAATATAAATTACCAAATTTGAAAAGTAAAATTTAGAATCCATCAGGATACAGATATTATCTAATTACAGATGTTACGATTCGTGAAATTAAAAATTAACCAACTTATTAATCTGGCACTTTTCTTAGTCGAGTTACTTTTTAGTTGCCCTCTTCATTGAATTAACAGAAGACCCCAACATATTAATCTGGCACTTGTCTTACAGTTGAGTTACTTTTTAGTTGCCCTCTTCATTGAATTAACAGAAAACCTCAATTTAACCATCATTCCACATAATATCACTCTAACGTATTCTCTATAACGTTCATAATTAACAATAATGGATACACCATTTTGAAACAGCTTGGTTTCTATATACACCGATGATATTTAAGAGTTGTAAAATGTACTTATCTTAAAGGAAGGGACCACATTAAAGATATTTCTTGGAGACCCATTAAATGAAGATGGTAAAATAACTCTTCGGCCCACAGTATTAGCATCACCGCCACCGGGGTTCAATTCCACAAAATCTATTAATTTGTAATATTATACCTCTGATCGTAAAGCGGATTGATTTTGCAGAATAAAAAAAATGTAATCTGGTGCCTTCTATACGCACATACATATCAACTATCCATTGCAAAAATAATTTCTGCGAGTCGTTTCAATGATTTCAATTTCCTATGTTTTCCTATGATGTAATTGTAATTAAATTCAGCAATTCCTAAAATTGTCTTACTATTTATTATTCGTTGGTATTAACTGCATCTTCAAATGTTAATATAACTCAATTTATTTACATTGAATAATTGGATACTTAAATAAGAGTTTAAAAAAAAAAAAAAAAAAAAAAAAAAAAAAAAAAAAAAAAAAAAAAAAAACACAATATGTTGTAAATAGTAAAATATTCTAAATAATATACTAGGTGTACATAAATATTATTTCAAAAATATATATCGTAAATTATTAAATAATGCAATATAGTCTGATTAATACTATATTCCTAAATACAAGAAATGAATATTGGGGTGGTATATAATATGGTTTGTAAATACAAATAACTTTTAATAACGCAATTTATTAGTTCCCAACAATTCGGAAAACTTAATTATTAGAGAGATATAAATCTAGTTTTATAATTCATTATGTGTACAAGTGATATGATAATGTAGCTTTAAATATTCGTGTAAATTATATAAATAAAAGTAATATAAAAGTTTATATTCAAGAATAGTCTACAGTGAAATGAATGATTAAGACTAAATAATATGAAGTTTGTTGTATTTAAAATGTGTGTTAGTAGTTATGTTTCATTAGCTAATATATTTGTCTGAAGTTCAAGCATCTTTTTATATCTATTTGTCCAAAAGTTTCCATTCCGGTTTATAGAAAAAGATTGTTAACGGTTGACGAAATTGTTGTTAACAAAGACGTTTAAAATGAAATATTACTTGACCTATGCTTACATTTAATATTTTTTCGACTTATTCATGTATCTAATAATGTCAGACGAGATTATTAAAGTGTTGTTAACTAGGTAGCGGACATAAACCTAAATCTGCATTTTTAAGCTTTTATTACCAAAGGAATTATCCTTTGGTACTCAATCTTTTTGAACACCCGGTACATCAAATAACTTTATTTATAGGCTTAATGTGAATAACTATGAATCAAAATTGAAATAATGTTGAAAATATGGACTATATTTTACAAATTTCAATTAACATAACTATGTAACGCGCATTATTATATTTCAAGCTGATTTTATAAATAAATGATGCGCTTTTGATTCTTCTTGTTAAAATTAATTACAAACCTAAACGAAGAATTAATTTGTATGTATTGAGTTATCAATCTGTGAAATAGGCAATGTAATATGTTTTCAATCTCATTTTCACCAACCACCAAATGACAGTTCAATGAGCCTATATGGAAAATCAGCCGCTAGTTAAGCGTGTGATTAAATAACACACTCGATTCCCGGAGGGCGTTATAGCGTTCCGTTTGATTACATTGAGTTACATTTCATGATTGCCATATTTTCACAACCGTAATAACTGATCGATTTTGTTGTAAGCACGATTGTTTTGATGTTTTGTAATTATTTCTAAACTTTTTGTATTGTATTTTTTTATTTCATTTTAATTGACTTTATTGTTTTGAATTTAAAATTGAAATATTATGCTGTATAGAATAGATTATATAGCTGAAATATTAAAAAAAAAAAAATTTCTCAACATATATCACTTACCCATTCGCAAAACAAACCAAAATAAATTGACTCCTAAAATAGCAGTTCAGTACTTGTCAGTAAAAATGAAGGATAACTATGAATGCCATTTTATAAATCAATAAATGTGTATGGTTTATATGTATTTAAAAATAATCTACACTTTGCTTCTCCTCCGTGTATATTGTATTTTAATAAAATAGAGCATTTAAAGAGGGAAGTAATGTTTAGTTTTAGTTTTTTGCCCATTATTTCTTAATTGTAAAAAATATATTATTTTCTTTGCTTTTACTTTCAAATTTTGTGCACGTGTTTGAACTATACATATAATGTATACAAAATCAGTTGATTACATTTTGAGAAGTTATGTCTTTATACTAGTTACTATATCTATGAATTACAAGATTCACTAACGTGCATTTATTTACAAATGACAATTAATACTTATAGTTTGGGTCTTTAGAGGCTGCCTTGAGTAAAATTGGATTAAATCGTTAAAAACCGAATTCTGTAAAAATTGCAAATAACTTTGTTTTTATTGAAACAACTAATTCCAAATTTTTGAGTTGTTTTTAAAATGAGCGAAATGGAAGATATGAATGGCAATACACACATATCATTTGTAAACCCTGTTTTCAGACTAAAAACTGAAAACTTGTATAAAAACTTGACATTGAATTAAGTAACTTTGTCTGTAGTATGAATTTGTGAGTAGATAAATATTACTCACGTAATACATTATTGAAATACGATAAAGTTGTTATTCTGATCCAGACAATTTAAATAAAATTAAATTCTTACTTTCATATTTGGTACGAAATATTTTGACATATGAAAGACAATTTTACTTTCTCCTAGTGTATAATCACAACTTATTGTGGTGTGGAGAGAATAGACTTTTCGCTGATATTGTGTAGGTACCTCTCTTTCTTCTGTTATTAAAAGTGATTTTGACCAACTTCTGATAGTATGTGTCCATGTTTGTAGACAATGTAGTTTGAATTGATTATCACACACTGTTGGAACGGTATTCTTAAAATTCAGAACTAAGCTTTCTAATGGCATAGAACTAAGAATAGTCTTCTAAATGTTTTTGGATTTCTGACATATGATAAATAATATGTGCAAAAATAATGCACAAACATTCTCTTATATATATAACAGAAGAAAGAGAGGTATACAATATCAGCGAAAGGTCTATTCTCTTCACATCACAATACGTTGTGATTATACACTAGGAGAAAGTAAAATGTATATATACAATGAATATACTAAAGAAACAAAACTATAAAATTCTAAAAACTTCAATTTAGTAGTTAAGTGTAAAAATGTAAAAATCAACATTGAACTCTGTGATTTATTTAATGAAAGTATCTTAAGGAATTATTTATACATTAAATAACGTATAATTTTTTTAAGTTTTGTTATGTTCGTCTTAAGTATAAGTATTATTTGAAAATATTTTACAATGATTATTTTTATTATTCTTCACATTTCATCAGAATTTAAAGGAAATCGATATGTGTGTGTGTGTGTGTGTGTGTGTGTGTGTGTGTGTTTGCGAATTTACTTTATAACATTCAAAACAGGTTTTGCTTTTAAAAATAACTTACAAATAGGCATTTTCGGAGATATGTGAATCGAGAAGTTTTGATATATTACTTATGGGGTACAAAAGATCTATCTACAAAAGATCTACATCGTTAGGTTTATGCTATATTAATTGAATATTCTCTGATATATTTTCTGTTTATTTATAGTTTAATTATTCACATAACAAATACTATCACTTATATAAGTAGATATTTTTATTCCAAAAAATAGAACTTAGAACAAATATTGTTTTGAAATTTGAATATTATTAATATTTCATATTATCAAATCTAAACATATATAATAGAAACTGATAAATATCTATTGTTCATACATTCATTAACAGAATTCAAGAACTTTCTATTTTCAATTTAAGAAATAATTACTGTAACATAATCAAAATGTTTGGCACATATGTGAATTATTATCATTTCGAGGCATATGTTCTACACCATTGCTAGGCATATTCACCCCATTGCTATAGGATTGCTTAGAATTAAAATAAATATTCGTGATGTCTATGGTTATGTTTAATTTTTATACATTGAATGTATAATTTTATTAGGGTGTGTATCAGAGTTTCAACGGTAAACTGTGAATATACATTAAAACCGATATCGTAATAAAATTCTAAATTTACAGTGAAATATCGTTTAAACTTGTTTCGTTACTGTCAATAACTCATACTTACCACGTTACGTTGTAAAATGATGTGTTTTTGTAATATATCGCCAGAAAAGTGTGATTAATATTGACATAACTCCCAGCTCGTAATTAACTAATCCTAATTCTTTCTTCTTTCCGTTCAATTTAATCAAACACAAGACTTCACCGTGTTTGATAAATTCATGATATTGATATTTAATTATGTTTTTATGATAATCACTCTAAAATTTGGAAGAAAGTTATCCTAATTTTGGAATACAGCAATTTATATCGGACGCTGTAAAATACGAATTTATTATAAACAGACAATAAACAACAAAGGCTAAATAAAAGTATAAATTATCAAAATAAAATAAAACCTCTTCCATTTTATTTTTTACATCAAAATATTTTGGAAACCAATAATTTTTTATATGATATTATTTCGAGTAATCCATCCATTATGTGTAAAAAAATAATTGCTGATATAATTAAGTAATTAATACTTTTTAAAGTTCATATTTTTTACATTAAATATACTCTTAGATTACAGTTATTTTAATTTTATTTGATTTAAATCCAGCTTTTAATGACGGGAATCATTTTTCACTCTCAGTGTAAGCCAATTAATATCGAATTACATCTGCAATTAACAGTGAATCTTAACGAGCTTGGGAAATCGTAAACCATACACCGGATCCAGGATTTAATCTATGATCTAATTTTTACAGCAACAATAACAGGTATGGAAACGTACCATTCGATAGGTTTTCATCTATAACGAAGGATGACATTTAATGAGTTGGGGAATTAATAAACCTTACACGTAATTTGGATAAAATGTGAGATCTAGATTTGTACATACCAGCAGCGAAAAACCATTTTGTAGATATTACACTACTGTTGGAAAAGTAACTTAAGTATTGAAATAATTATGATAAAAAAAGAGTAATAATATCTTAGGATAGATCATATCAGTATTATAATATGAATAAATAAAGCAATCACTTTATTAGAATTTCCAAATCTGTTAGAATTTGTTATTCTCATTATAAACGATAAGTGATATAGTTTTATTGTTTACTGTAAACATATTTGTTTTTGATAACCAACATATCCACTATTGTTGTGTGGCTGGATGACTGTCAATGAAATGAAAACGGTCCAGTCATACAGAGACACGAATGAATTATGTGTTTTTAAAATACGTGATTTATGTAATATCTTGTAATCTCAGACGCGTGCACTAGTTCACCACGTGTTGTGATGGTCAAAACTATTTACTTATATCATAAATTCTACATCCTATACTCTTCACAAACTTTAAATAATTTGTAGGTTTTCTGCTTAAACTAGTACCGCGCATGACGGGACCCAAACGAAGTATCAAGACAACCATTGAAATATAACTCGAGGGTAAATTTATCTCTGACTGAATTCAAATTCTACCATGATTTTCAGAGGAAAAGGTTGTTTTTATGAGAAATACCTATGAATGAAACCTCATTTGGCAGAACAATATGCATGCTGGTTAAAATTTAAAAAAAAAACAAAAACTTTTGGAAAGACTATCCAACAATACGAAAAGTAAACCAGTACTTTTAGAAAGACAATACAGTTTTCGGAAAGGAAGATTAATGATATATATCCAATTCAGGTATTTGTGAGCAAAGCCAAATGGATGAGGAAAAAATCAAATGGGAAATATATGCGCTGTAGTAACAATAAATGTATCAAACGCAATCATGTCTTCAAAATGATAAGTAATTATGGAATCACCCAAACAGAATAAAGTATCTGATAGCTTATTAGGGATGACAGATGACAACCTAATAAATATACGAATCTAATATAACGGGTTTTACGTCAGCAAATGACTAGTAGTGTCATGGTTCTAATATCGATCCTTTTATGTAGAATATTATGATTATTTCTTAAAAATGAAAGTTCTGCGATTATTGTCGGTTTTGCAGATGATGCCATAGACAATGAAAGCAATTTAGAGATCCGATTTAACAAAGCCTGGGGAAGAGCTAAATTTTGACTAGAAGTGCGAGGCCATTTGATTGTATTTGGAAATATCGACTCAAAACTGGTCACCGACAGGAGAAAGTTCAATAAATCTAATTTAAAAATTATAAGGTGAAATTGAATGGCGGAACCAGCTTACCTATCTAAGAGATTAAATTTTAACTCAATATAAGTACAGAACGGTATAGAGGCAGAGGATGGCCTTTCACTGTTGATAGCAAATGCCAATGAGCCAAGGGAATTGAAAAGGAAACTGTTGACGAGTTTCAAATAATCAAACGTAATTTTAGCAGTTCAGGTGAGAATAGCACATTGCAAAAATAGACAGCAGCTAAAAGTTTCTTAACGGTTCAACGGCCTTCAACATATAAAATGCACCGGGTGTCATTAAGTAAATATATCTAATGATGTGGGTATGAAAAGAAATTTACGGGAATACATGAAGAGGAGTAATGTCCTAAAAAAACGGACGTTATTAGAAATGAAGCAAGGAAAGTAAGGTGGCACAAACGATGGACAGAAACTACTGGAAGGTGTGCGAAATCTTGATTCACACAATACTTGAATTGCTGGACAAAATAAATAGTGAGGTGGGAGTTTACCTCCCTCAAGCACTATCACGGCACGGGCTCTTCAATAGTTATCTGAAGGTCTTCAAAATCAGAGAAGACTTTGCATGATACTACTAGGAGCAATTTGACTATTAGAAACATACTCTTTGTGAATTTGATAAGAGAAACAAGGACTGGGAGAAAATGTATGTGGAAGCGTGAATAAAGTTGACTGCTGAGAATATGGTGAAGCAAATTCTGTACTCGTAGTAGAATTGGAATGTCATTCATGTCTTTATTACTACAATAATGAAGATTAAGTCTACATACTGGTTAGAATGAAGACCATTAGCTCAGGAAATAAAATAGAAGACGAGAGGCTGAAACGGGCCAAAGGAATGTAGGCTTATCTAAAAAAAAAAATTAAAACCTGATTCTATGACGGTGACTAAGGGCATAGAAAAAAAGAGAGAAATTATTGGCTATTCCGGATGAACCAGGAAATCCCACACACCAGATGTCACTCATACATTGCTAAGTACAACTTCTTATATTATGAAACTGGTAAATAAAGAGTTAATAAATTATTTTACTAAAATAAAGTAACTAATAATAATTTCAAAACATTATTTAAGTTTGAATTGAAATGGAATGTAACTCAACTGGAGGATAAAAATCATGTTTTATTAATAAAAATTATTTAGTATAGTTTTCCTAATTTTCTCCTTATTGGAATGTTGACAAGACTTTTTTATTTTTCCAGATCAAAAATATTTAGATTAGTTCATTTTAAAAGTTGAATAATGAATTGTAGATGGATTAATATAATATAGATACCGAAAAATGATAATAATATGTTTTTACTCTTATTATTACATGTGTTAAATGTTGAAGTTTATAAAATATTTAGCATAATTTTCTCAGTATAGCCTAAAGTCATTTAGAAAAAAATCCTTATAAAATATCATTTTTCAGTGCATACCCGACTAATTTATTTTGCCAGATATAAAATGGGACATAGTCGGTACTAAATAAATTTAGATAGTATAGATTTACATTTACATTTACAGCCAGGTTTTTTTCCCATTTAGAAATAACTTTGAGTTACTCTACACAATTTTCAGAATGAATTGGTTCGTATTATATTTTGTAAACCGTGTTCAAACTGAAATTTAAAATCGCTAATTAAAAGAAATTCCTCATCACAAGTAACTAAAACATTAAATTGAAATGTACAGTCGCCATTGAAAATACAATCTTTAAATAAAAACCAGAATTACATTAAACTCCGTACCACTTAGGAGTCTAGTGGCAAGCGTTATTATTCTATGATATCTATTTCTATCACAATAATGCACATAATACTTAAAAATTATTTGAAATTTACGTCATTTATGTTTACAATAAATTAGGCAACCGATTGTTGATATAAGTAATTGTAATAAATCCTTGTTTTAAACAATATCCCTTGACTTGCTGCAAGCAAAGTTATTTCAATGCAGACGAGGCGTAGGACTTGCGCACCTCCTCACAAATCTACTGGAGCTTAAATTAATCATGTTATCTACAACAATCTTGCCAACATTGAGTATCACGTTATACGTCTTGTAAAAAATAGTGTAATTAAAACCCGTGTTTACTTCAAACGTTACTATTATTGTACTAAGTAATTATCAATAAAGGATATTAAGATGGATACCTTTAAATTACTAAATAAATATCGCAATACGAAAATTATTGAAAAAATGCATTAAAACAAATTAAGAGAGGAAATTTTAATATACAAAATTATTTTATATGTGATATATATATTTATATTGTTTATAGTATTATTACAATCTAATATTTTATAACAGTATTTTAATAAAAAAACATTCGTGACAACCTGGAAGAAAGTTCGTTTAGTATTTAAATTTTGCATTCAAGATGTTAAATATAAGACATACTTTGCCTTCAACATTTGATTTCAAACACAAACGTATTAGGCCTCTCCTCACCTTCCCTGAACCGAGTAAGATGAATAAATTACTGCTGTCAGATGTATACAAATGGAAGCAATTCAATTTACAGCATAACATTGAAGTATTTTCTTAGACATATATTTCGTGATATAGATTTTAGACTTGTACAATCATGTTATTTTTCGGTATTATTACATAATATTAAATACATTTATTTTATTCTGTACAACATAATTTATTCTTTACAATTTTTTTTAACACATTGTAAATACTTAACTTGAATATGATTTAAATTGTCATCTGGTTTGTCACATAGTCGCTTTGCATTTATTGTTCTGTTACAGTAATATTATTGATTGTGGAAATCATAGTAAAGATAAATTGAATACATAATGTGAATTTTATGGTGTCGACAAACAAATTGTTAAAAACAGAATTATTTGTACAAAGACAATACTCATAAAACAAGAATGTATGATATTTATTTGAAATTTTATCCTAATGAATAAAGTTAAGGGTTTCTATCAATCATGTTCACTCTTCATCTAAATTTATATTTAATTTCTTTTATATAGTTTGTCCAACCTCCCTTAATCAAGAGTTGAAGTAAATTGTATATATTATTCGATGAAAATGCATTATATATATATATATATATATATATATATATATATATATATATATCCGTTCTAAAATAATGCAATAGCCCGCACAGTTTTTGTAATAATCTAACAACAAGTTATAATAAAGCTGACATTGACACATGGGATACTCGAATTTGAACACTAGTTAACCAAGTTAGAACAAAAGCTTGTATTATACATTAATGTTATAATACAAGTAATTTGAAACTATACATACTTAAATACAATTAATTAATATTTGGAAACTTTATTTACTTCGTTACAGAGCCACACAAGATATTGACAGTAACCAGAGTTTAATGTATCTTAATGAAATTCTCTACGTCCACGTAAAGCTGCGTGCTATGTGTGTTACAAATAATAAATGCAAATAAGGGTAGCCAAGTAATATATGAAACAATAAGGTTTGTTATTGGCTTATAGACTTTAATAATATTCTTATTGAATTTAATATTGTAGCTCAGAATGTAGCTGGTATTGGTATTGTAGCAGAGTATTATCTATGTATTGTAGGTGTTGGATTTTATTTGCTTCATAACTCGTTAAATTTTAATTTATGTTGGAATAGCAGTACTTTTACCAATCTTTCATAAATTGCACGGAAATTTATTTTATCTGTAATAAAAATCTTTGAACAGTCCAGAGGAGGGCGGGGAGTGTATATAAAGGAAGCTCATTGATGTACATAACTGAGTAGATGTACGAGAGAGTATTTTCTGCCAGATAATATTTTATTGCTAGTGTATTGCTAGATATTATTTTACATCTATAGTGAAACTGGTATTTTTTCTGTTTGATATTTTCTCACAAAAACTTTTTCGCACAAATGCCAGCTAAATCAAATAACAGATCTAACCAAAACTGTACTTGAACCACAGTGAATATGTTACTCTTTAACTGAATACAGCGTGTCCAGTAAACTCACTTTAGACAGATCAAATACGACCGCATATAAGACGTGAATCTGTATTAGTGTTTTTGTGTTTGTAGTGTTTTGTGCGTGTGTTCAAGTTTTTAATTTATGCAAGTAACTAATAATGGGACTATGTTCTGCAACAGTTGTTGTGGGACAACAAACTGTAGAAATTGTAATTCAACTGTTGACCTCAAGTCAAATAAGTTGTCCCGATATTTTGTATTTGGAACTGTCACAGCTTCACTTTGATATATTTATGGCGTACGGAAAGATTTACACATCATTATCAATGCAGAATTTCTTTTCTAATAGATATATACTTTCATCACATTTATAGTGGTGTGGTATATTTTCTAAAATTATAATAAGGTTACAATAGGGGCGTGAGTGTGTTTTTATTACATTACGTAAATAAGATGTACTTGTATTTCTGTCACACAAAGATAGTTGGTTTAACAAGGTTGTCTGTATGTATATATGTCTTGAGCTCCTGCCTAGAGGACGAATTATTAAGATAAATTTCATTATGTAAAGATATATTCAGTGTCGTATAAATGAATATCAGTAAATTTGATTTTTGCCTGCCTTGAAAATTGAGAGTACTTTATATAAGCACTTAATAAATTAATTAGATTAAAAAAAAAATTGTTTTAATATACGTTAGAAAATTTGCTTAGCATATTGCGCCCAAGGTCAAACGAAACCATTGTTATTTGTTAAGTCTTTGAACATTATGTCTGGAAATATTTAACCTCGGAGGCAGGAATGAAAGTTTATTATCTTTAAGATTGTTAGAAAATATTATTATAAACATTTAAAAAACTATCAATACTACAAACTGCAATTATTGAAAGGAAGTCACATTTTATGAATAATTTATCTTTACAGCCTTACCTCTTCAGTGGCTATTATAGTATCTAATAAAGCATTCGTTATTAGTGATTAATTTTCATATAATTCTAGATATCATGGTTTTCGTCATTGAGTACTATAATATTCCTCAATTTGATCACATGTTTGTGTTTTGATAAATTCGGATTAATTATATATAAATTGAAACTCAACAAAGCTTATCAGAAAAATATGTAATATATGTCAATAAAGGCGTTAGAAGCTACTGGCTTTCTTTGCTGTCTGGCAGTGTGAGAGCAGTGATTAATGAATTCTTTTAATATAAACTCCCCCTATTACATTTGAATAGTTTCTACAAGAATTGTTTCAATAGGTCTACTCATTTCGGGCGCACTGTTTTGAAAGATTTCAAAAAAAATTATGATAATACTCCTAATTGTTTACAATTTGTTTTTTTAAATATAAACCTATTGGGTTTCTAACAAAGAAATTATATAATATTTGTGATATTGAGGGTTTACATAAATATTTATATAAGGTAAAATATTAAAGTTTAGTACCAAATATAAAAAAACATCCTTCACGCCCCATGGGAGAGATTAAGTTACCATTTATATTGATAACTCATATATTACTGAGCAGAACTTTTATTTGAGATAAATATTCTTATAAAGAAAGTACTGCCATGATCCAAATAATCTTATCTATATTTACCATGCCTATTTTAGTGCAACATCAACTATCATGAACAGTAAAAACAAAGAATTATGTGTGTAAATTTATTATTCAGATTTTCCAGTAAGAACAAAACGTGTTCTATTTTTTTATCGAAAGCCTTGCCATTGATATATTATAAGTAATTTATTAAGAACTTCAGTTTCCAGCTTCCCTTCCCAAATATTTGTTAATTTTTCAATTTATTTTAGTGAATTTCACTTGAATTTATCTTTATTAAATTCTATGATCTTATTAAATGAGAGATTATAGATATTTATGAGAAAAAGTTTTAAAGAAACCCTCAGAATTTAAAAAAAGAACATGCCTACATATATCTGAATTGAATATTTAGGTTTACTTATTTAATTCACGGACAGTAACTGAATTATAGTTTATAGTTTAATAATATATACTGTTGTAATCATTAACACTAATTAATAACTACAATTGGATAAGATAATATATAAATATCATATTAAAAAAAAAGTAAATGAAATATGCCACTTAAAAGTGACTGCCAATTATTGTTCAATGTCTGAAATAGTCAAGACTAATGATAATTTTTAATAAGAGAATAAATCTATTTTATTTAGTACAAAATAATAAAATAGATTTTTTCTAATTGCAAAAGTCTCCCTATAAATTTGTTAAGAAATAATTTGGTATTTATCACCGTAACCACAAATTTAGTTGAGGATATTATCTATCCCGTTTGGGAAGTTGGATCAGCATTTTATATTGCAATTTAAGAACAATAACTATTTTAATTATTTCACATTTGATACATTAAATTAAATACCTTATAATTCACTTTGTTTGCAATCATTGTAATAAGGATAAAAAAGTGTTTGTTCTCAAACACGTGACCTAAATTTTAAACAAATATAAAAACTATTAATCAAATTAATAATGGTGCGTAATAAAACCCAACAGAGTTACGATTTTGCAACTTTTTTCTATAAACGTCTCAAGTGTCACTCACAATTTATAATTTTTACTGAAAATTAAACTGTTATAAATTTTACAAGAGGCGTAAATATTTCAAATGAATAAACACAACAAATTCTTTTAAACTAATTGACTTTTGTCCGTGTTTGTTTAATACCGATGAATATTCTTCCATACGGGTAAAGTGATATAAATATATAAATAAAATACTGAATTAATTAATGAAAATTACTAATATTAAATTGACAAAAATACAAACACGAAACATATTATTATGTGCATCTTTTTGCCATTTTTCAATTTACTTGTTTTAGTTTAAAACATGAGATACAATATGTATCTTGTTAGTCGCCAGTATTATTTGAAGTTTTGTCCTAATAGTACTAATAATCACAAATAAATCCCTTTAACGTTCAGAACACCAGGTCAAATAATTCCCTAGCCACTTTTGCTACATATTCTATTTATATATTATAAAAGTTGTTTTAAGATAAAAATGAAAGAGTAAAAAAATGTTATGTATAATCCAGTTTTGCGAAACAATTTAATCCTAACAAGAAGTAATGATCCTTGTAAAATAGTTTTTAGACTTTACCTAATTATTGTTATTCCTTTTTTTTTTTTTTTTTTTTTTTTTTTTTTTTTTTTTTTTTTTTTTTTTTTCATTTCATGAAATTACTCCTTTGTGAAATATAAAACTACACTTCCCACACATTTTTAGTTAGTATAGTTCTAGACTCTCTTCTATAAATATCCCAATGTGTAGTATTATTAAATGTTTCAATCTATTAAAAATAATATTATTATAGAAATTTGCAGACACGCTTATTTATCAACACTCCTATAATAGTAGTCTACAAAACTTTTAACAATTATCAAATAAATAGGTTTTGTATAATGAGTCTCTCTTTATTTTACAACCCCTACTAGGGTAACCATGGTTACCTGTTGCGATGAAATATGTTGCCAACACCCTACCCAGCACAACAGTTACAGTATATTAATTAAATTTTAACCCGTGTTAATATTTCCTGACTTCTTCTTTACAATTTATAATGATTTTTTATAAATTGCTTTCAGTTTTTTGGAGCATGTAATTACTTGAATTAAAAAAAAAAATAGTCAATTTAGAGACAACAAAAGCTTTAGTCTTGAATATTTTGTGAGTAGCGGTGGAAAATAAAACCATTTCTCAACAGCATATACACATAATTAGTATGATAAGCAAAGTACGTTTTTAGATTTTCCTTTGGTTTGAAATACTATTGACCTTAATAACAATATTATTGCTAATAAACTAAAGAAGTATAACTTTGCACCTATGTTCGTTATTTAATAAACACGTCTTCCAAAATTATTGGAACATTTTTTTAAAAATCGTTTAAGCGTCATAACAGAATTGATAAATGAATAATGAAAAGGATTTGATTTAGAACTTTCCTCTACAAATGTGTCTACTAATATGAGAAACATATCTAATAAATTCTAGGCTTATTAATATCAATATAGTCCTCTTTATAAAATCCTGACAAGAAGGGGGAATAGATGAATATAACAGTGTTCAAGAGAACAAACCAAACAGAAATTTGTTTAAAAGAAAATCAATGTAATTAAAAACATTTTATTTATTAAGACGTATTAAGTCATAATAATAGGCAAGTTGGTAAAGACAAATCTTATCATATTACAATGAATCATATATCAATATTGATAATGAATTTTTCTTTCTTAAATTATATCGTTGCCAAGCAAAATTTAATGATAGTTTATGTATATGATTTCTTAGACTTGGGAATATATTTGACAAAAAAAATAATATATATATATAAACTTTGTTCGCAGCTGAAAAAGATACGAGATAAGCATTGAATTACAATTTCATCAACAGTAAAGGGAAATTTGTTTTTGTGTACATTTTTCAAGATGTGTATATAAACAATGTCCATGAAATTTCAACTTTATAATGATTATAGTTTCTAAAATAAAGAACACTTTTTTACTTGACTTTATGTTACTATGTTGTCGTGTGTGATTTATGTTTTTGAACACTCTTGAACCCATTTCGGAAATAAAGTAAAACAATTTTATATTAATGTTTTATTATACTTTACTAAAATTATAAGATTGAAGTCTCGTTTTATAGATTAATTTTTGATAGTTTGAAATACACTGCCTTATTTTTTATTTCCATACTGACATTTAAAAATCTTTTTTTATTACATTTTTAATATTCAAATCACACCGAAATAATTGCACACAGATAATTTAATAACCTTCATTTATTTGTTGTTAGCGTTGTGGAAATTACTAGTGAGAATTTGTTCCTAGAAATGCACATATATCTTACCGTAGTGAGTCTTAAACCATCCATTGGAATAACTTTACGTGACAGAGTAAGTGTACACTTCGGTCTTGAGATTTGTTACTTCTTCAATTTACAAATCAGCATTGAAGTCATGTAGTTGTGACTATTGCTTCGCACACGAAAAAGTAAAAACTTAAATTTTATAGATTACTCTAAAACGTTCTGGAGTAACGGGTATACAATACATATACAGTTATATTCTAGGAGTTTTGTTGATACGTAAATTGTTATTATGTAAATATTCTGTACATTTAGTTACTTCATTAGCAGTTTAATTGGGTTGTTATTACATAAATAAAAAAGTAAACGGATTTATAAAACAACGCAATATATACTAACCACTCTCATTAAAACTTTTAGCGGCTGTTAAAATATGTTGCTTTAATAGCAACCTTTCCTTCACTGTCAGTTATTTTAACAATATATTATTTAGGTTCAAGGGTTATAGTTACATTATCCTCTGCACCCATTTTTGTTACGTGTTAGAAAAAATTATGTTGTTTCTGTCACATAATGAATTTATTTGAGGCAAGTTTACACTAAGCATATGAATAAGAATTGCTTTACATATTATATGCTTTATGTTATATGTATAACCTATGTCCTAAGAGGGGAGGATATCAATTAAACAAGCACACATCATAGGGAATATATTATAATTATAGAAACTGAGCCTTACATAAATATGATCTATAATACAAGTTAAGTTCCATGAAAATAAACATCAAAGAACTGGCGTTTTAAAATTGTATGGTAATAATTTTGTTATAGATTCTACAACAACTAGTAATACTAGGGATAACTTTACTGAACAAATAATAACATACCTGCTGAAAGACCAATTTATAGTTTCTAGGCTCTAAAAAACGTACATTATTTGAATTGTGTTTTACAAATTATGCTTCAAATAAATGGAATAAAAATATGATAGACCACACAAATAAAAGATCTTTATTACCTTTAAAGAAAGTGAATATACAATAACTATTGTAATGTAATAGTTTGATATTACTACACAAGTTTCAGTACATTTGCAATGTAAACCTAGATAAATATTATTCAATAACGGATATATTTGTTATTATAAAGTATATAAATTATAATTTAATATGGGTTATACAAAATTAAACATTTTTAACTTCATAGTAATCAATACTTTATTTAATTTTTACGACAATTTTACCCGGAATAAAATTATAATTCTGAATAACACAGTGCCAATATTTGAATGCTTTAATTTCAAAGCGATCTAAGTGCCATAACGTAAATTTTCGGGTAATCAATAAAAACACTGTAGTTTTATAATAGTTTTATTTCAATAGGGTACAACATTATTTTTACATAAGTTAAAAACATAAAAAAGTGCTCCTATGTTAAAAAATTAAATTATTAAAACACACAAGGAAGAAAAAAAATTTGATGTACCCAGTCAGCAGAACGATCTATGTACATGGCTGGTTTTCTTTCAAACCGATCTAAGTCCTATGGATCTTAGGCGCACAAATTGGCGTAAAAGGTTCTGTTTGGCTCTGAAATGTAGTCCAGCATAACACGTAGGTCCTTCTTTTTATTTTCAGATATTTGCACTGAGGTAAGAAGAATTTCAAGTGTCATATTGGTGAGATCTTCAATCTTAACTCCTTTTTTTAACACTTTGCACTTTTGCCAATCGCCGAAAAAAGATGTTTTGAAGAGGACATTGTTTGGTTCATCTTTGCAGATTTTCATCATTGATATAGATGAAATTCCCAGTTTTTTAGTTGTTATATAATTTTCTCCTGCCAAATCAAAATTAAAAAACTTTTCACTCATGTTCAGAACTTTAAATGGTTTGGAAGGCCTAGCTGTAGCTATAATATTCATCACATGCTCAACAGTTTCCATCTGCGAACATTTTTTAGCTCGCTTTTCAATCAGCGCAAAATCTCTGTCGGCATATGAAAAGCTGTGCCCTGTCACTAGAAATTTGTGTTCGATAGTGTCAAACATTCCAATGTATACTAAGTATTTATACAAAAATACTAACATTCTGTTTTTTAACTGACCAGCACAGTTATCGGACCAAACAACTAAATGTTTTTTATCAGTAGTTGACAGAAGATCAGAGTTTATTGCTTGGAAGAGACAAGACGCCATCTGATTGGCACCACGTCCCGATTGCCCTTCGTGCCAAACACACATAATACCATCTGCGTTATTACTAACATGGATTCCAAAATTGTAGCAGGAAAGTTGGCGGCTGTAATACATGTCACTGTGTGTGAGCTTTGGGATGGGAAAGACTTTCTGTAAGTCCATTACTATATTGATAGTAGTACTGCCCGGTCTTGTGCTACAAATTGCATCATTTTTCATGGTTTCAAAAGCCTTACCAGCTTTTTTCACAACACAATCCATCATAATTATAATCAAAAACAATTAAAACCTTGTAAAAAACAATAACAAAGTGTTGTGCAACAGAGCAGTTTCATGTCATGTAAACAAACCAATTCCAAGCAGGTGGCACTTAGATCGAATTGAAAGGCGCTCCCACTGGACATACACACAGCGCATTCTATGGAAGGCTATAAAAACCAACAGAAAATTATTTGGCATATAGATCTTATAGACCTGCATTGGCGTTGATACTTAGATCACTTTGCAATTTAAAAAAAATATATTAATTTTTGGCACTTAGATCGTTTTGAAATTAAAGCATTCATTTGTTCAACTAACAGCAAATATTGACTCAACGCTGTACAAGTGTAAACCCAATATTGTCTCACCTCTTCATTCTCAAGTATTTCGTTTATATAACGTGCGTTCTTTAAAACACAGGTCTGAATAAAAAAGAACATTTTCAATGTTGCCCACTTACAGTTTGAAATATTCTAGTGTTTAAGTGTTTGAGTTCAATTTGGAAAAGAATAATGTTTAATTTAGGGAATCGATAGTATAGTTAATATATTACATAAATATTTTGAATCGTCTTTAAAATATCCAATCAAATGAATTTTTAATTCAATTGGTTTAATTAAGTACCCGTTGGTTTTTTTAAGGAATGTGACTTAATTGAAATTGTTGACTAATGTACAATAAAACTTTTACACGTTTAATAAGGCGTTTTAAATACATAAATAATAAAACTGAAATCATGAAAATATTCTTTTCTAGGTATTAACGTATAAAGTTCAAATAAACTGAGATGTTACAAAATTGAACGAAATTGAAAGAGACAATTGATTACTCTATCTGAAAATGCGTCTAGAATAAGTAAATTGGTGTATCTTATTTACCATTGCCGAGTTATGTTTGCTTCAGCCAAATTTCCCCTAAGGTATTCTGAAAATACTTACACCAACAACTATGTTGTCGTGAATCAGAAACGTAAGAGCAGATTATTGTGGACAATAAATACCTACAAGAATATATCACAATACATTTATTAGTGGCTAATTTTTTGAAAATTTGTTAAATATATAAAAAAATAAACTATCTAATTAAATAAAAACAGTCAGAATAACAAGAAAATTTGTTTATTACTGGTGTATTCATATTTTGTTGTAAATGTATTTATTGTGCATTATATTAAATTAAATCCTAAGTTACACATTTTATATATGAAACAAAGAATTATTTTAGTAAATAAACAGAGCATAAATTATTTCCTCAAAATATGTGTGTAATTTGATAAAACTAGATAAAATGCTCTTGAAGTTATTGTAAGTTTACTTGGTATGTACTTTAATTTAGTTTTTTAAAATGACAAATAATAAAAACTCATGTACTCATTTATTATAATAAAAGTATTACATGTTATCCAGCATGTTATAATTTTTCTGTTACATAATAGAAAATATGTCTATATTATGGTTTTATTACTGTCACATTAAAAAAAGAAAGAAAGAAATGAGTACAAATGTTTAGATGTATCATGTCTATGTTATTGAAATTCCAACTGAACACTTTCTGTTATTTCTAAAAAATTACCCTTTGATTTTATTTTGTATATTCCTATATATATATATATATATATATATATATATATATTAAATAGTTCTAAATATCATCTGCATAATTAATTTGTATTGTGGAAAAATCAACTTCTAATTACTTATGTTATCTCCACTAACTAAAGACAGCTAACTTATGTTGAAACTGTTCTTACTATTGTTCATTGTAAAATACTTTTCATAAATACTTTATGAAACAAAAATTTTCTTCTGAAACCCTCAAGCTAAAGACTAGATATCTCTTCCCTTATGAACAACTAACATTTTAGTTTAGAAGTTGAGAAATTCAACTAAATCATACAGGATAGCTATAGATAGTTAGTTTTATGTTTAGAATTTTTTTCATTAATAGTTGACATAGCAATAAAATAACTCACTTTATTACTTGTAGTTCTATTAAAGTGTTACAATTTACATTTATTTTTCAAATTTTATCTAGTTAAATTTCTATTATTAAAAAAAAAAAACTTCTGAAAGTATGTAATTGTTAAAATAAATATTTTGTTATTTCATTTCTGATGAAAGATTAATAATATGGGGCTGATAATATTATAAAACTGATAGTTCATTTTTCTTTAAGTAGTGAAACATTTTATAATTTGTTACATAGAGGTTGTTAAATAATATTTGTTTTTTTTTAACCAATATTTTAGAAAACGATACGTCTTTTTGACAGTTATATTTTACATTGAAATCTCCAATTTAAAATAAATGACGTAAATAATTTTTCCAGCTATCATTTTCAAGCAAATTACCTCTGTAAAACATGACATTGCACCATTACCTGTAATCTTATTATTTGACAGCTTAAGATTCGTTCTATCAAAGTTCCTTGGCCTATTTGATCTTATAGTTTATTTTTAAAAAAACATACTATAGATGTACAATAGTCTATGAGTCATATTGATGACATATTCTCTTTAAGTTACCGAACTACTGAGCAATGTAAGGTGTACACAATTAATTACTGTACTATTCACAACACTTTACAAGAATAATTAATTTCAGTTTGGTATTACAAAACTCTAGGTTGTAGCTGAAATTCAAAACATATATTCCTCAAATTAAAAATTACTATTTAATATATATTTGGCAAATGGTATCATTATATATTAGTTTATAACTCCAAACAGAAAAAAAAATAATGATAATTAAAAATTAAAACGAACAATGATTATAAGGAACCTGATAAAAACCTAGCCAATATATTTGAGAAATACAAATATGTTTAGGGGACTATAATACGCGTATTACACATTCACTAAGATAACTTACAATAATTTTCGTTACTTCTGATTAATTTTTAATCTAATGAAGAATTTTTTGTTGATTTTAAGTTGTATTTCGTTCCATTAATAAAAACATATTTCTTCCTTGTATCAATTTTAATACAAAAGATTACCTTGATAATATGGAACGCCAATACAATACATATAATATGATTAATACAAAAGAGCCAATTGGGAGCTGTTGAAAAAAAAAATTATAAATTCATCAAAATAGGTTATAAATTTAAATTAAATTTATAATACAATAAAACATAACCTATGTAATCTCTTATATCATAAAATCTTATCTAGACATGAACTTAAATATTATAGTTACAGCTAAAGCTGTGTAGGTTCAAAACTTCTTTCACTATATTTCTTTGTTTATAAAATTGTTTGTTCTTAGTCTAACGTTTCAAAATAAGTTCAACATTAAACTAAGTATGTAGTTGTGTTATATCTCACAAAAGAATAATTTTCATTTGATAAACTGCAAAATGTCTAAAGAGGGGCGATTAAGGCTCAAACTTTTAAATATAAAATTAATCAGTATTATATTTTGCAAAGTTAATTTCTAGTTTATAAAGTGCTTAGATAAGGCATTTAGTAATGCTATTTCTAGAGGTTTTTAATACACTTTTAAGTATAACAAAAGGTTGAAATCTTTCTCAGGTTTTCCTGGCCCCAAATGTACGATCAACAAAATAATAAGCTTAGAAAAGTTATAGAGTTAACTGATTCGTTGACAATATACAATTTATTCACATTAAGATCTAGATGATATTTTAAAGTAGATGTTGCTGTAACAAACTTCCAATCACCTGAAATTATTAAAACATCAATAAATACTAGATGATAATCAGTTTTTAAAATCTTCTGATTTTTTTTAGTTAGACAATTTAAAATTAATAATGAAAAGAAAAAGAATAACAAAAGCAAAAGCTATAATAATAATAATTTTCTTTCTACAATAATTAGTTGTTCCTAAAATTATATTTCATATGTAAGTAATACGTTGGAACTAAAAATTTTACACAATTGTTTAAAAATATATTTAGAATTGAACACTGGAATGATAATTAAATTATGTCTTGGATAAGTTAAGCTGTTAAAATACTTGCGGATTTAATAATTACAAGTAATGTTTCCCGATCTTTTTTCCAAAGTTTCCAAACCGAATTTTTGAAAGTGAATTCAAAAGCAGCATAATAGACAGTAAGAATGTAGATCTTCTTTATGGTATAAGAGGTTGATGTTACTTAAACATGATTTTAACTTAAATATACGATACATAAATTTAATTAATAAAAAGTAGTATTTTACTTGCTTTTAATTATGTAGTTGCATACATTGGTTGGTAATTTGTTTGTAATGAGTCTGACAACGTTTTGTACTAAACATATACAACTTATATTCACTTAAAGAATGACGTAAAAGCTGTGTTAAGTTTTAATTATCAAGACCAAATCAGCTCTTTTATGAAGTGACATAAATTACGTGAGAGCGAAGAAAGAAAGAAATGTTAAAAAAAAACAATAGAATTATATACAATTAATTTAAAAGTAGAAACGCTTTATTGACAATTAAAAAATTTCCTATATAAATTAAGAGTTTTTATGATTTGAGGAGAAGTAACTCGACCATTTTGCTAAATTTTACGACACAAGAGTAAATGATTAATAAATCAATGTCCGCAATCATAGGAAACTTTAAGGTATTTGATTGTGCTTTTACTTCACCATAAGTTTAACTTTACGATAATAACTTCAAGTAAACGAGGTAATAAAGTGCTCTTTTTTTTCTTTTTCATTTTTTTTAAATTAACTAATACTGATTAGAGTCTGTTAAGTTGTACACATTGATTTGAAATGTGATTTTACTACATTCTGTTTTAACGTTAAAAGTATGTAGTGAAACATATGATGTATAAATATATTTCCCATGTAGGAAAAGGATTATTAAAATTGTTATTCTATAAATCATAAATATTTATGGGATATGATGAACGACAACAATATTTGTAGATTTCGAAAAATGAAACATAATTAAATCTCTAAGAATTTTTTTTAAGTCTATGAATAACTAGAAAATAATATACCTAATAATAATACTAGATTTATATGTATCAATTAATAGAAAAATTTCACAAATAATTACATTCCTATACATATTTTCTATTCCTATTATTAAAATTAAATGTACAAATAACAATATTGTTAATTTAATTTTACAAAATAAAATTAGAAACTAATGATTTTATAATACTATTATACATCAGCTAACAATAGATTCCAGAATATATTATACACACTTTGTCTCCTACGTAAACAGAGACAGATAACATCCAATGATATGACGCCCTTTTCATGTCGTGTGAAATTATCAACAGATTATCCCTTTGAATATATTTTCTTAAATCTGAAATTTTTCTTTTGTATTTAGTTTGACGTTATTAATCAGTATTTAGTATTTTTAGTCTATATCAATATTGCAGTGAAATATCATTATAATATGTATTTAATTCTATGGCTTAAACTTCAAACTAATAAATGAGTCAGGATTTAAGTTGGTAATTATTGCTCATGTTGGTTTTACTTTAGGAATTGAAACCATTGTATGACTGCGGACGACATTAATGGATCTGGCCTTTTAATTCTTAGGTAAAAACTATGACAATTATTTTAGGTTATTTGTTTTTTTATGGTTTTGCCTTGCTTTATCCCTTGAACGATGCAATAAAATTATCAGAATAAATAAATGCATATTATAAAGGTATAATCTTAGAGAAAGAAATTTTTGGTATACATCATAATATGTTATAAAATATATTATAAAATATCGACGTTTGGTAAATGTTTAAAACAAATACAATTAGCGTCATTGAAGATCAAAATAATGTGACACATTTAAACTTCAGGTTTTTAAATAGATGCCATACAAAAGTTAAATATTACATGTAATAAATAGGTTGGTGATATTTTATGTTTTTAATGTTTTGATAAGACCCCACTTAATTTATAATAAAAATGGTAAGCTTAATGGAAACAGACACTTTATCATTGCAGTTAGAGATTATTAATTATAGTAGCTTTACAAGAACTATGGAAAAGAAACAGATCTTAATTACTTCATGAGTTGTTGTTATAATCAGGTAAACGGGTTTCCGGCGCACTTGAAGGTTATGAATTATTGTAGTTTATAAACACTTTAGTATGGTTATAGTTATTATGAAAAACTACAATAGACTGTCTTATCACAATGAAAAACAACCCTCGTAACATTGATTATCTGACAGTCTATAACAGTTCAAAAACATTTCGTTTCAGAATAGTGTTTTCGATAAAACAAAATACACTAGATTTCTACTAGTCTTTTCCATTGATAACAAAGTGAAAAAAGAGTTGTTCGTCATGCGACAATTAACTACTCATTCTGTGATATATCACAATACACATAATTGAATTGACTAAAACTATGTATAAGTACAACTTTTTAGTGAACACTGCACATTTATATAACGAAGACAAATTTGAACTAGTATATTTAAAAAAAATGATTCTTTAACATTATCAATAAAAACTGATTCCATAAAATGTTTTTCAATATGTAAACTTAAATAATGATGATTTAAACAAATATACCCGTTAAAACATCTTCCCAAAATATATATTAATACTTCTTAAGATATTTTTCATTGCCATAACGCGATGACTCGTTTCGAAAAAAATATAGTTTTTAAAAGCTGCTACTCTCTTCAATTAAACGTAGTATATTTATGTAATTTACGCAATTTCCTCTCTACTTCACTTGTTGGCTCCTCCCTCTTTTGTAATTGAATCCAAACGTAATGATACATTATTTGTTAATTCATGTTTACCATTAAAAAGAAAAGAAGAAATTAGCCAATTCAATGTCCATATTGTACCACTTATCTCAAGTTATAAGTTTGATTCAGTATTTTTCGAAATACTGTTCTCAATAAGTGTTTTACTTAACATTAGATAACATGTATTTTTTACATAGCATTCAGTTCTTCCTTTTCTGCCAGTTTATGTAAAGGCAAACTAAGTAACGTATCAACAGATATGACATGACAGTAAAATCTAAAACAAATAAATTATATGTGGCCTAAAGAAAGTCTAACTTACTATTTTATATGTTTCTATGAAAGTTGTAATGACTTTGTTTTAACTTGCTCCAGTGAAATGTGAATGCAGTAATGTGCATCGTGTTATATATATATATATATATATATATATATATATATATATATATATATATATATATAGATAGATATTTCAAAGATTCAGTTTCATAAATATTGATACAACTACAAGTAATACTGTGACTACCATCACAATAACTATATTTTGAAGATAAATTATTTCCACGTTTTCTACCCAAATTAAAATGTATGAAGTTAGGTTTAGCCACGTTTAAATACACATAGTTCCTATTAAACCAGTATCTCATGAGTTGTATATCTTCTTCAATTGCTACATCAACTGTTTCCAAATCTTTAAATGAGTAGCACAACGCTGTAACGTCAGCATAGGCTGTAAGGTTACAGACAAATCTTTCATTGCAAAAGTCGGTAATATAAATTCAGAAAAGAAAAGCCCCTAAAACAGATCCCTGCGGTACCCCAAAACTAACATTCTTAATATCAGAAACAACACCATTAACACATTCATAAATATTTCTTATAATTAACGAAATGACAGCCGTAAATAAAAGTTTATATTTCATACATATTTGTATTTCCTAAACAGTATATTTTTGTCAAATAATGTTTTTACCTATGTCATATATATTGTGAAATCAGTGTTCTGCCATAATATTCTATACGAATTTCAGAAGAGATGCTATTTTTGATTGGTTAAATACATATTTGACTAATACGTCTTAATAAACAATTTTATTGAAAAATCGAAGCATAAAATAAAGTCAAGAAATATTAACTAAAATAATATAATGTAAATCTGTATCGATTAAATATGTATATTCGTTATAGATATTACTCTTAAGTTTGCGTGGAATAATCTTATAATTACCTTTTATTTAAAGAGTTGACTTATATATAACCGGTTTCGGACATTTACCAATAATCAAATATGATACAAAATATTAAATAAACACATCACAAACAACACTGAAATTTCAGATGGGAGGTCGATATAAGTTGAATAAAACATAAAATGAATGTACACATATATCCAAGGAAGGTTGAGGTAAATGCAAAAGTTATTTTATTTTCACCCCAAATATCACTTCTCTGTCTGTTTTTTCAATATTTACACAGCTTTTCCTGAAGTTATTGCCTCTCTGTAAACTAAACAAGTCAGTTTAATATTGCGGTATTTGTTTCTATTATTTTTTTTTGTATATCCAAACAATGCCCTAATAGCTTATAAACCATGCATACAAATGAAATTAAAAATCTCATTGAAGACTTTATTTTTTTACTATTCTTATGTTTACATCTGAATAGGTAGTTCTGCTCTTAATATTGTTACTATAAAATAAGTTAAGGTTTACAGATCTTTGAAAAGAATGTTTAACAATTAATCTTTCCGAACTGCATTAGTTGTAATACCATAAGCTCAACATTTCTGTAATAAGATTAAAATGAATATGCTGAAAAAAAAATTTAAAAAAATAAAATCATGCATATCTCAGCGACAGTACATGCATGATTGTAAAATGACAGATTTATTGATATTTTTGAAATAATTCACATTTAATACCTGTTCCTCAGCTATATGATAGATTTGTTGTATTATTCATGGCTCTTTTTTTATGAAAGTATAATAAAAATTTATTTTTACCACATAAACGGTATTACCTAAAACAATGTATCGTTATTCTCTATCGCTGCCCAAGACAGTTAATACTTGGTTACATAGTTTGTAACATATCTGCTATTTAAAATTAAAACATTGTATGATGTTATACAAGTTGTAGTTTTATTGCGTTCGAGTATAAACAAAGCAAATTAAGAACTTATGTTTCTTTTAATAAAGGAGGTTTTTCTTGTGGTAGTCTATAAATTTTATCTGTGATTTTCAACGGATCCGATACTATGCCACTAGTGTACGTGAGATCAAAATAAAAAAGTATTTCTTTTTTATAAAAATGTAAAATTAACTATAAATTAGTAGAGTGAACAATTCGAGTGGGTAAAAAGAGAGTAAAAGAATATCGTAAATTCAATCTTTCATTCCTTAAAGTTATGTTAGTAATATTATTTTACAAGAGTATGGATGTTTATTTCAAATTAAGATAACACTTTAAAATTATTACTAATAATTTGTATTCTATAAACAATTTAAAACTCAGAGCAAACTGTAATCTGTTCCTCCATCTCAGCAGCATATTAAACTGGCGATTAGTCTATTAAATGTTTTTCACGGTTCAAATTAATAGGAATAAAACTCTCCTCTTATTATTGTCACATATTGGGTTAGATTTATTATATATGTTAACACGCTGAGTGAATTATGTTTCTGTTTATTTGTAATAATTATTATAATCATGGTTTAAAACAGGATTCCTTAGTGATGGAAATTCTGCAGTTAAATTTTCTGCATAACTGAGAAAAAGACGGACAAAGACTACTTTTGTTCTATGTGCTGTGATATTAGAGGAAAAACGTATAACAATTAAATGGCGTGATGGCTGTTAATCTAATAATAGAGCATTGTATAAAAACAATAATAAGAGCTACAACACACTGTTCACATGTAAACACAAGAATAGTAAATAAATAAAGTCTACTATGGGATTTTGAATTTTATTCGTATGCATGATTTATAGATTATGACATTGTTTAGATATACAAACTAAATTAATAGAAACAAACATCGCAATATTAAACTGACTTGTTTAGTTTACAGAGAGGCAATAACTTCAGGAAAATCTGTGTAAATTTATTCTATTATATAAAAATCTAATAGTATCTGTATGTGTGGGTGTGTGGGGGGGGTGTTACTAAATCACGTAAAAACTACTGGAGCCATTGAGCTGAAATTGTACATGGACATTCTTAGGGTCCCTTGTTAACACATAGGGCTATTTTTATTTAGAAATTCCAACAGGGAACTAACCCACTGGCCTGAATACTCCCTTAACACTCAATTATCTATACTTTATTATATACTTGGCTTAATCAGCAGACAACCCCACACCAAGGACGGGTACTCTGCTAGTATTGAATAAAACAAACAGAGAAGTGATATTTGGGGTGAAAATAAAATAACGTTTCCATTTACCACAAACTTCCTTGGATATATGTGTACATTCGTTGTATGTTTTATTCAACTTATATCGACCTCCCATCTGAAAGTTTAGTGTTGTTTGAGATGTGTTGATTTAATATTTCGTTACATATCAGATTATGGGTAAATGTCCGAAACCGGTTATATATAAGTACCTTCTCTATATAAAAGGTAATTATAAGATAATTCGAAGTAAACTTATTAAGATACGAGTGATATCTACAACAAATATATATATATATATATATATATATATATATATATAGTGACATATATAAATATAAATGTGTCACATATATATAGTGACATGCCTATTTTTATTTATTTATAATAAAACCAAGTTTATTACGTTCAGTTTGAAATATGGTTATTAGAATCAGATATACATACGTTGAAACTACTAACGTGCTATATACTTTCATTCGCTAACTACATTTTGCCTAGATATCAGATAATGACAGTTCTAATTTTCAGAATGACTACTAGTTTCACTTAGACATTGAAGTGTAGCTTTTCACAGTTGATTACTTGTCTCAGATACTTGACTTAGTACGTTTTACATTTTAGTTGTTATAATATAATAGGTAAATTCTACAATCAAAAAATAACTAAATGACAACAAATATTATTTTTCATCATAAAAAAATGATAAATTAATAGTATGGGTCAATACATATATATATTATAAACATTTTTAAAAGGACAGACGTATACAAGGAAGTTCATATATCTCAAAGTTATTTTAAGCCAATAAAACCAATGTTAAACATACAAATAAAATGACTCTGCGACATTGGACTCTTAATTGAAACTGATTAATTTTACATCATCTATTTTATTTATGATTTCTTGACTTTATTTTATGCTTCGTTTGTTCTCTACAATTGTTTATAAGGATGTATAATATATATATTTTACGTCATCAAATATATATTTAACCAATCAAAAATAGCAATTCTTCTGAAATTTCTATACAAAATAATGAGAGATAACCCGATTTTAAAGTGCTCTTTGTGCTCTTTTACGGTAACTCTTATGTAGTGCTCTCATTTTGTTAATTATCTTATAAGAAATAATTTGAATAAACAAAAATATCTATTTTGATTAAGACTAAAGATTAAATTTTAGTTTTTAATTATTTTTGATAAAGATTAAATTACAATGTTTCATTCGATCAGAAATAATATAACTTTAAGAGTTCAAATTCCCTAATTAACTATAAATTTGACCTGAACACGAAAGAGCCCTTAAGATAATCCCAACACCTAACAAACATTTAAAGTTTAAACACAACCATCTTGTCTTAATTAAACTGATGTGTAGTAATGTTTTTAATGTACGAATATTTTACACTTGACATTGTCGTTAAGTAAGGAAAGATTAAAAAATGTTAGATGAGTTAAATTATATACTAGTGTTTAGTAACACACATATTATTACAATAATATTAATAATTGCATTATTTTAATTTAAAATATTTTCAAGGTTGTCATGATATGTCTCTCTATTTGTTAATATCCAAAAAGGTATAAAACCTTTCTGGGGTTTTTTTTTTTGTTGAAAAATTTAAAATAATAGACTAAAAATACATTACACTAAAAATAGAAAGATTTGTGGAAATTTCATTCACTAAATTAAATACAATGAAATTGCAGGCCATAAATATATTATTTGAGAGCAGGCCATGTTTCTAGAAGACATTTGTGTGTGGGGGGGGGGGTTGTGTTAAATCTGTGATATTTATTTTTTTTAAGGCCGAATCTGACGTGACAAAATGCACTATAAAGGTATTAAACGATTTTTCAAACTCATTAGTAAAAAGTTTGAAATCAAGTATTTTAGTTAGATAAGTAGAAGCTAATTGTCTCTTATCATCAAAGCGTTGGTATAGAGGCTGATACAATGTCTGATAATTTTCTGGCGTAGGTAAAACTCCCGTGCAAATAGATTTTGCGGAACCTTACAAATGTGTGACTAAGTAATTAATTTTTTCAAAGTCCGATAATGATTCAATTTCGTGTATAGGTTTTCGAAACAATTGGTAAAAAATCGGACATTTTATCTGTGACCCTTTAAAGTTACATATTTAAATTTGGAGCAAACAAGGCATTGCATTAATATTAACTGGAGTTTTCCCTCTCTCACCTTCTTCTTTTTAACACGTGCGTTCTCCAAAGCTTTTAAATTAGAGTTATTATAGTTACACATTTCGTTAAACTGTTGAGTGATTTTCTTTTGCATTATAATTTCATAAATAATTTTTCCAAAGTCTTTACTGAAAATAATCTTTAAATATTCTTCAAATAAAATAACCAATTTGATATCCCAACAATATTTCATTTATGTTTAGAGAAATATCTCCGCCGTACATATAATTATGAAAATTTACTAAAGGGAAGAGACACAGTTTGTACTATTTCATCGTCATCAAACCATTTGTTGAATGTAACAAATTATTTCTAGTTGGTTGGAACGACTTTCCTATAGATATTAGGATAATATTAAGTAAATATTTATGTTGACCCATATCTCAGGATTTGTATTTATTATTTTCGTTATAAAATATTAAGTGTAGACTTCATACGGAAAACAATCTTAAAATTTAGATTTTCTCAAAAATAGCTTTTTTGACTTTTTTCCCCCCAAAGACGCAAACAAAACATATTCTTTACGTGTGAATTAAAGTATCGCTAGCAATTTCTACAACAAAACTGGTTATTAGTTAATTATCACTAAAATATCACCTTAAGGCTGGTATAAATGACATTAATTACTCAAAGCGACTTTACTGATAAAAATTTAATTTTAATGTATTTTGTAAAGCAAATACGGATTAGAAATATATATCTTCATCGATATAGCGTCATCAACTAATATGGAATTATATTATAAACATAACGACTTAGAACATTTATTATATTATAATGATATATATATATATATATATAAATGTTCTAAGTCGTTATGTTTATAATATAATTCCATATTAGTTGATGACACTTAAACGTGTAGGTTAGTACAAGCTAACCAATTAAGACCTTTATTTAGATAAATATATATTTGTACAAGACGACGTTAATGGTTTATTTTCACATCTTGGTTGACAACTACCGAACTGAAATTTTGGGTGACAAATAATTTTGGTAGTTTTTTTTATTAGCGCGGGAGGGGAAGGAGTAAATGTCAAAGCTCTTTTAATATTTCATATTGTTATAAATAAAGATATTCAAGTTTTATTATTTTATTATTATTTTCTATCGGATTTATTTTTATTTTTTAAATATAAACTATTTAAAATGTTTACTAAAACAACTCTAATTTTGATAATATATATATATATATATATATATATATATATATATATATACTGTAATAACACCTAATGCGTGTTTTCAGCACATTTCCTTCCTCTGAAACAAAATTTTAAATTAGAGAATATAAATAACGAGTTATGCAATACAAGTTATGAAATAATTTCCCTTTTTGAGAGAGATCTAAGATATCATTCCTGTTGATTAAAACCTTTCTTCTGTTTGATTTCACAAGTTTGTACAATTCTAATTTTTTTTAAAAACGTTTCTACTAAAACATATATTTAAGAAAAACATAAAAACAGATAAATATGTAAAAAGGAATTAAATGTAAGCAGACATATAATTTTCTGATAATATAATTTTTCGAATTTTTTTTAAAATTTGTCAATATTTTGTAAAATATGTTAACTATTATTAGTTCAGTTGAGAAAAATAAATTTTAGGTTTGATTTCATATGAATATAACACACATTTAAAAAGACTTTTAAAACATTGTGTGACGTATTTAATACTTATAAACACACGCAGAGACATTTTGTAATATTTGAATCGTAGATCCAAAATGAAAATTTTAGCTAAGAAATCAACATTGAATTGTTTTTCAACACCATTAAGCTTCTCTATTCATGTATAAGAAAAATGACTTATATCACTAAAAGGCGGATTTTAACACATTTGGTAAGTAACTGTGCGTCACAAATATTTCAATACTTTGCAGTCAATGGTTTCCAAACAAATAGAATCCATACAAAGCGACCCACTTTAAGTAAAATATTTTGGCGATATTCTTTACGTATTTCCAACCCATAACATTTCTGAGACATAATATTATTCAACATCAACATTTTCTTCCAAAGGACATTTTTCTGAGTATTGAATATCAATTTCATTACTTCTCTATGACAGAATCTTACTCGTCATCTATATTGTCTTCTGAGGGACACATTTATTGCATGTTGAATAATCTCCTCCATTAGCGGTACGAAAAACAATGTTTTACTTATTCAAACACCACCAATAGTCGTCTCAGTGTTATTTGCGAAATTAATGGTATTTGTTTTGCAATAATCTACTAGATTAGCAGAAGGATTTATGGTTGAAAAGTTTTTCATTTATTAAATTCTTTTTATTTTCTTTAATAAAATTACCTATTGTATACCTATCTTGAACGTTGTAAGGTACAACAAATATGTAGAAATTCAACCGTTATTTCTACAATCGCTTAATTCAATTTTTTTTCTAGAAAATATACCAATAGAGAACAGGCCGTTGAGAATCAAAAGTGACGGGGGTGGTAGGCTTGTTTTAGAATTTTATTTTGTGTGCCAGGAATAGAATGAATCAATTGGAAATAACGTTTGATTGAGGCTACTAAGCGATACAAAAATTAAATGTTTATATAAAATTACCCTATTGTAACAATAAGAGTTGCTATTGTTCGTCATGGAAGATTTTATTTATTAGATTTTGAAATATTTATAAAACCGAAAATGACAATTTATTATTAACATTTATTATTATTATTTTTTAAATGAAACAAGGAAGTATGCACACCTATTTACAATATTATTTAAAATTTCCACACTACTTAACAAATTTATATTTTACCTATTCAAAAAGAAAAGATCTAACGTTTGACGAAGGAAAATCTATATTTTATTGAGAACAAAGTGGTACCGAGATTGGAAACTCGGTTAATAGTATCATCAAAATTTTAGTTCCACTGCCATTACATTTCGTTTTTGTGTAATCAAGTTACAGTCATTTTATCGAAATATGTGTTCCTGAAGTTTTGTTTAATAAAACACATGATATTCCACTTTTTTTTCATAGTTTGCAGAAAAATAAGAAACAAAACAAAAATTTAATTATTTGTAGAGCAGTGATGTTTACGTTCAACGATAAATTTTAATTTCACTAAAAAATTCAAAGAGCATTATATATTTTTATAATATATACACCTAATTAATATCGTGGGTGACGTATTTAACAGTATGGAGAAGTGAGGTATAATAAACTAATTCAGTGATAAAGAGGAGGGTTATAGGTGACGTCCCCTGTCTACTGGTTAGCTTGAACATAAAATAGCATTATTGGTTTCATGAATTTACTTCTCATGTTTTGTGGATTTAAATTTTGCCGCTCATTTAGATTACAATATTTTTAACTTTTAACAAATCAGAATTATTCTTACATATCTAAACGTTTATTGTTTTTTGTTTTGTTATATTACTAAACATGTAACAATGAGGTGACGAAATACGCTTTATATAAGCACTTTTTTTCAAAATAATTGGCAAATTAATTTTTAAATTTTCAAAGGTATGATGTTGATTTATAAGAAAAAACTATCACGATAAACTAAAAATATCTGAATGTAAAATGCTCTTCAACATATTAAAACTACAACGTTTTTTCAACCTCTTTTTTCAGAAGATATGAAAAGAGACCTGGAACTTTGTAATACTCTAATAACTTTAATATCAGAAGAGAAAAAAACTATATTAGTTCAATAGAAATATCATACGAAATATGGAAAAGAGGTGGATAAAACGTCCAACGTCCAGACGATAAATTGTGTGGATCCAAACAAGGTACCTCGGATTTCAATATCAGTACTCACCATACGTAAGCTCCTGAAGATATGGAAGGTTGATTGTCAGAAAAAAGGATTAGATTTTAAATATTGGAGCACACTTATTACTTTAAATATTATAATTAAAAAGATATGATGAGTATGAAAATCGACTTAACCATTTTGAGATTTCTTGAATCGAAAAATTATGTATTAGGAATGATTTTTATATGTCGTCTTATATATATATATATATATATATATATATATATATATTGAGTTCAACGTCTATTTTCCATGAAATGATCTTCAACAAAAAATAGTAAATGTTGCGCAAACGTGGTATGTGGGCATATTTTGTTCACGTATTGGGACATTTACAGTGTTCAGATGACTCAAGACTTGTAAAAATGGAAAATAAAGTATAAAAAATTATTATTTTGTTAAATTGTAGGTAATGATTTTGGAAACGTTTTGCTCATGCGTAGCGTCTAAGGACCCAAACAAAACGAATTGGTTACTAACTCTCCTAAACAGCCTATTTTTAGGAATCATGGAAGCTGGTTCTCATAAAATGATCTAGACAAACAATGGCTTAGTTCTAAAATTGATTATATTGAAAATCTGAGTTACTCTGTTGTAAATAATTGACTTTAATACTTATTTAAATCTCTCCAATAATTTAATAAGACTTGTAATAGTAAGTCTTTAGTTAAACATCCTAAGCTTTCCTATACCCATTGATTATGATATAATATAGATTTTAACATATTTAACATGAGTTACAAAGATTAAATAAATTGCATTACTTGTGAAGTTTGATCACCTTCGTAGTGCTAAACTACGGTGATAGCTTGTCGTAATAGCTTTTTGCGAATTTTCCAACGATTCTTATCCTGTGGGAGTACCCTCCTCACTTCTGACAGAATCTCTGACTTACTTGTCAAGTCTCTGTTATAACTAACTGACCTCCCTATCTCTCCATTAGGAGTTTACATACACCTTAGTTGTGATAAAATGTGTGAAGGTTGCAAGCCAAGCAAACACCTAACATTTTCTACAGAGTGGACTTAGTATAATTATCCCTTCTAACTTAATTTAAATATAAATCCTATATCCAAACATTATCTAAGAGTTATAATAATGAAAGAAAAACTACGTGAAAGGTTTTTATTAAAATAGGAATTTCTCATAACAGACATCGCCGATTTATTTAATGTTTCTGTAAAATGTGAAGATTAATTGACACAATTTCGTATGCAAAATTACCAGTAAAGAAATATTACAGTTCAGGAAAATTGAAAATCAAAACTGAATCTCGAACGCTAAATTCAATACCGAATTATTCAGATAGTTTTTGTGCTGGGAACTTGGTAGATGAAATGCAAAAGCCAATTTTGGTTCTAACGATACAATTACAAATATACATCTATAATAAACATCAATGGTTGATATTCATTTTGTTCATTGATAACTGAAAAAGCTAACATAATTCTTAAGGAATAGTTATACTAGTTTTTAAGCAGTTTTGATTATGTTTCAGTTTACAAATATTGTGCAATGTTTTTCCACCGTTTTTATTACTTATAGAGCAGAATATATTTTAATTTGCGGTCGATATTATAAAGGTGAATATATTTACAGTTTCGTCTAATATTGTGGCCGGGTCGTTTCAAAGTGGAAATGAGTCTCACAATATAGGTACACTTAGTTTTACTCACAAGTCGATCCATTGTACACGATTGTCCAGATACCTACGACTGAAATACATGTACCTGTAAACGTGAAAACATAACTGGAAGCCTTAGAGATCATAATGAAGAGATCATAATGAAGTATAAAATTCATAGATGAATCTGTTTCTATTAGAATGCCATGAAGTAGAAACGAGTTTCGTATTCAATAGAACGTTGTAAAACTTGTATCAATGTTCGTTCAAACTCAACAGATTTAGCAGCTAGTAACGTTTTCTTCCAGCTTTGGGATTTATAACGAAAATGGTTTTACTGGCAATAGGTATTGCAGCAGAATAAAAATGACATCATCAGTGGGCTGTAATACCAATCTCACAATCCTTACGCGTCTTCTTCGTACGATAATAATGATGCTATTCTTATACCTATCAATAGGAAGCGATCACTGCACCTTTCGGATGTATTATTAAAAGGCATACTGAGCGGTACACAAGCGTGCGTAGAAGCTGCAACAGTAAAATTGTTAGACAATAAAATATCGTAGCCTTTCTATTCGACGAAATTAAATTAGCGTTTGCTTTTAACCAATTGAAACGTACGGGATATGTTGGAATTTCAAGTATCATTAAACATATTTTATCTTTTTGAGAAAGGGAAACGAATAAATTCAGCAGTGCAGGATGGTTGTGGGCCGGTATAGGGTATAATCTCCGTTGAATTTGTTAAATAGGATTTTTCGAAAAATACCAGGAGATTGTTCTTAACGCAAAGCAGTAACTAGTGCTCTTACGTTCTGCATCAGTTTAGAATGATGTATACATTGAGGGTGATGCAAAAGTCAAACTAAACATAACTAGTATACAATGGAGAGTTCCGTACGTGACGGTTTCAGAATAGTTTAGATTTTTATTTTGAAAATGAGCAAAAGAGACCTGTCCATGTCCATTCAGGTTGGAAATTGAACGCGTATCCAATACTGCCTCAAACAAATTTGATATCGTGGACAGTTAAATCGGCTAATCAGCTGTAATAGTTGAGATCCGTCGATCTATCCTTCCAAACAGACAGAAAATATCAGATCATAAAGTATGTCACTCTGTTAGTTAAGTGCAGAATTTCAAACTCTAAATAAATTCACATTATTACCCTAACGATAATATTACCGTGATATTTACATCTTGTACGGCCATGTACTATAGATTCCAACAATCGTACTGCACGCAGGAGTCCTCTCCCTGTCTTGAGAAAATAAAACGGCTTCTATGTGACTTTCATCAATGTCCTGCCAATTATTATTAATTATAGGTCGTTTAGGTATGTCGTAGGTAACATCAGGACACTAAATATAAAGACATTGAGAACATAATTTTATATATATATAGAGAGAGAGAGAGAGAGAGAGAGGAGAGAGAGAGAGAGAGAGAGAGAGAGAGAGAGAGAGAGAGAGAGAGAGAGAGAGAGAGAGAGAGAGAGAGAGAGAGAGAGAAGAGAGAGAGAGAGAGAGAGAGAGAGAGAGAGAGAGAGAGAGAGAGAGAGAGAGAGAGAGAGAGAGAGAGAGAGAGAGAGAGAGAGAGAGAGAGAGAGAGAGAGAGAGAGAGAGAGAGAGGGAGAGAGAGAGAGAGAGAGAGAGAGAGAGAGAGAGAGAGAAGAGAGAGAGAGAGAGAGAGAGAGAGAGAGAGAGAGAGAGAGATTTAGAAATAAATGGTTCTGTTTTTTTTATTATATTTTAGAATTGAAGATAAAAATTGTTCTGATTAATAAAATAGTTATATTATCTATATCTATTTCTAGATCTAACGACACTTCGTCATTTAAAAATAATAATATTGTCATCATTGTTTGCTGGTTCGTAATCATTTTCTACTTCTATATCACTATAATCGCTATATATGAATGTAATAAATATTTTCGTTTTAAAATTCAAATTCAGAATCTGAGTATTCATTATTTTCAATTAAATAAGTCTCATTTTCATCATCGGAAAAGAACCGTATACATTTAAAGGTTACATTGCCAATACAATCTGAAATATTTTGTCAATTATACTTACAAATACTAATTAAAATATAACATATATGCACATAAAAATAAGTAAGTACTTATTTAATTTTAAAAACTTAGAAAATCTATTCACATGAACACACATAAATAAAAGTCTTAAGAACAGAATCTCGTATGGAAAATAACGGACACATTAAATTGTCAGATGTGAATATAGCCAATTTACTTTCGTTAGTTTATGTTGTACTACTAGTTCAGAGAAATCCATTCTACTAAAACTGGACTTTTTGTTTCACTAGAGACTATTGTCGAAAAGCATTGAATGGTAAATAATTTCTGATCCTGTTTACTAAAGTGGATTTACGCACTCAACGATAAAAAGAAAGGGTTACCCAGAGAAAGGTATTAAATCCCACTTTGAATACTTATGGACTAATTTCTTCATATCTGCCAGGTTACGAGTCATAATGCACAGTTTTATGCATATACGAGATATTCAAGCCCAACCATTAATCACCTAACTTGTGGGTCTCCCTATGTTTCTTGTCATTACTTCGTCCAATACCACAACAAATATTACAAGTATTATGAAACAATCCAGTTTTCCTTACGTTACCCTCATGCATTACTTGACGTTTATATTATTCATAGCTTGAGATTTGTATTTATTATTTTTGCTAGTGTTCTGAAATTCATTACACTTGCAACACATTATTATTATAATCTCCCTCGAAGGGAGTTTTAAACCATCTTGAAAATTTAGGATGTTGTTGTTTTTGCTCTACTTTAAAATTGAAAGAGAAAGGCTGAGTAAGAACTCATGTTTAGTAAGATAAAATTTTTCTTAATTTAACAACATTTTAACTCGAAACTAATTATATTATCAGTAGTACATTTTAGAGTTATTATACAAGAAAGTTTCATTTAGGATTAAAGATAGTTTCCTGATTCTCCATTACGAAAGTTGGTCAGGTTGTCAGAACTACTTTAAAGTTTTACTGATTAAAGCACTCAACTTCACGTTAAGTCTTCTTAAACCTCGTCTTTATTGCTCTGTAACGAAAAGCTTCGTTTAAAAATTAACTGTAAAAGAATTCTCATTAACTTAAATATGAGACACATGCATAAAATTTTTAATATTTTGTAAACAAGAAGGATTTACACCAGTTTTATACAAAACCATGTTTTATGGAACAATAAATTGTTAATTAGTTAAGGCCAATTGTTTGGAATTGCTGAAGTGATAAGAATGGCAGATGAGTTTGTTTTGAGCAATGAAATGGATAAATATAACCATAATTAAATTAAATAAATGTAAGTTTTAGGATGGAGTTGGGTAGTAAAATCAATGTTTATTAATTAAATAATTAGTTTTGTTATAGTCGTGTCTATAGACCACTATCTAATCCAAAACGTTCAATGCTTCAGATTTTCAGGAAATGTCAAAGAGAATTACTTTACAAAATAAAAGTCTGAGTTTAATATTAGAACGATTTCATTGCACTTCCATTAAAACCATCTCTGAGATATTAGTACCAACGAGCGCACATTTATTTGTGTACTAAATTTTTTGCTTTTAGCTTCAATTAATGTATTATTATGTTTTAAAATCTTGTAGAGACAACTAAGTTTTTGAATATAATTTAATTAATTTATTATAACTTATTTGACTAAAAATTTGTTAATTAAAATTACATTTACCCCAGTCAATATTCGATATCAGACTTTCCTCTAACTGAAGTATGAAATAATGAAATCTCCTGACAGTTATTGGATTGAATAATCAATAATTTTACGCGGGAGGAAAAAATTTATGGTATATAAACAATTAATTAGTTTGATCTTTTATTCAAGGCCAATTACTCTTATGATTGATATCAAATAATTAAGTTTGCCG
The DNA here is from genome assembly GCA_963513935.1 of Aphrophora alni. NCBI lineage: Eukaryota > Metazoa > Arthropoda > Insecta > Hemiptera > Aphrophoridae > Aphrophora > Aphrophora alni. The sequence continues at coordinate 42,113,943 of OY740774.1, forward strand.
TTATATCTAACAATTTCTTTTTTACTGAGTTTTCGTGAAATGGTTTGCATAATATCATATATCACTATTTGTAATGTTTAAAATGTTTAAGTAGGGGCAATATTCAACAAAACATTGAACTAGTTTCAATGATTGCTAAATATCACATACGTTACCTGTTTCATAATATTAGTTATTTGTAAATAAACTAAAGTTATTATTTATACACATAACTAATGCAACATGTTAAAATCTGTCGAATTACATAAATTGAAAATTTTAAAATCTTTCTTTCTCGATTCAATATTGAAATCATTTTAAAAAAAGCAACCACATTTACGTTTACGGTTATAATTTACGGTTTCCGGACATTCTTATCTCAAAAATATTATCTTAGTATATACGATATTTATCTTAGTTATTTTCTAACAAAAACCTTAGAAGATCAATCAATGTGCAAATTAATAGCGGTGATATGTTGCAGTGACTGTCTAACATACTCATACGTAAGCCTTACCAATCAAGAATAATTCAAAAAATTCCTTCTGTTTTTCTGATATTATTGTTAAATAAATGATAGAAAAAAATTTCACAAACTTTTACACCTATTTACAATTGTAATACTACCAAACATTATTATCATTTTACCAAACATTATTAATAATATTTTCTATATTTAACTAAAGTTGAAAGTTCATTTACTTGTGTCGTGAACATATCTATTGATAAAAAATTTAATCAATTCTAAACAACATCGGTCAATGTTCTTCTGATTATTTAAATGCTGATATAATATGAAAACTTTCGTAAAAGAGTTTATTTTCCAACAGTTTTAAACATATATTTTTTTCCCCTATGATAATTAAAACTATTACACAGTCTCTCTAATCATAAATCGAATTTCACTACATCACAATATTTTGCTACTAACAGAAATCAATATAAATGTTACCATTTTATTTTTTTTTATAGTCTACTATATTTTTTTTTCAAGTGTTCAAGATAATTCAGTTTATGATTTATGGATATAAAAATGAATACATAATTATTTAAAAAATAGTTAAAGTGATCAATAATTTAACACAAATAACTGATGAACACTATAAAAAATATTTTTAAATGTATATACACAGATTTAGAATACTGTAAAAATTTCAATTATGGTATTTATATGGCAATTCAATCTATTTTTATGTGGATTTAAGGCGGAAATGCCATTGCATTTTTTATCGCTTTGCAATTTTATATAAGGATACCATATTCTGTAAAATCAAACACGTATACGCTATTTTCATTAACAAAAGAAATGACCTTTAATTTGTCTCCTAATTGGAGGTTCCATAACTTTCCCTTAGTTAGGCAAAGAAAACTCTTCGCCTGATCTTTTAATCCTCTCTTTAGTTAACCCACTTTCTGTTTTAATTAAGCTTTGCTTCAGATTAAAGCCATACAAAGAAAATACTTATTTAATTACGGAGAATTTATAGCTTTAAACTTTGTAGCTTTAACTTTGTAGCTTACCGTAATATTTTTGTTAATTAATTTCCCAATTTATATAAATATATTACACAAAAATATTCACTTACCATCAACATAAAAAAATTTAAAAAACATCCAAAAAGAATCGTCACGGAAATTTTCGGATCTTAATTGGAACAAATAAATAAATGATTCCGTTTAGGCTAGCCTAATTCATTAAAAGGTTACATTTTTTATTTACAACACAGACTGTATAATTCTTTGCAATATATATATATATATATATATATATATATATATATATATATATATATATATATATATATAAATAAGAAAATGAGGGTATATGTATCTTACATTTAGTTATAACATTATTCTGCTTTGCTGCGTTTCAAACGTTTAGGACTACATGTTTTCTTTAACAGTGTTATAAACAACAAGGCATCCCAATAAATTATTTGTAATAAAACTATCATCTCTGATAACTAGGTTCGCTTAGTAAGTGAACACAAGAATTTATTTTTTTATACTGTACTATTTTGCATTTTGTTTATTTTATTTTGAAGTCACCATATTAATCCTTGCACTTAATAAACTTGTCCTTTTAATGAAAACACAATTGCCATTAAACAACCGTTATTTATATTTAAAAGCAAGAAGTTATTAATATTAATTTTTAAAATCTGATATTTTAATGCATTTTGTTCGTCATCCTGACTACGGCATACTTAACTTTAAAAATAATAGAAACAATTTTAAAATAGAAGATAGTATACCTCACTGAAAAAATATAATTGATGTATACCTCTTTGAATATCCGTATGTCGTTATATATAACGTATAGTTAAAGTGATTAATTATCAATTTATTATAATAGTAGGCTATTGCAATATAACTAAAGTATACAGATTAAGCTGTCAGTGCTGGTTCAAATGTCGTTGATTATATTTATATCTTTCAATTTACTTGAGTGCTTCACAGCTTCTGAATATAAATATCTTCTTTAAGAGCAAGATATTTATGTATGTAAGCAAAACTAAAAATAAGCTTGAAAAATGTGAAATATAAAGTCAGTAATAAAAATGTTTGTGAACGTTATCCTAACTGTTTCACTGTTGAGAAATGATCACCAACCGTTTAATATTATTTAAAAGAATATTATTACTTATTAAACCTCGGAACAAAAATCTAATAAATTTAATATTTGCATAATAATAAATGAATGTAATAAAAATAATAATATGCATTTATTTAATTTATGACACAAAAACATTCCCGAATTATATTTAAAAGGATAATTAAGGATAAAATCAATCGCCTTTATGGGTTTTTTTTGACGTATGATTTATGATAATAATAATTTTTGTATAACTAAAATAAATGTATATGATCCAAAACCATTCAAATGTTCTCTATGAACGAATAAAATTATTGGAACGAATAAAAGATAATTTCGGTATTTAAAAAACAAAATGATTGAAAATGATTTATTTAACACCGTTATTTTCTACTGATTAGTGTTATATCCAACAAACAAAAAGTACAGTTGTTTAATGTATTTAAAACTTGCTTCAGAATAGATTACTGAGAGTACATGAGGTGGTTGTGGTTACTCTAGGAAACACTAGAGACAGAACATTGAAAGAACTATGATAGTACAACTTTCTAATAGTCTTAACTAAACACAAATTACAAATTTGACGTTGTTTAACTCGGAATGTAGTATAAAAGACAAGTTATTCCTTTATTCTATAGAAATAATCAGGAATACTGTATTATATAACGTACCTGTAGCTTAACAACATATTGACATTACTGTTGCTCCATTGTTTTATCTGTACGTAGAAAATCAATTTCTAAAAATATTTATCAATTCGCAATATTTAATATTTGAGTGGAGCTACTCAATGAGTCAAGTATAATTGTTTTATATAATAAAAAAAGGTTTATTAACAAAATTTAATGAACACTTTTCACGCCTTTAACGACTACTACATCTAAAACTATTTTCATGTTTCCTTTAACTTCTTTGATTTCATTATTTAGTAATTCTGCTTTCCAACTATATTTCCAATAATAAATAAACATATTAGTTCTAATATTAACTAGTGTTTTACATCATATGTTAATCTACTTAACTAGTATTTAAAATAAAAGCTAATGACAAATATTAAACCAAACAAAATAAAAAGGTAACAAAGAGAAAACAAATCAGGACATGGTGAAAAATCCAGATTAATAGTTGCCATCTATGTGAGAATGTCTAAATAAAAAAAACTTTACCGTCGCGGTACGTTAGAGAGAACTATCAATTAAAAAAAATTAATAAAATTATTAATATTAAATAAATGTAAGTAAGGCATTAATGATATGTAATGGTTCATTTTTTAGATTTAATATGTAAGGGAGTCTGAGAAAGTTAGTGCAAAAAATGTTTCATAGATTTATAGTTTTTATATGTATGGGTGTGTGAGAAAATGTGTGCAATATTTTTGCATTATTATTTTACTATGTATGGGAGACTCAGAAAATTATAACAATATATTTTGTCGATTTTTAGTTTTAATATATATGGGTACGTGAGAAAGTTTGTGCAATATTGTTTGCATTGATTATTATTTTACTATGTATGGGAGTCTGAGAAAGTTAGTGCAATATTTTTCGTCGATTTTTAGTTTAAATGTATATAGGTATGTGAGAAATTTAGTAATATGATTTTCATATATTTGTAGTTTAAATATGTTGTTATATATATCAAGGCTTCATATATATATATATATATATATATATATATATATATATATACACACACACACACACTTCATTTGAGTGAGGAATGATGAAGCAACATCTACTGTACGTGACGCGAGATTTCATTAAAACATCCATACAAATAATTACCCGACGGGCCAATAAAAGTTTTCACTTCAAAAATTTAACTTCATTAAAAAGCAAGTGTTGTAAATTTGCAATTGAATATTCAAGACCAATATAAACTTTTTTTTATGAAGAATAATTAACAAAATATTGTGGTTTATTAAAAATCGTTATATTATTTTGAAAGAAGAATAAATACACAGTACATTGATGTACCTGTTTATTATAACGTACCATCTTTAAGAAAAAGCTACCCATCATAAATGGACTGATAAATAATTTCCTTAGCGTTACAAATATTAAAACTATAACAATATTTAGAAATCACCTGATACGGTACAATTTAGTTAGTATACTATAATTTGCTTAAAATGTTGAAAAGGTAATGACAAGAGAACGAAATAGGAAGCAGTTAGAAAAAAGACGGCATTTTACTTTTCGTGCCGGCTTTAAAGTTATTCTCATAATTGCTTTTTATAATTTAATTTCAGTAGTGTATGTTGCAAAATAAAATAAATAAATAATGACAAAAACACGAATTCACTGTGCCTAGCTTCGTCCTATGGACTTGAGCGTATCGTTCATTTATAACAAAACTTATTTGTAATATTGAAATAAGTAGTATTTTTTTCTGTCGATAAAAATTTACTACTGCATCTTTGTGAATATATTTTTATATAGTGTTTGTATGGACATGGAGGTGGGTGTATTGTACAAAAACTTCTTGTATAATAGTCTTTCTATCTGTCAATATATGACAGTATTATTTTAATATCTTTAAGTGGACGCGGACAGATGAACATAGAGAAAGTTATTTGTTTTCAACAGTTTATGAAATAAAAAAAAAAAAAAGACTCCACAACGTCACAAGGTAACTCGATATTCAGTACCTTAATATTAGCAAATCTTCAATGGTATACGGATTCATGTTTAATCCCTATGAAAAATCCTACGAGCAATGATGTTTCACAAATCAGGTGTAACTGTATGAAAACGGGTGTTTCTATCTATCAAAACAAGTCTTATTTGTAAGTATATGTACATTGATTTGTTTATCAGGAGGTGCCCCCTTCAAAGCTTAACCATTCGCCTAAAAATTCTGGTAGTAGGTGTTAGGTTAGCGAATGCCCCCCCCCCCCCTATTCACTGCAGAGAGTAACTCAGTGTTTTCCCTCTCTCTGCTGTGAGTTATTTATTTACAAGCCTAAATGTTACAACTGTATACAAATATATTTACATACAACGATACAAATGGGTCGGTACACCTTAACACTACAACAAAAATAATAAAATGTAAAAACAATCGAAAATTTTATACTGAAATGGACTATAAATATACTTTTACGATAATTAAAACACATCCCTATTATCAATATCACTCTTAACTAAATTGTCAACATAACTCTAATCATTATGTGGTAAATCTACGTCAAGTAAACATTCCTAATATAAAATATATATTTTCTTAATCTCCCTCAATTATGTTATTTACATAATGAAATTTTATGATTTGGTGTTGGCAATACTATGAATATTTTTATGGTAACCACGTTAGGGCTTACATTCAACAGTTAAACCATTTTCAATTTTGTATGAAGAACGAAAAAAAAAAAACAATCTAGTCCTGATGTAGGTAATGATTGTGTTCCCTAAATTATTAAAACAGAATCACCTTTTCCCTGTCCCGTAATCCGGTTTTCGTGTTATCCAACTTGTGCTTTAATTAAACTTTGTTTTGCTTTCCCTCCGAAGGAAACGTTATTATTCTACTTATTTAATTTAAGGAATTATGTTGCTACGGTCAGTTTGTATTACTTTTAATTAAATTTAATTGCTTTATGTCATAGGATTGATTTACAGGAATGATTTGTTTTATACTCATAAAAACTTAGTAAATTTTTAATAATGTTTCATTCAACGGTTGTTCAATATTTAGTTATTAACGACTATAATAATTACACTATATGGCCACTGAAGCTTAAGTCAGATATCTGAATCGCCTCTGTGAATAGTATATTATCTATTCACAGAGGTTATTAGGTATACAGAACTAATGGTCAATGTACTTTGAATTTTGAGGCCTTAGTTTTAGATAAGCATAAATGATTTACAGATTTACATCTAAATACTTTACATATTTTTATTACGTCTCTTGGGTATACCCGTATTTTAAGTAAAAGGTGCTTGATTTCTGGCCTATAAATCGTCGAAATGTTGAAAATCCGATCACTCACAACATAGCACCTAATGAAATAAGGCCGCGGCCGACTCATTAGAGATGATGGGAAGAAGAAAACAATGACCACGTTCAACACTTACTTTACAGCTGTATTTTTTTTCTTTTTGAAACTTAATTAAACCGTTTTATATTAAAATGCATTTATTTTGTTTTATTTCATTTAATGAATTATTTGACATTTTGACTGATATAATATAACTTATATTAAAATATGATTTTACATTAAATAACTGTTAGTGTATAAAACTAACTGTAGGATATAATGACAGATAACTGTAAATGTATTTCAATATATACATTAAGTAGATGTTTACATGTTAACATTTGTCTTATTATTAACTAAAACACCAAATTCTCGCTTGACATGGTGTTATGTACCCTTGGAGATGTCCCGTGTCTTATCCCACAGGATTCAAACTAACTTTGAATAAAATATTACGTAATGAATCTTCATTGTGTCATCTACCAGACTTTACAAACTTACCCAAAACGAGAAACATGGAATAGTTCGTGAAAACAGATGAATTTGGTGCGAATAATTTAGTATGCGGATCGTTCAATTTCTTATTTTGTGAGTTTAAAGAATATAAATGACATATTTAAGAAACAAGGATATATATTATCATTCCGCACGTCCTACAATCTCAACCAAATTTTAAACACACAGGATCGAACCCACTATGACTTTTATTCAAATAGAGGTGTTTGGAGAATTCAACGTCAGTGTAAATACAATATAAAGGACAAACCGGGAGAACATTTTTAAGAAATGACTCAAAGAACATCCTTCCTTACATTGACTAAAACAAAACTACCTCCGAATTTGCAAAACACATATCCAGTTGCAAAGTAATAGTTGGAGATTGGACTGGTTCGTAGATCTTTTAATTATTACCTCCATTTTCGGTATTCTCACATAGTCAATAAACCAATCATACACTTCGTTCAACTCACACTTGGCTAGCCATTTTATAAATAATCTAATTAACTTCTAGTACATTTTAACTATTTAGAAGAATATAGGCTATATGAATTAATATTAGTAATTTAACACTAAAGGTGAAAGAGGATAACGTTAAGACTTGCACTGACCGAACGTAATCGGCAATGTACACATAAATAGATAAACGAAACCAAAATCCCGGAGTGTGAGCGACGACCCCCTTGGTCATCTGACTCATCCCTAAACGTAGTAAGCCTATCTAATCGGGGGGGGGGGGGGGTATTTACTTTTATAAAAGATAAATCAAATCGGAAACAATCTCTTGTTGCTACTATAACTTGCCTTCACACATTGCCGTTTCAAGGTTCCCGCTGTGCATCTCTGCTACGTTTGGAAAGAGGCAATCTACTAGTAGACCCTTGGCGCCGGCGATCAGTGAGATCAGTCAATTGTTAGAGCACCCTAGGAAAATCAAGGATTTTGCTGTCGTAATCGTCACACAATACCGACCACACACACTTTAATATAGAGAGAAACTTGGAAATACTTAATGTTCTAAATATTTGAAAAACTGTGAATGTACATGCGACATTTCTTAACAGTATAATATAAAGCCAAATTCATTAGTGAATGAAAGAAATAAGTTTATCCTTCAATTGTATATATATGACACGATGTCATCAATGAATTGACCTAATAACTACAAACATTAAATTCCGATAAACTATGAAGAACACAATCCCATCAGTCTACTAGCAACAACAGAAGTATAATGTAGAAACAACAACTCACATCTAAAATTTAAAATATCTTTTACTTGTCCTATATTTATTTTACTAAAATAATATATTTTAAAATTGTAAACGTCTGTGAAGACTACTGTGAGTGTATAAAGCCTTCCCGTACAATGCATAAAGATAACTCATGTTGAGGTGAAACAGCTGTACAATTGAACTACTCTTGAAGAAGGGTGTAAAAAGGTAAGTTGATTAATTAAGTTAGAGTAGTTCATAAAGACTAAAAACGGAAGCAATAAATATAACGACTGAAGTGAAAAAAGGTTTATTACCACAGTCGTTGTTTGTTTAACTTATATTAAAGTTGTCTTATAATATGTGCTTTATACTTGCATTTTTTGTTTAATAGAATAAACATAATATTTCATTTCCCAAACGGATGAAATAGAACGCAAGGTACTGACATTCCAGGTCCCAATATAAAACTGAAGTGAACACGAAAGTCCACTTAAGATAAGGGTAAATCCACAAAATCCCTTACACAGAAGCAAGCTTTTAGGTTTAACCACTTTGACTTTGAGTTAACCAAAGTTAGTTGAGTAAACTTTTAAATTAATATGCATTTTACAATTGAACCTGTTAGTAATTAACCTCAGTGCATGAGCACTTTATAAATCAGAATGTTTGTGTAGTATTTAGTACTGATGTATATTTAAAAGATTACTAATACAATATACAATTAAGTGTTATTGTAAAAGGTTATAAATTATAACTCTGATAAGATAAACACGTGTAAAAGTTAGTGGGATTCGATTTTACAAAACAGTTAGTCTAATGTATTTTTAATTAGTTACTAAAACAGTGCAGTTTTTTGTATTGGAATTATTCATAAGTTTTAATTTCAAAATTTAGTAACTAATGAGCTTCAACCACCAACACAATTACACGTAGCCTACTGAAGTTGATAAATATTATAAACTTTTCCATTTAATTATAATAAACACTCCTCAAGGAATTTAAAACTTCTTATTTTATGTTCCTTCAACCTCTAATACATTTACCTCCCAACTGAAGTTTTAAAGTGTCTCATTTACCCAAAGCCTAACATTTATGGGACAGAATCTTCAACTTAAAGCCACATCAAGTGTGTTTATAAACATAAACTTTAACTGCAAATAGACCAAAAAAGAGGATCTATTTTAATTGTTGTTCACAAAAGAAAAAAAATGAACTAAGTTCCAAATCTACATTTTGTAATAAATTTGAAACAAATTCCAAATTTTTTATTAATATATGAGGTATTTCTTATACATCGATCTATTCATACGAATATTCAATTGATTGGTTCTTCATATAATACATGACCAAAAAACACAAAAAATTTTAAAATTGTCTAAATGTGTACGTAAAGGATTAAATCAGCAAGAATCATTAAACGTAATTCAAAATTAAAATACCGTGGATATTATTACTGACATACATCTTAAAAATCATTATTATGCAATGATTAAATATATAAGACTTACCGTCACAATAGTCTATGTTTGTCTGTAGTTATATCACTACGGCCGTTTCGGCTATTCAGCCATTTTCAAGTGTTATGCGGGTACTACCGTTGTCTTAGTTTAAAATCAGAAATTACGAACACACGACACATAACAAACACACAAGTTCTTTAAACATTTAAAACATGATGTAGTAGGCCCACTGTCACAACGCGTACATTTTAAACTAAGACAACGGTAATACCCGCATAACACTTGAAAATGGCTGAATAGCCGAAACGGCCGTAGTGATATAACTACAGACAAACATAGACTATTGTGACGGTAAGTCTTATAATATATTTAATTATTAATCAGTAGTCGGAATGGCGAAAACAAATATGTTTTATGCAATGATTTAATTATAAATGATATTTAAATTGTGTTTACATCTTGATATTGACGTGGTAGTTGTAAATTAAAAACAACAATACAAATAATAAAGATAACTAAAAAAAGATAAAGTTAATAATCTATAACAATAAATAAATCTGCAAATTGCTGGTAATTGTAATGACCTTTGTCGTTTTCAGACCTTCTACATAGGAGAGAATGTAGGTACAATATATCGTGGAATTTTCTGTGAATTCCCTATATTTAATGCATTACATCAAATCTAAAAAATTTACTTTTATTATATATTATATTTACCGTTAGGGTGTTAGTTTACAATATAATTTCTATAAATAATTTTACATTAATTAGAATATTACCTAATATATGTAGGAGAATATTTTTTAGTTTTTATTTTTTTAAATTTATCAATAAATTTTTTTTTATTTGGAACAATCATTATGATTGTTATTTATGAATGTATTTTTAGAGGTTTTTTGTTAGGGGTTTTAATTATATACACAGATTTACGAAATCTAAAAATATTATTTCCGTCATATCACACAATAGTTATCAATTATAGAATAACAATATAAATAATTTTTCTCATAAAATTAAATATGTGCATAAAATATGTTTCAGCATGTAACTTTTAAGCTCACTGTGGTAACAACAAATTTCAAATGTACAGAAATAACAATGGTTATATAAAAACTCGGTATTTCTCTCACTCTCCTTTACTTAAGGATGTATACCATAAAGACACCCCCCTGCTATATGTAAGGTTGTAAAAACACTCCCATATATACGTATCGTAATGTTACTGTTCCTTGGTTATGTAATGTACTACTACTTTGGTTTATTTTATTTTACTTTAGCAATGGGTATCATAAAGTTTAACAATATGGTCAAGTGATTTCATTATATCCCCCTCCGTCATAAACGTTAAGTTTATATGAAAATTTCTTCCGTTATCATGACTGTTTTTACTTGAAAATAAATTGTAAAAAAAGTATTATTATTTATTAATTTTGTTTTTCAAATTTATACCATTTATCGTCTTTATATAAGTTAATATATAAATATCTTAAGTTTAGAGTATCGAAGTTTAGCACATCTGTTTGTGTACATCATCTTAGCTAACCTGATACTGTTAGGTAGTACTTTTATAAGAGCAACCTTTGTAACGGGGCGTCTTTTTTTCTAAGAGAAATCAGAAAGCTTTTTTACCGGAAACTTGTCTACCTTTAAAACTGATAATTATACTAAACATCATAGGGCGTGTAATTCAGTATTGTCATTTAGCCTCCGAGTCATTTTTCGTGATTGTGTTACTCTTTGAGAATATTTTTGAATATATATATATATATATATATATATATATATATATATATATATATATATATATATATATATATATATATATATATATATATATGTACTATTTTAGATTGCTTTTCTAGGAAAAATAATTCCTATATTAAGAAGAGTAATTAAAAATATTTTTTCTAGTAAAAGATACGTTTTACGTTCCAATAGTATAGATAGGTATTTAAATTAATTGCAATGGTATGAAAATATCTATTTATGCGATTTTAAATGTTTATATATTGACAAATATGAAGATATTGGAAAATATATAATTATTGCCATTATAAAAATGAATTCTAATTTGTAATCTGTTACTTAAATTTTTTAATAAAAACACCAACGTTTTTACTAAATCATTTATTTGTAATATATATTATATTGTTTCATGGAGCAAACGTGTTACAAACTAATTACAAAAAAGTGTTATACTTCATAACTGAGAGGTTATATGATTGAGATTTTTTTGTGAAAGAATTGTATTAATATTTTTGGCAATTCATAGTATAAATATTTCCAACACCTTGTATGTTAGCAGAAGTTGTACAATAACATAATTTATATTTTTAAGAAAGAAATGTTACAAGAACATCGACTTCAATGTAAAAAAATAGCATTTAACAATTTAAACTCGGTTTCCGTGCACGTAGTGTTCTCATATATTAAGATATATTTAGTTTAAAAAAAGCAAGTAAATTTGTTATTTTAAATAAAAAAGTCACGGTTTATCGAAATAAAGTTATTCTTTTACGTTTCTAAATAATAAAATAAACTTTTATTTGTGAAAAGGATTTATAGACAAAATATATTACAATAAAATATATAATATGTATGAAGTTCTTAAGTATCAAAGTTATTATTATATTAATAAATATAATATATTAGTAAATAGAAAGTTGTAGCTCTGTCATTGGAATCAAAATAGTTTAATCCACATTATGGTACGAATTTTATTTAAATCCATATCTCTTCTCAAATGTTCGTTAACTTAACATTTATCAATTTCTTGTTCAAATACTGAGAATTATTACTGCTTTATATCGAAAAAAAAAGTGAAGTAATTGTGCACCGTACTTTAAATAATATAAACAAGCGAAGGGGTAAATCTTAGAAAATAACATTTTCATAGATAAAAACAACCGAAGCAGGTATATGTTTTGGAAATGATTTAAAGTTGTTTTTATTATTATAACATTAATATTTAAGTATTTATTTCTTTTTATGCATATATCATAGAAAACTCTGTTTTTAAATCATATAATCATTATGTACTTTTTATTATAATTAACATATAAATGATGTTATTTTCTATGTTTCCGTACTACAACACTTTACAACAATATGAATTAATTTTAAATTTGCAGTTGATTAATACGTGTTATTTAAGTATTGTCAAACTGAAACCAAATATTAATGTCAAGTTTGTTGAGTAATTGCAGATAGTAATTCTTCGTATGGACCGTAATTACTCCTTGCATTTGTTTAACAGTTTGGCAGTTAAATATATTACACGATTTACGTGTAATATATTTAATTGTGTTTTCATGACTCTAGTCGGTGGATAATTAGTGGACGTTAAACTGGGCTTTGATATTTTATAATAGTTGTTTTTATTGGGAAATTTGTTTTTAAACTTATTTATTAATGGTGTGTTTTTTTTTATTTTTATTTATTTATTTTTAATCAACAGCACAACTAATCAGTATGTTAAGATGTGTCAATTAAAAAAAGTATTATTTATTATTATGATAAAATGTAAACATATACGTTTAGCGTACAACAAAGTATCTTGCTGAAATTCTTGTCTGAAAACAGGCCTAACTGCAATAATACAAATTGTTGATTAAATCTTTAGTGTAAATAAAAACAAGGTTTGATATAAACGTAATTCGCATGTATGGTAATAGTCCATAATAAAAAGTTACATAAAAACCCAATTCTGAAATATTATTAAAGATTTAATACATATTATGTTATGTAAAGCCTCCTCCCAATTCACAACGCTCTGCCATTAATAACATTGGTCTACGTTGTTATTTATTAGTTTTCACATTCAATTTTAAATCAATTATTACGTCACTGAAGTGTTATAAATTAAAAAGGGTCCACTGTGGCACATATAAATGGTTTACTGAAAAATATCTGTCCCTTGACGTACAAAAATCAGAAACTTCAATAAATAAAGCATGGTGAGGACCATTTAAATTCAAAACTAATTTACTATTACATTCAAAAATAATTAGCACTCCCTTATATCAGTAAGATGATTGCTCCAACTTCTTAAGTCAAATGATAATTTTTCCTGAGGGAAAGGTTAGTTTATCCAGTCGTTTTCAGGCGTTCTCTAGGGAACCATTGTTTGAGACCAATTTTTTTATCTACAACAAGGGAAAAGTAAAATATTTAAGACAAGGGAAAATAATAGCCAACAATTAATTATGGGAATTTAGTGTAGTTGACAACATTAGGTATTTTATAGCCATTTATTTTTAAACAATTCAAATTATTAATAAAAAAGATTTGAGTATAGGCCTATTTGTTTAAAATATTTTTAAAACAGATAAAGTGTATATTTCTTTTAATTTTTTTTTTTTAATGATGCATAGTTCAAAAAATGTATAAATTATGACGATTTTCTAATAATAAACTTAACAAAATAAGGAAATAAATTAATATCGTTGGGTAAGATAAGTCGTAATACAGTACCATGTACGTGGAATACTCAAAGTCTGTTACCAATGCTGTGGTTTATGTTTATTTGATACACATTTGTTTTCACTGTCAGCATGCTTGCATAAGTGCTTTGTATGAATATCAAATTATAACTTATTTCGTATACAGGCAAGCTAGGTATTAATATAAAATTAAAATATAAAAAACAATAAATGGGTGCTTGCAAGTAATTTGTATGTTTTGAATTAAATCTATACCGTACTATCATTAGAATCTATAGTTAAATTCTGCATATGTAGTTGAGATTTTGGAGATTCAAAATTTTGGATATTTGTTATTGATTTTCGTAGGTAATTTATAATATCACGTAATAGAATTAATATTGTAAACTATCCAAAGGCTTAATTTCTAAAGTAAACATGTTACGATACCGCTACAATAATATATATTTAATTAGAAAATAACAATAATTTGCCTGATATAGAAAGAACATTATCTGTTTGGTTCAGCTTTCATGTAAATATCTGTATCTAGTTTTGTAATTTTATTATTTACTAAAAAATAGATATTAATGTATATTTATTACGAAAACCTTTCAGTATCCGGGAATACATTCTCACGTCGACGAATATATTTTATCTTTGGTAAAGTTGAGCCCATTTGCGATTTTTATCTACTGTAAAATCGTAAATTTGAAGATACTTCAATCATTTTAGAAAGATTGGTTCGTTTACAGTTAGGTTGGGTAAGATTGGTAAACATGATAAAGTGAAATTGACGTTCATTTTGTCGTCAGATTCTTTTATTAAAATAAATCCATATGCTTTATAACTTGAGGTAAAAGGATAAAATATTGACAAACATTTAAGGGCACAATTGTATAAGTGTGTCGTTAAACATTTTATTTTATTTACTTCGAATATAATAAAAATTAAATAAATGATTACTTATTTTATTCCATTTAAATTAAACCTACATCATATTTCATCTTATTTCATATTCTATAATTTTTTGTATATACTATGGGTAATTTGTGGAAGTGAATATTTAAAACAGTTAATGAAAACTATTCATTAAATGAGCACACAAAACTAAATATATACTCACGATATTGTAAAAAAATATCAGTCTTTCTGTAGAGTAATTATCGAAGAAAATCTATATACGTATATATATATATATATATATATATAAGTGATGATTTTGCCGGGGCAAGAGAAACAGTGTTATTATAGATGAAACGCAACATAAAGGTTTAAAATAACGAGTGTTATATAATGATATATTTTAACGTTTAACTGTAACTAATTTTCTGATAATTGAAGTAAATAATTCTAACCATCTTACAAGATTTGTTGATGTATTTTAGACGTTCTATTATTTTACAAAAGACGGATATTTAAAAAGTTCCGTTTTTAACATTTTCAATTTACAAAATTTGTATTTGAAAAGAAATTCTTTTCTTACACGAAAACAATAAAATAAAAAATATGTATTTGCCAAATTATTTGGAAGCTAAATGAAACTCAATTACTTAGTAGTACTTCACAACAAGACTACCTACCTATAATCTCTGAATATAAAAATACGTTTCACTAAAGTACAATATCTAATATTCGTTTCTACGTATCATTTCAACATAAGTAATTTTCAGTTTATCAGTATTATTTTTAATGACACGCATAATTTTGTTATAACAACATATACCATATTTCTAGATTTAACCATATTAAAACCGGAAACCAAAAATATTTCAAATGCAAAGCTGCCATCAACAAAAATCATCTAAATATAATATTATTTTCGGAAAACTACTGAATAATTGTGAACAATGTGTCATATCGGAGGTCTAGTTAATTAGTTAATAATTACAAATAAATAATGCATTGTCGATTATTCTAACAAAAAAGAATATTAAATTGAGTTATTCATGACTAAGGTTTTAAGTTATTTCAATAAATTAATTCATTTCTTTTTGTGAATTCTTTGTTGACATTTAAGATCTTCTGACACTTTCACAATCGAATGTTTAACTTTCACCACTTCTAGCTATCTGAAATTTACATTATTTATACATCAATCATAGATGTTCTTATTTAATATCCTATTAATATTTTACTCACTGTTTTTTTTTTTTTTTTTTTTTTTTATTTATTATTTTTTTTTTTTTACCACACTCATTCAGTTTGTTATATCACAGTTACGCATCGCACTAGTATAACATTTTACAAATGTTTTGTAATAATATCTATATTACAAGTTTTTTGAACATTACCTTAACTTATTTGTCCGTAGGGCGTTAACTGGGACACATGGAAAACTATCATTTTGATAGATTAAAATAACGCATAATATTTTTAAATTAAGGATGTCTCGTGCCTTCACAATATGAAGAAAATGGATTATGAACAATTTAAGGTGCTTATCGTAGCAAAACGTGATCGTGTCTAGAGAACCTGTTGTCAGTTTTTTCGCGGTTTAAAAAAAAAAAAAAAAAAAAAGTAGCATTACTGACATTGGAAAAATTGTAATGTCGCTTGATCGAGGGTAGGGTAATGAATATATGCATTGACCTGTTAAGTAATTAGCCATAAATCTTGACTTGGGTTGCATAGCAGATATAAAATCCTGTTACCTGGTGAAACGAAATTTACAGGAAGAAGCGAAAGCTTGTTCAATGTGTGATTACTAATCATAGCGATGGTCATGTGACTATGTTTCAAAGGTGACAATGATTAGATTTCAATCATTTCTGGAAAGATTGTAGAAATTATACTGCGTTAAAGACAGTGGAATTTCGACTAGAGGAAAATCGGACAGATTTCCAAATAGATAGGAAGACAATAAGGGAAGAATTTTGATGTAAATAGTGAGGCTAATGGAAAGAAGAAGGTTGATTGTAAGTTTTCGTTAGTATTTTGAAAACCTCTTATGAAGGCCGCAAAATAACTTCTAATACGGTGCCAAAAGTAAATAACCTAAAATGTTTCTTGTAAAAGTATCCATTTTGAAAATATCATATTTTATTAATCTTGCTGAAACACAACAAAATAACAATTTCACACTCATAATTCTGGCTTTACTAAATATTGTAGAGATTTATACTTATGGTATAGTCAATAATATTCCAAGTAATAAATATACGACCTAGACTGGGAATCGAACCCAGGACCTTTAG
Source organism: Aphrophora alni (assembly GCA_963513935.1). Lineage (NCBI taxonomy): Eukaryota > Metazoa > Arthropoda > Insecta > Hemiptera > Aphrophoridae > Aphrophora > Aphrophora alni. Next base: position 42,131,293 of record OY740774.1, read on the forward strand.
CTATACGCACCAATGCTCTACCATTTCAAGTGAAAAAGATACGACCTAGACCGGGAATCGACCCCAGGACCTTTAGCTATACGCGCCAATGCTCTACCATTTAAACTGAAAATATACGACCTAGACCGGGAATCGAACCCAGGACCTTTGGCTTTACGTGCCAATGCTTTACCAAATGGTTCGCCAATGTTTGTTCAGTTAATGGATGTATTAATGAAAGGGGAGCAGAGTTAAACGGAGACAAACATTGTTTTTCAGAAACCTCTTAAAACACATACCAATTATTTGTTTAAACACTCCTTGCAACTTGTTAACAAAATATGTTCTCTCAAAGTAAAGTAGAATTCAGCGTATGGATTTATGTCAAAACAAAGGCAATGCAAATCACCTTACTTTACATCACAAAAGGATATTTCATATAAGGGAATGTATCCTGATCTTTATGTTTTGCATAAGTCGATAAGTGCATTTCTTTAGAAAACGATACTATTATATTCCTTACACCAAATATTCATATTTTTATTTATTTATTCATAAATGAAATTTTAATAGTCGTGGAATTTAAACCAAAAAAAGTTTTTAATTTATAATTAGAGAGACTTCATTTAAAGCTTTTCAACAATTTTCAAGAGATGTTAAATTCAGAAATGGGACTTTATAAACATATATTATTTAATGTAACTGCAGATATTTCTTGTTGAAATTCCATATTAAAGGACTAAATAAAGCAATAAAGCTAAAGTTTAAAAATTATTTTAACAATGTAAACGAGCTACAATTGTTTCGCCTTGCGGCATCATCAGGCAACTGATAATTAACAAGTATTGACAACTATTTATACATACACAAGTAGCAGGAAACTGAAGTACAATAAGAGAAATTGGGATAAATTGGTGGAATGACCGAGCAGGTAGAGGAAGGTTGATTTTAATAATGGGTTTTAAAAGGGGTGAAGAGTTTAATATAATTTGGTCATTTAAGTTAAAAATAGGCCTAAGTGAAATAGATCAATTAATTTCTAACCATTTTAAATGATTTAATCTCTTACTACTTTGTTTTCTATATGTAAGAGTTTACATTCAATTTAAGATCAAAATATGACCTGAGTCCAAAAGGTGGTTAACAAAGTTAAACTTTCTATAGGCATGTTTCCAGCTATTTATATGTTCCTATATATAATCCTAACTTTGATAGATCTTCCTGATTGACCTAAGTACTCAGAGTGGATTTTCCTGTAAGTGTTCTGTAACCATAGGTAATTTATTCATACACTCCATTGCTCTTAAAGATACTGGATTCGACCAAAGCAATGTATTTTATTTCCCTAGTACCACTTATGTACAAGTACACGCCAATATGGTACCAGAAACCCGCACGTTTTAATATAATAATTAATTATAATAATAACTATTATTATTTTAACCCGTAATAAAAATAAGATGTTAATAATTATATAATTCAAAAACAAAATAATATTGAAAATAATAAACAAAATAATTTACGAGCCTCATGAATTGTTGTAGAAAATAAATGTTATTATAACTTTATAACAAAAAATTAAGAAAATTAATCGGAACATTGATAAAGAAAGGACATAAAATAGTATATATACCACAGGTCAAATCTATTAAATTCTATTGATGTCCAATCTTCTTCAAAGATTTCTTTACAAACAGAATCTCAAGAATCTTAGGCCTTTCTTTGCAAAGTATCTATTTAATTTTTTATCGTCTCAGAAGATACACTTTGAAAAATGCATTTTTCAATGCATCGATGCAATTAAGGATTTCTGGATGATCAGAAGTGGGCACAAACTTTCAAGATGACTTCATTAATCGAATAAAAAACCGCATCTCGATCCGACTTACTCCGGACAAAATTGATATAGAAGTCCTTTTTTAGTGTCTAATTTCCTCCACTAATTATTGTGTGTTATATATAGTATGATAGAAATGTTGTGTTATATAATTATATTACTGTATTTAGAGCTAAATAATGATCTTGTTTACGCAATACACCGTAAATACGTTATTTCAATTATAGTATTTTATCCAATCATATTTTATATATTATATCTACCGTCAGCTGTCAGTGTTACACAGATAACTTTGAGAACGATTTGATTGTTTTCTGTGGAGTTATCGCCTGTATTATATAAAACCGGCTCCTCACTATAGTGATACGAAATATATAAAAAATCGTATATGATACGCGATATTTATTTTTTTTTAAATGAGGTATGGTTAGTAAGTTTCAAATTGTGTTGTATTGGCTAAAGAGGTGTACGATAACGACATCTATCGTAAGGTATTAATGACGTGATATACCTATCTCGTCAATTAATATGGCACAATATTTCAAAACGACAAAAGATGTATAGTGTTTAATCCCTTTTATCTATATTGTTGAAAAATACTCTCGTTTATGGACTTGTATACTAAAAGACTAAAATGAAGCCGACGTAATTGTTCTAAAAGACAATTGCAGCCGAATTAAAACGAGTAAGTGGAAAATCACGTTTTTCAAGGGAAGTATTGACGAGTGCCATACGAAATAGAATCTTGAAGGGCCCGTCTAATTTATTTGTATCCATATATTCGTGTTAAATAGTTCGCTTGCAACTACGGTTGAACGTCTTCGAACATTTATTAAATTATACAACTGTAAACGATATCCTTTCTTACCTTTTATCAAATACTAATACATCAGGAAAATAATAATATATATACATATATATATATATATATATATATATATATATATATATATATTTATTTATTTTTTTTTTTTTTTTTACACGAGGAGCTTAGATTACAACTCCTGAACTGAATTGTAAAATACCTACGCCACCCGATCGTATCGTTTCTGAGTGTAGCTAAAAGATGAAATCCCAATGTTTGTTCGATAAACATCTTAACATCGTACGCAGGATGCTCTAGTTTGGAGAATGATTAATATATTTTCTAACTTAAGAACTATGTATAGATTTTGTTTATGTAATTTATGTAGAACGAATATTCTTAGCAACATCACACCTTAGAGATCTTAAAATAATGGCTTGGAGACCTTTTCTCAACAGCTGCTCTACAATTTCCAAACAAAAATAATTCCTTAGCAATTACATACACAACTTTATTGCATTATTCAATATTTTAATTGCCTAATATTACGATAAAATTGTCTGCACGTTAACCATGGATTTAGCAACATAAACCACCAGCTACAGATAATTACTATCATTATTATTATAATCATTAGTATTTCGTAATTTATCAGTCATACTTTTTATGTTATCCTAAATTAGTACTTAATTGCATTTGAGTTTTGCAATTATAAATATTCAATTTGATTATTTGTAATGTTACATATTTTTGTATCCAGCCACGATTTGTCTCCTTGTAGATAATAATTTAACACAACAATATTAAGTGGATGGTTTTATCTCTGCGTAAATATAATAGCTCGCAGCGTAGGTGTGTATCCTTTCGTGAAATAAAAAACAATTAATCATTTTTCTTATCACTAATATTTTCTGAACAATAATAGTTTTAATTTACATAATCCTTAATATGCTTATTCAATAATTAAAACCTAATTCACATCTAATTTGGTGAAAATCGAAGAACTTTGCTCAGACTAATAATTCGTAAATGTATACAATTTGTTTTTTTTTGTCTCCTCTATAATCAATATACTTCCATATAAAAGGTATATAGATGAACAAATTAATTAATATGGGTTAATAAGTTTTTTAGGACTTTTTGAAAATTAGAAGTGAATAATTAAAAAGCTCCAGATAACTATCAAACAATTAATCGTTTGTACCGTATTTTTAGGTAATTAATTGACGATAGAGATTGCTATTGTAATGAATTAAAATAAAATTCATTGGAAATGGGTTGTGGTACAAAAATTTGTTTTGACTTGTTTCCACTTTTAAAATGTTATTGTCCCGAAAATCGGAGACACTAGATACACATCATATATATTTAAATGCCCCTAACTAGTTATAGTATACGTCGAAATTAAAATATATTTCTTCGAAATGATATTATTTCGGCTACTCTCCTTGGTCCTAGATAGATTCTGTAAGTACTTAAAACCTTATGAATTTACCCATTGCTATTAGAAAAAATAATGGTTGTGAGAAGTAATACTTATAAAAATAGTTAATATTTGCAGAATTAGAAAAACAAATTCTAGAAATTAGGATTTTCCATCACATTCTAATATCTGTTGCCGTTAAATTTCAAATATATAAACAATGCAGGTACATCGTCAATCAGTAAAGTGGTATTTCATAAGCTTTATAACTAATAAAAATGTATTTTTGAATATTATTCCCTCGATTTTGTTTACTTAAATTCCTCAACATTCTATACATGACTAAGAGCGGCAAATGAACAGGAAATAATATTCACATTTATGATTAAAATTACTCAATAGAAATACAGTATTTATTGTAGGTTAGAATTTCAGGAATTCAACAAGGGTCTATTTATAGATATGTGCAGGTTACAGAATGTAAGGTGATTTCATGGTCGTATTGGCTTTAACTGGTATTTGTATGCAACCGGCGGCGTAACAAGGTAATAATTACAGAGTAAAATAGAAATATCTATGAAAAAACTACTGTTATTGAAGATGTTATTTGTATTTATACTGAGGTTTAGTCACACAGTAAATAAAGGAATAAATGTATTGTTCAGTTTGTAATATATGAATTACAATCTCTGTTAACACAATCTAAAAAAGTTTTTAATACAACTGTGGTACCATTACTTAAATTTATGTCGTACTTTACTTTATATATATAATTATTGAATAATTATATAATTATTGAATAAAAAGAATTTTTATTGTTACAATTTCTTTCTTTTAAAATAATAATAATATTTTTTTTAACAACTAATTTTTAATTTTAATATAACAGCAGATATTTCTTGTTGAAACTCAAGCATAAAATAAAGTAATAAAGCTTAAAGTTTCAAAATTTGAAACTTTAAGCTTTATTGCTTTATTTTTTCCTTGAATTAATTATAATTTAATTTTGATTTGCTAAGGATGCACTTATCTAAATACAGCAATAGTCTAATTCCATAATCTAATAATTGAAATACATATAACTTTTTTTACCTAAACAAATGAAAATACCTGAAAAAAATCACAATTACATTTAAATACAATCTAATCTAATAAGATTATACAATGCTTCCTTAACATAAAAAAGAAACAAAGAGTGTATCAAAATGGTTATTAGTCTTAATTATTTATAATGAATTTAATTTAACTGTAATTTCTTTAATTTAATTTATTTTAGTAATTAGGTGCACAATTTAATTAATATACTGCCCTGAATGGCTTGTTTTATTTAAAGATTGTTGTAAAATAAAATAAAATCTTTCTCTCGTTTGAGTGGTTCTTTGGTGACTATAATTTAAACTTTAGTTACTGAAACGAAATGTTGTTGGTAGTTGTTGTATTTATACAAATTTTCACAGTCTACTTATCGAATCTGAAGTCCTTTCACAATCCGAAGCGTGGTTGTTTGGTGGTTGTTCCAGGGGATTATCTTGATATTGATTTGGTAACCAATAATCTCCTTTATTCTCCAAAGCTGTAATCTGGTCTGACAATCACTTGGCGTAACTCACGTTGGTTTCTCGCAGAATCCCTTTTCTTATTCTCGACGCTGATATTTCATCTATTAACTTTTCGTGGACTTTATTCACTTTACGACGTATTCTTTAACTTTACTAATTCACTGTTCGACGTAAATCTTTTACTTTTTATTAAACTGTTCGACGTATTTCTTTTAATTCTTATAAAACTCACTTCTCGACGTAGTATCTATAATTTAATATTCTTCGCGATTATACTCAAATGTTTACCAGTTTCCCAGAAGATTTTACAATTTAGTATAAAAGTTTTAACAAAATTGTATGAAGAAAAATTATCTAGTAGAACAACCTCGTACCAAAAATTTCGCAGAAAAACGCTGTACAAATTATCTTGAAGAACTTCCCCGATTCCTTCTCTCGGTCCTATTTTTATAATTTCCTCGTTTTCAACAGTCACACCACGGCTTTATTTTTCATTGGTGGGATTTAAAGATTACTAGAATTTAGAAAGTGGCGATTCCCTTCCTTATTGGTTAATTTAAACTTTGTTCGTTGACTTCTCCTTATTCTAACGTATCTCTAAATGAGTTCCTTGCCTTTGAACCCCTTCAGTTTATTTTTGAAGTATGAGCTGGTCCATCAGCTGTCATCTCTTTTATTTCTTGTCAAATTGATGGCTTGCCGTTCACTGACCCTAGCCTGCACCTTTTCATAACAATATATATATATATATATATATATATATATATATATATATATATCTGCTTACCAGTTACTATATACAAACTTATTAAAAACAGAGTACACCATGTTTGGTTGTATCAGGTTTCGTGATCCTCAACTTTCAGTGGCTTTCGATGCAGGAAATAGCGGTCATTCGCACTTCACTGTTAATTCCCATTGTCTTCTCCCCCTCTTTCTCTGGCAACATTGTTCCCCTATTATTTGATCATTGACCCTACCTCTCTCCAAGACCCAGTGCATATTTTATTCTTGATTCTTTCGTGACTCGGTAAGTGATTGGAACTTCACAGTTACCCAAATTTTTACTGTGCAATTATTCTGGGATTTCGAGTAAAAATAAACCTAACTATTTAATCTAATTCTATACTATTTTGAAACGAAGAGTCGCCTAACTCTTTGCACGCGCCATCAAACATAGTAGCGTAGAGTATTAGGACAGGCTTGTACCTGCCCAGGGACACCCTCATGAGTTACCTAATGTGCGGGTAACTTGATAAACTTCACTTGATAAAACTTTCATTTATTTAGGTTGATATTTTAAAATAAATTCTGAAATTTATTTTTATTCTCCTCTTCATTAGAAAAAAAATGAGACCGAAAAATGTATAACTTACTGGAATATAGTCCAAAATCAACAAAGTTTTCTAAAAATGAATGATAGTGTTATGACTAAAAAATATGAATATACAACACTATATCACATATTTATCGAATGATAAAATTATCAAAAACAAATTACATATTTTATCGTTATTATTTGAACAGAAGTGCACAATATAATAAATATTTTATAACAAATAACTTTTTAGATGGAAGTAAAATTAACGAAATCAATTCATTTAATGAAACCCTATATTTTTATTTTAAAATTCGATCATTTTTTGTAGCTTTATTTCCTTACTGATAAAACTCATCTATAAATAGATAATAACTTTATATCTGAGTTTCGTAACAAAAACCATTCTTCTTTATAATATTTCGATTAATCATTTTGTAATTTTTTAAATATTTGTTTTCCCTAAAACCTCTATTTATGAAAATAAGCATAGATGCATACGTAATGTATTTATAGAATGTATTTTTTTTAAAACTACTAAATAGAAAGGACAATAAAATTAAACATTCCCAATAAACTTTACACTGAACTGCATCCTGTGAACCAAAAAATATTAATATATTAAATCATAATTCTTTTGGAAAAAAACTAATATTCATCTCCTTCAAACATTTGATAGTTTTCTTTTCAATTGATATTTTGTAAATAGATCATAATTCCATCATTCCTGCAAGGTGGATATATATAACACTCCTATCATAATCCGTTCAATAATTAAAATGATAATCCCTTATATGAACGCAAACTGGTTTACATTCATTTAAAATGAATAAGTTAAAACTAAGTACTAGTTTATATTTCATTACAAGTTGATGTGGTCATTTGGTAATATTGCATTAAAATAGATTGTTCAGCGAACAAATAAATATCGATTTTTATTTATTCGATATATCTATTCATGTAGAACAAAGAAGTAGTTTCCGAACTAAAATTCTGATCACTACACATTTCTTAAACTTTACTTTACAAATATTTCAATTATTTCCAGTCAATGATTTAATAACAACTACAATCCGTACAAACAGACTACGCATACATTTAAACATTAATTACGCATACGAATGAGACTCATCTATGAAATATGGATGCTTGATAAAATAACGTTATTTGTTCTGTAATGATCTAGTTTTACTTTTAAAGGTGTATAAATTTATATTTTATTATTCAATTCAATTTCATTCATGCACCGTAAAATAACAAAAACTACTTAGAAAATAAAGGGTAATTACTCAAATTAGTATATACTCTTGGTTATTTTTTTATAAATTGGAGATAATAAGTTTTAATAAATCAATATAAATAAAAATACCTAATTAACAATGTAAAAACTTTAATCCAGATTAAAACAAATAAATTATACCAACACCTGTATAGCTGCTTTGTAGTTCACTGTAAGGACAGACAGACATGATTATAATAAAACAGTGTGCCTACAAACAACATAACGTTCCCTATTCTGAAACATAACAAAACATTCTCAATACTAAGTTTACGTGAGAAAATTACTAAAGTCAAAATATCCATTTAAGAGTGAACTTCAAAAAACAGCAATCTATGTTTGAATTTATATTGTCTGTTTAAGCAAGGCATCATGCAATTACATATGCATGAAATCACGAACGAATGAGGATACCCATACCTTACAAAATGAAAAGTTTATATACACATTTATTTTACTGTGGCCGTATACGATATTTTGGCTTAGCCAGGAAGATGTAATAATAGCTTTTGAAATATTCATAAAGCCGAAAATGAACATTTGTAATTAACGTGTATGGAAATGAAAAATTTGAGAAAGTCTGCATCTTAATATCCTGTTCTTGTATATACATTACAACCCAACTCCGCTCTACCAAATTAATGTTTAATCTTTTATAAAGCGAATGTATATTGTTATATGTAGGAAAACAACATACGTTCTTAGTTTGGGGGGGGGGGGCTTAGAAATGGTATTTTGGGCACATTGGTGATTAGAAATGACGAACTATTGACAATTGAAATAATATATGTTTTAGTTATAATATATTTTTTTTTGAATATATTAAGGTACCTTAATTTTGTAAAATACTAATTTGATATTTAATATTATTTGATGAAGTACATGGTCTATGTATGTGTTTTGCTTCTGTATTTTTATTGAGTTATGTTAAATAAATACAAGAATTAATAAATAATAATTTATAAAAACATAACTAAAATTTTGAGATGTAAAAAATTTCCATTCAGTTATATCAGGACTGTTAGCTAACACTTGACATCCACAGACAGCTGAAACTTGACGTCCGATGTCAGCTAAAACCTGGCATTACCAGTTACCAAATAAACATGTATCTCTAAAAAAAAAAAATCATCGTTAGGGACACTAAACCTACGACAACTTTGCAAACTCTTTCCTACTTATAAAGAATATGAGTGTGCCAATCCAGAAAGAACCTAGCTGGATATAATTCCATATCATAATACCTCTCAAAGCTCATATTATATTTAAAAAATAAAATAATGGAATAGATACACAACGCAGTCATTAGTTAAACCGATTTTTGTATTTTTTATTTTATTTTTATTTTCCGTAAAGCTTTTAAATCGTGTCACTGGAGATGAACAGCTTAAAGTTGTTTTATAAAGATATTCATATTGGAATTACATCAATTTGAGGTTACGTGTTTCATTAGTGACATATATGTTAACAATATTTGGTACTATACAAACAATATACATACGGTATTATCGGTATTATATTTATTGAAAACTAAGAATTATTCAAAAAATCGTTTTACAAATCATTGAGGCTTGAATAGTTTTAATAATATGTTTAAAAATTATAAAGAAAATAATATCTTTAGCAATAATTCAACAAAAACCAAACTTCTTTCTAGAAATTAAAGTTATTTTTTTATTATGGTAAAAATATGTTTAACAATTATTTAGGAAAATAATACCTTTAGAAATTATTCAGCAAAAACCAAACTATTTGGAGAAACTAAAATAATTTTTTTTATTTCAGTTAAATGATTTAAAAGAAATTGAAATATTAAAGCCTTCTTGAAAACTAACTATTACCCTAAAATGTATTACAAGGTTTTTAATATATCATATTTAGTGACATTTCCTGTGAGAAAAAAAATTAATGTAATTCTTAATTGTGGGCTCTTCTTGAGGAAACATCCCACAGAGTCTAATATTTTGCGAAATTATAATAATAAATGTGATATAAAAAAGATGCATTGTAAACAATTAAATGTCAGACATTGTAAATTTATAAAAAAATATCATATAATGTTGCACTCGGTCACACTCAACATTAACATAGTTATTGACTATGTACAATAACTTCACGTTACTCAAACTTCGAACAAAAAAATAATAAATTGAGGAAAGTGTGACTATAACGTATAGCATTAACACATCAATTAAATATTTTCCCCTTTATTAAAAAGTAGTATTTACTTTTTAAACTTATGAGATCTTCAAAGATATCCATGATGTATAATCAGTTTGTTAACTGTTTTTAATTTTTAATAATATTAAGGATTCACTTTACTCCAGTTTACGACAAAGATCCCAGGTATGGTTCATCATCCGCAACTAAAGTGAAAGCAAGTGACAAATAAACACCTGATTATTTACGTGGTTGTATCGACGTGGCAGGACTTCTATGATGAATATAAAGAACTAATTAAATAAGCTGTACACTTTGTGAAGATATTTATATTAAATATTGTATAACTTATAGTAAATAAGCTTCTGATATATTTGTGTCGTTATATTCAGACCACATTTTACAACGAATATTTTGTTACATAAACACATATTGTGAATATTTTACTTACTATTAAAGAGTTCACCTATTACAAATAACAGAATTTATCTACCTGTATCATACTAGAGCTATAAATGAACGTAGTTTGTAGTTTAATATTTGCATAATACAATAGTTAAACTACAAATTTTCAACATAAAAAAACAATGCATAACCAAACAAAACCACAATTCAGAATTTAATTATGTACAGCAAGAGACAATATTAACGAGTACAAAGGACACATGGTAGAGATAACCTTTGCATACAGATGAAGGACAAAATTAATAATCAACTTCGTACATATACATGTTGTATAGCTTTATTTATACAGTGGATGACAGTGCTATGAGAATGCATTATATATCAGTCGATACACATTTAACACATTATGCATGAAATACACATTTAAATCAAAAAGAATATATCTTTAAATATTATACACGAAAACAAAACATAAAGTTGGAAACCAAAATAAATAAAAAATATTGACAAATAAATATTACCTGTCTGGCAATCCTACCATATTTATAACGATATGCAAACTTGTGTAATATATTTACATGAATAGGATAAATAGTTAATGTTATTAGAAACATCTGTTGAGTGTGCATGATTATTTAGACAAAGAGTAAACATGTTTATACCACAAATATCTTATTCATGTCAACATAAAATAAATATAACTAATCCCGTAGGATTAATCATTTTACTTGGACGACCTTGGTTAAACGTAACACTAGGCAGATAGGCGGAAACTCAAAGCAGTTTTTGTGACTCGGCGGGCTTTATGAATAAAATAGTTAAAATTAAATATTTTAATCTATTAAAAGGTTACCTACTTTTACAAATGTATGATGATAAAACTATTAACAAACTGATATGTTATAAAATATATTTTAAAGGATTAAATTAACATTAATTGTTTTTTTTAAATTAGCCAATACTCAGGTCATTATGATTATTAACTGGACACTAAGGTGAAAAACTGATTTTATTTTATGCAAGTTGATTTTATTACTACACTTACATTATAGGTTGTAAAATGAATAGACAGACATACAAAAGTAAATACATTTGTTGTAAACTCAGTTTTAATAAGTGAAACAAAAAATGTAATGGAGAAAAAGAATCGGATAAGATTAGGAGACAAGATTAGAATTGTTTAATGGGAATCCAGATATTGTATTTTGGTATAAAATACTTGATCGATCTTCACAATTCAAGGCCAGTTTTGAACGGATTTTTACCTTTCATGGCCCTTTTTGTACTGATATTTACGTTTAATGGCCGATTTCTTCAAGGCAAGTTTTTGAGTGGTTTTTACCATCTATAGCCAGTTTTTTTAATCGATCTTCACATTCAATGCCAGATTTGGACTGATTTTCATCTTTCACTTAACGTTATGGACTGATTTTCATGTTTAATGAACGATCTCTTCTAAGCCAGTGTTTGACTGATTTTTACCTACTATGGCCAGTTTATGTTCGATCTTCTCGATTCGAGGCCAGTTTTGGACTGATTTTCACATTACACAGTCCTTTTTTAACTTTATTTACTGATTTTATAACGTTTTATAATTTTGTTGACGTTTTTACTGATTTTTACTTTTTCTTGGCCCGTTTTGGACTGATATTCAAGTTTAATGGCCGATATATTCAAGGCCAGTTTTGATTCAATTTCACTCTTTTTCTATTTTTTGACCGATCCATACTATTCAGGGGCCGTTTTTACTGATATTCACGTTTTATCACCAGTTTTTGATCGATATTCCCGCTAATGGCAAGTTTTGTACCGATTTTCATCTTTCATGGCCCGTTTTGACTGATCTTCACTTTAAACAGACATTTTTATACCGATCTGTTCAAAGCCAGTTTGTGACTGATTTTTACCTACTATAGCCAGTTTTTTATCGATCTACTCAATTTTAGGCCAATTTTGGAATGATTTTCACATTACTTTCCTAGTTTTTGTTCTATCTTCTATATTTGTGGCCAGTTTTGGATTGATTTTCACCTTCTGTCGCCAGTTTTTGATCGATATTCACGACTTATAGCAAGTCTTGGAATGATTTTCACTTTTCATGGCCCGTTTTGACTGATATTCACTTTTAATGGTCAGATTTAGAACCATGTTCACTCTTTTAGGTCCGTTTTTAACTAAATTACACTCTTTATCGCTAGTTTTTTTATCAATGTTCTCAATTCAAGGCCAGTTTAGGACTGATTGTCAATATTCATGGTCAGTTTTTGACTGATACTCACGTTTAATTGCCGATATCTTCAAGGCCAGTTTTTCTCTGATTTTTTCCTTCTATAGTCACATTTTGATCGTTTTTCACAATTCAAGGCCTGTTTTGGATTGATTTTTACTCTTTATGGCCCTTTTTGTACTGATATTCACGTTTAATGGCAGATATCTTCAAGGCCAGTTTTTCACTAAATTTTTACTTCTATAGCTAGATTTTGATCGATCATCACAATTGAAGGCCAGTTTTGGACTGATTTTACATTTCACATTCCTTTTTAGACTTTACTTACGTGTCATAGCCTGTTTTTCACAAATTGTAGCTCTTCAAGATCCGGTTTTTGACTGAATTTAACTATTTTTCGCCATTTTTAAATCGAAATTTTCAACTATAGGCACGTTTTTGATTGAATTTCACCCTTTTTGCCATTTTTGACCAATCTACACCCTTCATCGTCCGTTTATACTAAATTTTACCTTGTATCGTCAGTTTTTTATTGATTTTCACAATTCAAGGCCCTTTTTCGACTGATTTTCAAGTTTATTGGCCGACATCTTCAAGTTCAGTTTTTCAGTGATTTTTTCCTTCTAAAGCCAGATATTGATAGATATTCACGATTAAAGGCCAGGTTTAGACAGATTTTCACTTTTGACAGTCTTTTCGACTTTATTTACGTGTAATAGCCAGTTTTTCACAAATTTTAGCTCTTCAAGACCCGGTTTTTGACTAAATTTTCCTATATTTTGCCAGTTTTTAATCGATATTTTCAATTATAGACCTGTTTATGATTGAATTTCACTCTTTTTGCCATTATTGACCAATCTACACCCTTCAAGAACCGTTTTTTACTGGTTTATACCTTTTATCGTCAGTTTTTGATTGATTTTCACAATTCGAGGCCAGTTTTTATTGATCTTTAACTTTCCTGGCCCTTTTTGGACTGATATGCACGTTTAATGGCCAATATCTTCAAGTTCAGTTTTTCACTAAATTTTTCCTTCTATAGCCACAATTTGATCGATCTTCACAATTAAAGGCCATTTTTGGACTGTTTTTCACCTTACGTAGCCCATTTTTGTCTGACAACCACGTTTAATTGCCATTTTTTGACCGATCTCTTCATAGCCAGTTTTTCACTGATTTTTTCCTTCTATAGCCTGATTTTGATCGATTTTCACATTTAAAGGCCAGGTTTAGACAGATTTTCACATTTCACAGTCCTTTTTTGACTTTATTTACGTGTCATAGCCAATTTTTCACAAATTTAAGCTTTTCAAGACCCAGTTTTTGACTAAATTTAACTGTTTTTCGCCATTTTTTGATCGATTTTTCGATATTTTCAGTATAGGCCCGTTTTTGATTGAATTTCACACTTTTTGCCATTTTTGACCAATCTACACCCTTCAGCGGTTGTTTTTACTGATTTATACATTTTATCTTCAGTTTTTGATCGATCTTCACAATTCAAGGCCGGTTTTGGACGGATTTTTACCTTTCATGGCCCCTTTTTTACTTATCTTCACGTTTAACGGCCGATATCTTCAAGGCCAGTTTTTCACTGTTTGTTTTCCTTCTTTAGCCAGATTTTGATCGATCTTCACAATTGAAGGCCAGTTTTGGACCTTTTTTTACATTTCACAGTCCTTTTTAACTTTATTTTCGTGTCATAACCAGTTTTTCACAAATTTTAGCTCTACAAGACCCGGTTTTTGACTGAATTTAATTGTTTTCCGCATTTTTAGATCGATATTTTCAATTATAGGCCCATTTTTGATGGAATTTCACTCTTTTTGCCATTTTTGACCAATATACACCCTTCATCGGCCGTTTTTACTAATTTTTAATTTTTATCGTCTGTTTTTGATTCATTTTCAAAATTCAAGGCCAGTTTTGGATTGATTTTAACTGTTCATGGCCCTTTTTGGACTGATATTCACTTTTAATGGACGATATATTCAAGGGCAGTTTTTCACTGATTTCTTCCTTCTAAAGCCAGATATTGATCGATTTTCACATTTAAAGGCCATTTTTAGACAGATTTTCACATTTCACAGTCCTTTTTTGACTTTATTTACGTGTCATAGCCAGTTTTTCACAAATTTTAGCTCTTCAAGACCCGGTTTTTGACTAAATTTACCTATATTTCGCCAGTTTTTAATCGATATTTTCAATTATAGACCTGTTTATGATTGAATTTCACTCATTTTGCCATTATTGACCAATCTACACCCTTCAGGAACCGTTTTTACTGATTTATACCTTTTATCGTCAGTTTTTGATTGATTTTCACAATACGCCAGTTTTTATATTGATTTTTACCTTTCATGGCCCTTATTTGGACTGATATTTACGATTAATAGCCAATATCTTCAATTTCATTTTTTCACTTAATTTTTCCTTCTATAGCCAGATTTTGGTCGATCATCACAATTGAAGGCCAGTTTTGCATTGATTTTCACATTTCACAGTCCTTTTTTGACTTTATTTACGTGTCATAGCCAATTTTTCACATACTTAAGCTTTTCAAGACCCGGTTTTTGACTAAATTTAACTGTTTTTCGCCATTTCTTTAACGATATTTCGATATTTTCAATTATAGGCCCGTTTTTTATGGAATTTCACTCTTTTTGCCATTTTTGACCAATCTACACCCTTCAGCGGCCGATTTAAACCTTTTAACGTCAGTTTTTGATTGATATTCACCATTCAAGGCCAGTTTTGGATTGATTTTTACCTTTCAAGGCCCTTTTTGGACTGATATTTACGATTAATGGCCAATATCTTCAAAGCTATTTTTTCACTGATATTTTCCTTCTTTAGACGGATTATTGAAAATCAGTTTTTTTGGCACAAATAATCTTTCAACACCAAAGTATGCCACTTCTTCCGTCACTTATTCTCAGGGTTATGTACATTGAAATTCACTATACCTAATGAAAAAACCTGTTCGTATAAACCCTACAATTTATTGTCCTACAAACTATCAAAATTTAATATCACATAATCTTTAAAATGAGATTTTGATCATTTGTTAACTTTGAACAATCGTCATAATTATTTTAAACGAAATATACACAAGCAACATAATACTTCCTCTAAATATATAAAATCGCTTCCGTTTAATATAAATTTAAACCATATTTTAAAACCACCAATGTCATTCAAATTTTTAGGCAGTTAAGGAGACATAGCATGAAGTCATTGATTTGAAATGGTTAACAAAATGCGTAATTTATAACAACACATTGCATTTGATACATATCATTAGATTACTCATCGTTATAGGAGACATACAAATAATTATTGATTCAATAAACTTTCCAATTATTGTTACTTATCTTAAGCAATATCCTCCATTACAATAACGTAATTTAAAAATCATACTAATACATGTCAATATTTAAATTGAAATAAGCTATAAATATTATAGAAGGTTTTTTTTAAATAATTAGAGTATTAATTTGCTTGTAAAAGAAAGAAAAAATTATATTTTTTAACTCTTGTGTTTCTTCAAATCTTGATACATCGTTTACCTTATTCAAGTTACAAAATGTTCGCCTATCAAAATTAATTTTCGTCCAAGGTTTCAAATAACTGATTCCGAAGTCCTTGATGTTGTTGATGCGTAATATGTTTAAAGTAATATCTTCTTTTATACCTGTATATGTTTTGAGATCTTTCAAGACGAGATCAAAGGCGACTTTCACTGGAGTTACGCTATCAATACAAGGGCAATGGTGAATACGCATTCAATGTTTCTTTTTCAATCTAAATCTCAAAGGAAGCTAAAATATTAATAAAAATTAAAAATATTTTGACTCTTCATAAGATCTATTTTTTAAATTTTACGAAAATGTACAGTTATATTTTCCCTAGGCATTTATATTATATTATAAATAGTAATTACTATTTATATAGTAAATATTATTGTAAATAGTAAACTTTTATGTGTGTGATGAATATTAAATCTCCAGAATTAAAACTTTTCAGAAACTAATCAGGAAAAGAAATATAAGAACTTTTTAAAGTGTATGGCGTACTTAAATACTTAACTATGTTATAATTATGACAATTGTTTAATGTTACGTTATTATAGTATTTTAAAACTATGAAATTGTCTAGTTAAAGACTACGTTATATAGGCACTCTGGTTTTAATTATATCAAATAAAACAACGAGATATCCTAGATAGTTATTCAAGAAATATTTGAATTTAAAGTATAACGCACTTAAGTTATGTAGTGTATACCTCTGCCTTTAATGACAACAGCATAAACGTTGTTATCATACAACGTTATCATATAGCGGTGTTATCTAACATTTTCTAAAAATATAAACAATTATTAATGATAACATATTATCAAACTATACAATTATTTTTTAAACAATAAAAATAATAGTAATCAGTTCTCATTACAATCTCATAATGAACAAAGAACTCATTATTTTTTATTTTTTTTCCTTTCAATTAATTTTTAAACTTGTTTCAGAAGTGAACTCCAAAAATGAATAACAACATAAAATGCAGGAAGATATGTATTCTAACCACACACGACAATCCTATAAGGTAGAAAAACCCAAAATCAATTTACGATATTCAAGTTAATAAATCGCCTTTACACCATATGATAGAAAATGAAATGTGTTGGTAATTTGTTATTGTTAAATTAATTTTAATACATAAGGTAGTTTTTTTAACTATTTAACAACATATGTTTAGCTAAACCAGTTGAAGGTATACACTACTCAGAAAGCAAGTTATACATGGAAATTAAGCTGTATGGGAATTAAAAAATTAATAAATTGTAAAAAAAATGAGAGTATCAACTTGGTTCTTCTTTATTAAATACAATTTCATCAACTTTCAACTAGGGGTTATTTAATTACATTATATATGCTGAATATATAAAAGTAAACATTTACTAAATATGAATGGTTTTTTATAGCAATGCAACTATACACTGGTAATTCCAGCTGATATGTGGCCCTAAATACTAATGGGGTTGATTGGAGATAACACAGGTAGTTTTTTTTCATCACTTTATGTTTTACAATTTGTAAAGTGAAAAAAATAACCTGTTGTAACTTTCAAATGAATTTTAAATTCAATACAACTTTGAAGGATTCATAACAATTAAATTAATTATTGTAAAATTCAAAATACAGCAAGAAGAAAATACGTTAACAATGCTAAGTTTCAACTACTAGGTGGTAAGACATTCATCTCTTCAAATTATAGAAAACAAAAATATTCAGGTGGGTCTGACATGATACTAACAATGGAAAACTTTAGACGACAATACTAATCAAATGAAATTTGATTGTTTTATAGAAGTTTTGTTTCTGAACTGATGCTGACCAATTGTTTGGTTATAAATATAATATAAATTCATTATTATATGTAATTGTATTTTTTATATTAAAAGATTTTAACCAGTTAGTCCAAACGATTTTCGTGAAATACTATGGCATATATATATATATATATATATATATAAGTAGTATAGATAAAGACTTAGATTGTGATATTTAAAATTTTTGAAATTAACTATGTGAACTTAAATTTCGAGGTGAAAATAACCCACCGCAAAGGTAGAAAAGGAATAAAAGTTGACAGTTAAATAAATAAATAATAAGTCTAAAATGTCATATTGTTTTTATTTACAATATATGTTTTTCTGGCGTATAACTTTTCGTTACTCAGGAATTTAACTCGTTATAATAATGTACGTCATCATTACATGATTATTTAAGTATTTATAGATTTGAATTGCAATTGTGCATCATTATCTTGTACACGCGGCTTGTTATAACTTGTATGTAACTCTATTCAAGGCACTTAACCTTCCTTGACTAAATCGCTTACCTTATCCCACATCTATTCTACTTTGGTTTACCTAATAAATGTTGTAATTTTCTGAATATATTTTGTCACTTGTAAGGGGACAGTACATATCGAAACGTATTAAAAATGGTTTTTCGGTTAGTTAAAATTCTAATCTAAGATACCATTTTTTGTCTCGACATTGTTTTTTAATAATATAAGTACAATTTTTTTAAATTTATTTATTTTATTTATTTATTTTTTCATTTTTTTTCCTCATTAACAATATGTTATATTTATATTACAGCTAAGTACAAACTTATGAATAAATTTATCTTTCGCAATATATCTTCCCAATAAACCAGTAGCTCCTGAAAATTATTCCAGGATCTGGACTCATCAGACAGATCAACTCGTCATTGTCACACTAAGTCACATGGTTTTGTCCTCTTCATTCTGCGCTGATCCTGACTAGCGCTGAGGAGCCGCAACACTTCTACATTTATATGCGTCGATAGTCTCTTGTTATGCTTTATGGCACATGTTTTAATATCTTCTACAACGGTAGGAATTCCCAAGTCACGATGAATGTTATCGTTCCTTCCATACCAAGGTGCATTGCAGATGCTGCGCAGTACTTTATATAATATTTAGTATAACATTTTGGAATGTTTTTTATAATCTTGATATTTGTTTTCTTGGTACAACCCCACAGTTGTATTCCATATGACCAGACAGGTTTAATTACTTGCTTATATAATAGCAACTTATTATGCAAAGAAAGCTGTGAGTATAAGTGCATAAACTTCATTTTCCCTTTTGAAAATAAAATCACTTATAAAGATCTGCAAACAATTTCACAGAATTTTAGGGAGAAAATCAGTTTAAAAATTAAATGTCCCCTGTATTATGTAACAAATAAACAACATTGCTTGATGAGGTCTTTACCTGATTTTTCAGCAAGAAAACAACATCTGAAATCCTGACGTGTTTTTTTTAACAATGACCTTGTTTAAATGACTTATATGAAAGTTTTGTTTTAAAATATGAGTTTGAGTTATAATTCAACTTTTAACAACACCATTCATCTATTCTATGAAACTATAATGATATTAACTACCAACAGCAATGACTAAGTGTTTACTGGGATTAACGATAATGAAACACATGTGATATTTTAATGATATATTATTTATTCTATACAAACTATGATTTTATATAGTTAAATTTATTTAATAAAAATCATTGAGCTTTAATTATATAAAACAGATCAAATAAAATTGGAACACAATATCTCATAAAAAATACGATTACTTAATCTAACGCGTTTCTACGACAAATTTGCCATCCTTAACTATACCTTTTAGTTATAATAATTATACTTATAGTTATAGTTTAGTTATTATAGTTAATGTATAACTGAGGATGACAATTTTGTCGTTGAAACGCGTTTGATTAGGTTAACGTATTTTTTGTGAGATCTTGTGTTTGAGTTTATTTTATCAAATATTATCTCACAAGTCAAGCTCAATATTTATTTATTGCTTTATTTATGTCAAATGTTATAGTATACGATTAAAACCAAAATTATTTTCTAGAATCTTTACTTCCGTGAATAGTTCACATTTGATTTTATATTCTGTCAAGGTGTCTACGTAGCAACAGTGCCTACACTTTGCACTTATTCAGATATTTAATTAATTCATTCATGAGATATTGTCAGTCTATATTTACAAAACAATAATTATGATAACAGTCAAAAAACATACGTAAGTAATGAAAACACTGCGATTCTTTTAAATTATCCTCTCAACGTAATTCTATAGTAAAACCTACATTGGCAATTAATCTCAACCTAGACCATAACTTTCATAACATTCAAGGAAGATGACGGTATATATTTATTACATGTTATTTATATTAATTCAACAATCTTATTATTATCGTGTTCGCTATGTAAAAATATGTCGAACGCAACAAATTAAACTTGGTACAAAATATTATATCAAATCGTAATAATATAACAGATTATATCGTATTTATGTTTTTGCGAACAACGTAGAAATTCGTTTTTTGTTTTTTTTTCTGCAAAAAATTAGAATATATATTTAACCTATAACAATGTAAATAACTAAAGCATTATTACTGAAGTCTTGTGTGTTTTTTGATTTAATTTGTTGATTTATTAAGGGGTAGGAGCTCAGATTAGGCATTGTACAATGTTGGAATCGGGCTTTTGTCTTACGGCAGTAGTTACCTGAACAATGTATTGCCTATTACTAAGATAATTTTGATTGAACAATTTGTTTGTAACATTAAATTACTAACAGTGGCTATATTAAACATTAGTGTTGTTATATATAAAAAAAAGTATAACGCTAAAACGGTCAGTAACATACAAAGAGAGTAATTAATTTTCAATACTACCAGGCATATGTTTAGTCAAAAACTAATAATAAAATCATTGTTTTTTTTAATGTTTTTATTTAATTAAAAAAGTAAAATCAATAAAAATTATGGCCAACAGAAAAACATGAATAAATTAAATGACGTTGTCAGACGGTTTATTTGCTATTAAAAAAAAGTCGTTGGTTAAAGTTAGCGCCTAATTAAAAACATACTTTAAAATAAAATGAAATAGCTATAAATATAATGAGAGAGATTTTGATAATAATAATTATTATTATATATATATATATATATATATATATATATATATATATATATTTATGTATAATATGTATGTTTTCCTGTTAATCCTTTCTTTAAAAAATAACCACTCCAATAAACAGGTTTCTATAACTCTAAATCTTCCACTATACTCCTTAATTCATGCCATTTGTTAAATTATTGTTCATACTTAATTTACAAAGGTAAATAATCCGAAGTAATTTAATAAATGAACAACATTCTACTTAAGGATATACCATCAGTTTACTATGTTTCACTATGTGGTGAAAATTACAATACATTTAATTGATGCCATGATGCTGTCAGTGTAAACATAAAACTAATTAGAGATCTCCTGTTTATGTGAGTTGAGAGTTTCAACCTCTCAAGACAAACGTTAATTGTTCCTGAGGGAAGTGTTAGTCTATAGAGTCATTAGTTCTGAAGGGTTCAGCAGAGAATTTCTGTTTGAGAACATTTTAAACCTTAATTTACATAACAAGGAAGGAATGGAAGTAAATTGTCAAGACCATTAAATACTGAAATACTGAATCATTGTATTTTTTGATTATAAATAACTAACTGCGCTGTATATGTAATCAAAAATATTTTATGTTGAAACAAGTTGCAAATTTTTTCAAATTATAAAATAAACAAGATAATAAAACATACGATATTAAAAAAAAATACAAGCATTTTTCTTATACAATCAAAAGTGTAAATTAAAACGTTAGGTCTTCCGAATGATGAATAAAAATAAAGTTACCAATAAAAATAAAGTAGCTAAAACATCATATGAAGTACAATTAAAAAATAATTTTCTATGACTATAAAAATAAAAAGTACTTACAGTAAACATTGAACAAAATAACTTTGTTAAACTGCCGGTAGGAATGAAAAACTTTTCAATAAACAACTTAAACCCATACTGATAAATGAAAAAATAAGTATTAACTGCATAAAATCAAATAAAACTATAAGTTACGCTTGTATAACATAAAATTAATTAAATAGAGAAAAATATATTAACGACTAGTATTCATAAAAACTCTTTGATATTTATTATACTGTTAAAATAATTTGTTACGTTAAAACAAGTTTTCCAAATTTATAACATTTTGTTACTTGTAAAAATTTATTATTTATATTATTATTCTTAAGAATGATTCAAAATATTATGTAATATAATGATAAATACCTATCTCTGATAATAGGAGATCAGGTTTAAATAAATTAAATAATGTTTTCACTGCGACTATTACAGAGTTGACAAGGAGAATCAAGTTGAAGTGTCGTGGAGTATATTATTTGATTATTATTTTGTCAGACAAATTTGAACAAACGTCTTTCGTAATGTATGTTAATTCTATTTATAAAATACATTCACTGTGTCCTAGAAGTAGTTATATTTCTGTATAAGATAATAGAAGTACATCTACATCTTTGATAATAAAATTATTACTTCTTTTTTTCCTAGCATAATATTATATTTAAGAATAATTATATTTTTATCATAACATTTCGACACGTCTTCAGTTCCAATTATGAATAAATAATCCTATAAACAAGTATTAAATTTGGAATTAAATATAAAATAACACTTACTGTTGTCTGTACTGGTTTGGCTGATGGGATTGTCTGTTATCTTTATAAGTCCTTTATCCTGTAAATTTTTATCCTTTATAGAATTCTTTTCCATCCCATCTTTGAAAACTTTCCATTTCCATTTATGATTTTATAACTATGAGTGTTCTGCTATTTGTGCTTGTTTACTATATATATATATATATATATATATATATATATATATATATATATGTTTTATTTTAGTGTTTATCATTGTTATAAATAGAGGTATTTTTGTCTCGGTATGATGTTCTTTGGGTTAAGAAGTTCAAAGGTACAAGAAATCATCCTATCATTTGAAGATGTTCATAGATTGGCCACAAAAATATCCATATTTACCTTTTTACCACATTTATATTTACCATAATCATTTACAATCTGCAAATATCACAGACATAATTTTCTAATCTCTGAAATAATAATGAGCATAATAGTACAATTAAAAAAACTATATAGGTTATCAACTTTTACTACATATTTTATGTTAACGACGGATCGATATATTAATTAAATATTGAAAAATATTCAAACTGGAAAATTTTATATAGTTTTTGAATCTACATATCACATATATTCAATTGCAACAAGTACAAAGTTTTAAGTTATGGTTTATGATTTATAAGGTTTTATTTTTAAAATTACTTAAAAAGTCTTAATTTGTCATAACAAAAACACAAATTTGAATGTATGTGCTGTAGGCATAAAATGCAGCATCGATTTTTATATGATAAACTTGAGAAAATCGCATGTCTAAATATATCCAACCATTTACTATTTATCATATAGACAATAAACCTAATTAGATATCAACAACACATATGGAATAAGACCAAATAATATATAGTCTAGGGTTTTATTATGTCCTTAAATAAATAATTGAATTATAAAATTGAACGAAAATGTAAGATGCATTATGTCATCATTTATTTATAAAATAAAATGTCAATCAATTTTTATATTTATAAAAATCAATTCTGGACTAATACACAACCTTAGAGATGATTTGTTTTGGTCTGTACATAAAACCACAAGCAAAATAATATTTATTTTTTAACTAGAGACTGTTTATTATACAGAAAAAAATAATTTATGGAATGTTTGTACAATGTAAAACTGTTCAGAAAAAAAAATAAACAGATTATAAGGAACTATGGAAAGATTCTTTAACGAGAATAATAATTATTTATTTTCAGAAAACACTCTTGATAATAAATGAAAAACAATACTTGTTATCTATCCACCTTAAATCCAAAAATCAACTTCAAGAAGTTAAAGCCAGCAGGATAAAATCAATATAAATTTACTAGTTGAAGTGATCAAAAAGTTTGGTAAACTTGTTATACTTTTTCCAACTTTGGTAACGATTGAACATCACATTTTATTCCTCTCACGTTCCAAAATACAATCCTCAGGATTCAATTTCTCACTTTCATTTACACTTCAGATAACTTCTTTAGTCTTGTAGTTCAATTACAATCATCTTTTAAATTAATATCTGTCTTTTATAAAACTAAAAGTTAAAGTCACCATTAGAGATAAAATATGTTTACTTTTCAGTTCATTATTATTTTTTTAAAGTAGAAAAAATGTTTTGTTTGAATATCAAATCATATAAACAATATTTTAATAAAGATAGTGATTCATAAATGAATTGAAAAGGTGTTATGTCCGTCTGTTTCTTTTCATGGTTACATGTATGTATTTTTTCTTTCTTTTTTTTTCTGGAAAAATAAAAAGATTTCTATAATGTCAGTTTTTAATAACTGATGCATTTTGTGACTGGAAGGTTCTATCAATTCAGTGTCTAGTTAGTTATATAGGTAAACACGGACCGAACTCTACCGTCATTACCTTTTAAAAAATATTAAAAAAATAGCATGAAATTGAAACATAACCGTCGAAAACAGAGAGAGCATCAGGGTTGAAAGAGGGTTAGAATTGGTGACAACATTATGGGGAAGATGAATGAAGAGATGAAACCTAAAACTCTCAAGAAGTTAAGGATCTGGATAGTTTATCTTGAAATTTAAACACCTGTACTCAACATAGGTAACCTTCTGAATGGTGTAAGGATTTTTTCGTGTATTAAAGAGCTTCATAAGTACTCTTAATGCTGAGGAGTAATAGTAAGTTTAAAAAAAATATGTAAATAAACGCGAAAGAAATAATTGTAGTTGTACATTTTTTATTTGTTTAAAGTATGGGATACATTGTAAATTCATTGGAAATAATGTGTTTTTTATGTGCTATATATAATGGCCACTTATGGTTCAGTGTCACAAAATATATGATTTATGATGACTATTTAGTCATTCTAACATTTTCTTGTTTAAAATTAAGAATTCATTAAGTAAAATACCATTAAATTGATGAGAAGTAGTGTAATTTTAAATTTATAAAGGTATTTTTCGTTATGACCGAGTTTGTAAATTAAATATATTAAGTTGGAATAAATTAAATATTCATATTTTAAATATAATATAAATGAAGAGGTACATATAATCGTGTTTGTGTTATCTGTGTTCGAAATAAATTTAATAATGTACAGTATTACGTGAACTACATTTTCTCTTGTGTTTTCCTTGTAGTAAATATTTATAATTTTCCCTCAGCCATTCTGTACAAAGATATATGTAAAAGTAATTAACTTAAAGCGTTATAAATTGTAAATAATTACACAAACTCAAAACTAATAATAAACTCTTAATTACCTCCTAATATTATGGAAATTGTTACAAAATACTTTGTCCTGTCGCCAGTGAATGCAAATTTAAATTAACCCATATAATGGCTGATATATTGAAGGAACTTATGGAAAAAATCTATTACTGTTCCAAGTTAGGAGATTAGTGTGAATGGATATTCATTTTATGTTGGACAATAGTTAAAGTCCATTTCGACCCCTCCCCCTCCACCTGATATATTCTATCTCTATAGTTTATTTGAATTGTGAATTAAATCAGATGAAATTATTGACTCTGTCATTAGCAAGACCACCCAGTTTTTGTTTTCAGTGGTGTTACCTTATATTTGCTGTATTATCTGCCTTAAATGCTTGTCATTTTTTAACATACATTTTCTGTATCTCTTTACATGTATATAAGAAAATCGATTTAGATTAAAATACAATTTTAGGGAACATTTATTTATGGACTAGGAGCTATTTATTCTTCAACGTGAGAACACATGTGGTTGTTAACATGATGTATATACTTTGTATACTGTAAATAGAGGGCTTACGGAAATGGTATATATCCAAAATAATGTCAGCTTAACTAGCGACCTACTTAAACAGCAAGACCTAATCATCTGTTCATTGCAACATGTTGGAGTGTGTTGGTAAAATCCCTAAGCAAATTAATACAATGCTGTTTTGGAAGAAGAATTTATTATTTATTATTTTGCAACGCGGGGTGAAATTTGAAGAAATCCTCAATTATATTACGTAGCTGTAGGTTTTATATACTTAAAATCTAAAGGCTTCAGGGAAATAAATACATTATATTACAGAGTGTTATAAATATTACGGATATAGAAGTTTTATATGAATTTCATATTAGTTTTTAATATATTACAAAAAAATAACAATAATTTACATGATGATTTTCAACACTCTTTTAAACGATGTTAATAAACTTCAATAATTTGTTATATATATATATATATATATATATATATATATATATATATATATATATATAATTTCTACTTTCTTTAAAATCTAAGCATATCATGTATTCTCTCTTAAGTTATTACTAAACATTCCTTTTATTTTAGTGTAAATAAAATCTGTTTATGTTACTTAAATAATAACGTTTTCTTAAAAGGAAATTAGTTTTAAACTTGAATAAAAAAATTGAACCTGGTATACTTGTAACACACTTCAATTATCAACGTCAATATATCCCAAATGTCACATATATAATCTAAAATATCAAATCAGGACCGACTTAAGGTTGTTGTTAAAAAGGTTGCAGGTTTATATTACTGATGGGATAATATAATGGATATATTGCAGGTGACGACTTGGGATTTCATTGATCAATAACTGAGTAGTCCAAACTGAAAGTCTGAATAAGATAGTTACAATACAAGGAGTGATTGCCAAATTACACAAATTTTGTGAAAATAGTTAAGTTCCCGCTAAAAAATAAATTTTGTTTCCAGAACCTAATCTATGTAAATCTGTATTATTACAAATCATTTCTCCTCGGGACTTATGCATCAATATTTTATTACCTAAACTGTAAAAAGACAGTATTAAGCCTAAGCCTCATATGCTTAGAGGATAAATTATTTTATAAAAGTATAAAACTACAAATATAATATTTCTCCGTGACACACCAAACTCTGTGATGATGATGTTAAATCATCTCTTTTTAATTGGCAGACGATCCTATTTATCATGATTAGAATGAAATTAAGAGAGTGTAATAAAAATAATATTTTAAATATATATATATATATATATATATATATATATATATATATATATATATATATATATATATATATATATATATATATATATCTTAAATAGAATGTATAGGCCTACTTACACTTGGTGTGAGAAATAAAGAGTACACAAAATATTATCGGAAGTTAAGATAGATTTTGTTTCTTCAACCTTATTATAATTTTATATTATATTATTTACCTTTTTAAATATAATTCATAAAATTATACATTGAAAAGCTAATTTTGATTCCCTGATGTTTAAAACAAGTTTCTGTAATACAAAACAACTCGAACGGGTACCTTGTAACAAAATTATCCTAAATAGTATCGTGTTTTGACAAATTAGAATAAATATTTTATTTAGTTTCTTATGTCTGTTAGTTAAATTTAAAATATTTCTACTTTATATTGTATTCTATTATTGAATTATACCCGAATACCTCTTATTCATACAACCTGAACACTCTTAAAACAATAGGCGATTTGGAAACTTTAAATTATATACTCGAATTTATAAATAGTAAAGTGTTTTGTCCATTATTACTAGCACTATATATGTCACCATTATGTATGTGCTTTGGACATACTGGTCTCTTCCTCAAATATGATAACTTTTCATTGGAGCCCATTGATGTTATATTATCTAAATTGTATTGATTCTTTTTGATCACCAAATAAATTATAGAAAATATAAAATATATAATAAAAATTAAAATTGTTGTAAAAATATATAATATTTCGTAGATGGTAACTGATTACATAAACGTCATTTCAAGTTACGCCCGCAATTTGCGATAGGCAACTTTTCCTACAATCATACATTTGGAAGGGAAGTTGCCAAAAAAATATGTATTTTTGTTAATTCATTGATATTTTGTATATCAATTTTTAAGTACAAAATAACATACCTCCACATATATATTATAAGCTACGATAATATCGTATTGACAAATTATCCAAACTTTTAAGGAATTGTAAGAAAACACTTTTCTTTTATATTCCTAATATGTTAATGAACGTAATGAAGTACAATGTAAAATCTGTGCAAATAACGGGATACTAACAGATCCATAAATCACTTTTATTTTCGTCGGTAACTCAAAACTAATGAATAACTGTCATCCTCTCAACCAATCACTTCCCCCATCTAAATGTAATAACTGTAAAATAGTATCTGCATAATCAACTATACCTGACCATTCCAACATGTCGACAGTGAATGAAAAAAATTGAATTGAATGTGTTAATCTCTTTTGTTACAATTGATGATTTATTTCAGGAAACTCTAATGAATATTTGAATTCTTTAAAAGACAATTTGTTGACATTACACATTGCAGCTGACCTAAATAGGTTTTTTTTTTTTGTAATGTAAATTTAATATCGCATACTAGTTACTGTAATCTCCTTCTAAAACCTCAAGTTATGACTATGACAATGATGACGCTTTAGCGTAGCCTTTACAGGTATCAATTTCAAAAAGGACAAATCTAATATATATGAAAATTTGAAAATGTCGGTTGAACTATTAAGGATTTTCTTAAATACGTAAATAAGTAAAATAGCTAAAAATACAAATTTAAATAAGCATTTTATATTTTTAAATTTTTATTTCTACAACAAACATAGAACAGTGTTATTAATAAAATATATAATATTTAAACCCTGAAATAGAAAACAAATGAATAAACCATGAGATATTAGGTATTTCAATCATGTGTGGCCGTTTAATTTCTGGGTTTTTAACAGGTTTAGCACTGAATATACTGTAGCCCGCATTATATCTGTTCCAGGCTACAATAAAATAATAATAATTGGACAGGTGAGGGATTTCATAGTTTGAGGCTCTTCTTTCTGTCAGTTTTAGATAACCTATGACGCCGTTGTTTAGTATTTATTTCGCTTCCAGACATTGTAGCTCCTCTGGTTTGATCGGGAACATCTATCTAGTTGTGACTATTTCCTCTCGAATAGTTTTTCTTTCTTGTGTCAATCTAAAGCAGTGTAAAGCTATCACACAGTATTTAGCTCAGCAAAACCAAATCATAGATTAAAAATTTAATTACAAGTTAAATCAATCAACACCAGTAGATCATGATAACAGGGTTGTTGTAGTGTTCAAGGAAACATATTTTGTATTTAGTGTCGTAAATCTGAATATGGAACTTTTCTTATGAACTAGTTCACAAAGACTTCTAGTTGTTTCACTTTTTATAATTTGGTATTTTATCATTTTCGTTAATAGACACAAATATTGCTTTTCGGATGGCAGCACTACAAGATCAAAAATAATGGCCTACACCACTTGTAGAAACTTCAATAGCCTAATTAACTAAAACACAATTTCAACAAAAAACACTTTATTTCTTGAACTACAAGACGACGATTAAATGACTAAGTCGTCCACAGTTGCGACATGCACACAAACCTTACTGGCAGTGGAATGTGATTAATCAATTTAGGTTTTAATGGATATCCTTGGTTAAAAAATATCCACTGATGACATTCTCATTGTGCAAAAGTCACATATTTTGCATTTTGATTATGTGACCAACATATATGCATTGAATAAATTATTCAGTAAAACTAATAAATAATCCTTTAGACACCAAACCCAAAGAATAATTTGATATATTTGATATAAATATTTTTATTTCTCCATTTGTCCCTTCTTTGAATTAATATGTATATTGTCTTTTCTTCAGGAACGAAGGCTACAATATATCCTTGATATAGTTGTTATTTTATAAATTTTATTACTTCATTTTTGTCACTTATTTCAACCCATTTGTTCAGCGACTCCATTTGTAAAGTGACATTACTCCTGGAGTCAAGGATACGGAGAATACTTGGATATGTTTTCTATTGTACGAATATTCATCAATATGTCACTTATCAAATCCATTTGTTAAGCAATTTAAAGTGATGTTTGTCCAGAAACAATTTTGACTTAGAAGTAAAGACACATATTTCCTTACCTGTCAGGATGACATCAGTTTATGAATTTCATTGCTATATACCAGGGTAACTGATAAACTTCATCACAATGCATAAAGGTCTCACACAGTCAACATTAATACAAAACTAGTAGATTTTAGATTTACAACACTGACCTTATGTTAAAAGAAGTCTCCTATATCTTGTGTTAAGGATTTGTTTATTTAAACTCTACCCTACAACAGCGGTGCAAATGAGTATTATTTCTATTAATATTTATTTTTACTTATGTATTAACACAGGAAACTCTTAATTTGTCACTCCCCCCTGTTTATTATTGCGGTTATTATTTTAAATCGACTTTATTAGTTGGCATATCATGTGGTAACTTATGATTGAATATTTTCCTCTATTAAGAGTTTTTATCTCTTTTTGTGCACTAGAGTTATAGTGATAAAAACTCAGGGTTTTGTGTGTTGTTTGCTTAACTTCCTGTGACCGTCAAATGTAAAAACCTATAGAATTGACACATGTTTTTATTGCGACGTGAATTTGTTGTGAACTTCTTACACAGTCAAACTTAACGTTTGTTTTTGTTAGTAATTATTTTAAAGGTATGGATCAGTGATATATCTCTGTTTGACAAGTATTACTATTTGGACAAGTATTACTATTTGGTATAAATATTGTCACGTATAACGGTCACAAACAGAATATAAATGTTATGAATAATAATGTCTGTTGTTGGGTTCGAATATAATATGAATAATTGACCAAAGCAAGGAATGGTTCAGTTTTAGTATAAAAGGAACATAATTAACTTATCACATATCAATATTACTCTTTTCATTTTAGTCTCTCTCTCTCTCTCACTGTCACATATTTTGCATTTTGATTATGTGACCAACATATATGCATTGAATAAATTATTCAGTAAAACTAATAAATAATCCTTTAGACACCAAACCCAAAGAATAATTTGATATAAATATTTTTATTTCTCCATTTGTCCCTTCTTTGAATTAATATGTATATTGTCTTTTCTTCAGGAACGAAGGCTACATATATCCTTGATATAGTTGTTATTTTATAAATTTTATTCTTCATTTTTGTCACTTATTTCAACCCATTTGTTCAGCGACTCCATTTGTAAAGTGACATTACTCCTGGAGTCAAGGATACGGAGAATACTTGGATATGTTTTCTATTGTACGAATATTCATCAATATGTCACTTATCAAATCCATTTGTTAAGCAATTTAAAGTGAACATATATCTCTGTTTGACAAGTATTACTATTTGGTATAAATATTGTCACGTATAACGGTCACAAACAGAATATAAATGTTATGAATAATAATGTCTGTTGTTGGGTTCGAATATAATATGAATAATTGACCAAAGCAAGGAATGGTTCAGTTTTAGTATAAAAGGAACATAATTAACTTATCAACATATCAATATTACTCTTTTCATTTTTAGTCTCTCTCTCTCTCTATCTCTCTCTCTCTCTCTCTCTCTCTCTCTCTCTCTCTCTCTCTCTCTCTCTCTTCTCTCTCTCTCTCTCTCTCTCTCTCTCTCTCTCTCTCTCTCTCTCTCTCTCTCTCTCTCTCTCTCTCTCTCTCTATCTACTCTCTCTCTCTCTCTCTCTCTCTCTCTCTCTCTCTCTCTCTCTCTCTCTCTCTCTCTCTCTCTCTCTCTCTCTCTCTCTCTCTCTCTCTCTCTCTCTCTCTCTATCTCTCTATCTCTCTCTCTCTCTCTCTCTCTCTCTCTCTCTCTCTCTCTCTCTCTTCTCTCTCTCTCTCTCTCTCCTCTCTCTCTCTCTCTCCTCTCTCTCTCTCTCTCTCTCTCTCTCCTCTCTTCTCTCTCTCTCTCTCTCTCTCTCTCTCTCTCTCTCTCTCTCTATCTCTCTCTCTCTATCTATCTATCTATCTCTCTATCTCTCTATCTCTCTCCTTAGTATATTCAGAACTGTACTAAGAATCTATAAGTATGTGTTTAGAGTGTTATAGGATTTTAGTATTGATACTTTGGTAATATGTGTCTGTCTACTACTTTCCCCTATATTTAACTTCCTCTGGATTTTGACTAACATAAACAAAAATCTCTTTTTGAGGTTTATTCATACAAAAAGAATGCTACTGTACCCCCCCCCCATTTGTAAAAAGAATCATTAAAAATACAAACAAATATAAAATGTACTTGAAAACTCTATTAGACTATTTAGAATGTTATTAAAATTACAAAATTTATTTTCAAAAACCAAATAAACTTTATTTGGCACTTATTGAAACTAAAGAAAAAAAACGGAATTATTACAGTATGATAATATTATACATTATGATAACTGTTTAGCTAAACATTAGTTTAGTTTTTTTTTAACGGAAACTATATAAGTCATCACCGCTACATAAAAAAATAGAGCACAAAAAACTCTTTACTACCTCCAATAGCGCTATGGTCGGAAAAATAACAAGCGTTGATCAAGAGGCCTAATAGAAGATAGGGATCTAACTCAAGAACTAGTGGTGTAGTTCCTCAGGATTACTACAAATGTACTCATTAAAAGTGAGCAACTAAGGGGCGTTTTGATATATAAGGAATACTTTTTTCAATTTACAACTCACTTTTATAAGAACGCAAAGTCGCCGTTTTTTTACACATACCACAGTCGACATTAGTAGTAACTAGTACCAATGTGTCGTTATTAAAATTATTCTGACAGACAGATAATTAGCTCCCGCGCCATGGCACAGTTTAAGGATTCAGTACTTTGTCTCAACATCAAAGATATTTGAAAATTAAAAGCTATTCAATTAAAATGTCTTTTTTTTTTTAATTTTGTCGTGTGGAACAAGTATAGACCGGAGGAAACAATAAAGGAAAGTAGAAAAAGACAGAACACCAGAAATCGGTTGTTTGTCCCTAATATATTTATAATATATTTATTACTTCTTCCCTTACAACAGTCTAGATTTATTACCATTATAACATGTTAACAATATCCTGTTGGAATGTTATTACAACAAGAATTCTTGTATGGTTTAATTGATTCTTAAACGATTGAATACATTTAAAATACTATTTTACATTTTCCCCCAGTATAATGCATCAGTAAAACAAACTATATTAGGAATATTTGTTCCTACAGTATAAAGTCTTGTAAGTACCAAATCTTTACATATTGTGTAAATTATAAATTTTGATATGAAGAGGTTTTCTGATATTTACTTGGAAAGTTTTTACGGATAGCACCAATTTATATCTATTATAAATTTACCGGAAATGAATGTCATTTTAAAGTTATATTTTGTAATAAAACTTGAACTCAATATCAAATTTAAAACGGAAAATCACAATGTCCTCAATAGAGAGAATCATAAATGAATGGACAAATGTTGGACTAACAAATTACATATTATACCAAAAGTTATGGATGCAGTTATTTGTAAACCGCTGAATATAGGTCAGTGTTCACAACTCGTTGGTTATATTTGATTTAAAGTTAGAATATTTATTGCAATTGAACTATCGCAGCGGCTCTACTGTGTGCAATACTTGTTTGTTTCCATTCAATTATATTCAATATTAATTTTCAGAAACAGATTTTACATTGTCAGACAGGAAAATAGTTTAATTGAAATCTAACTAATGTTAGGATTAGCAAAATAAAATTTTTGCAAAATAGATTCTAAGAATAAAAGTATTTTTAAATTTATATTGTGGATTATTTTCAGAAAATGTCACTTGATAAAATTTCTCTATGAAAACTCTCCTGTATTTTAATTTATTGTACACAAATCCTATATATATATATAGGGTTATAAATACATTAGTTATTTTCCTGCTTCTTTTTGGCTATCTGGAATTTTCCTTAGTGTTGAAATTATAATTTTATTAGAATTGCATGCTCCATGTTCGTCCTTCATTTTTCTTCAGAACAAATATATTTTTAAGGAGGTCGTTTCCTCCAGATTTTTCAGTTTGTGCTAAATTTTTTTAAGCGTTTATACATATAACAGTTCGTTTTAGGAACATGGCAGGTTACTAAATAAGCAATTTTTAAATTAATAAAACACCATACCATTTATGTCTTAATAACAATTACAGATAACCGAAACAACGATAGTTCTGTCTTGTGAATGTAAAATATCATGTTTGTACGTATTTTATATGCTACTGGCATGCAATAACTTGGGTTTTTTAATAAAATTATAGTGTTTTATTTTATTATAACTACTTTCGTTCTGATGTTAGGATAAAATTACTAATAATTACACGTTACAGAGAATTCAATTTAATATGCCGATTGCAATTTAAGCAGCCAAATCTATTCAAAAGACAAACAACTGTTATAAGTCATTTATATTCTATATAAAGTTAGCTAATTAAAAGTGGGATTAAAAAATAGAATAACACAAATTAAGAGTATTATCATTGTTTAGAGATTCAACAGCTTTTCAGTAAATCAAAATAAATGAACGACAGTTTTAACTAATACTAGTCTTCCACGCTGAAGGAGCCTTGGACATACTTTAAACATCCTTCAACAAATATTTCATATGATTTAGCTCACAAACACAGCAGGAAAACCTTGTGTTTTATCACATTTTCTAAAACAAATTGTACGTCTCCCATTAACGGCAGTACTGGGTTGAGGGACTGGCTTAAATTAGGCTACTTTTTCTGCTCTTGTTCTAAATGACTTTGGCAGGTTTATTTAAACTTCTCTCCACCAGATTTGGCGAACAATCAAAGACAGTGCGGTAAATGTCCGCACATGTTGACACCGTGATGAAATTTAATTTAGAAATTTTATGAAATCGTGTTTGTCATACCTCATTATCAAACAATTGGATAATCCTTAAGCTTTGAAAATCATTTTAAATTATGAAAATTCATCATTATGTCTAAAATAAGCAATTTAATAGTTTGCTTTTCAATGATCAGAATACACGATAAGCCTATGCATCAGTGCTATATTTTATAAGTCGTCGATAAAATTGTTTTATAATAGATATGTATTACTACGCAATATAACTTTAGAATTATGTGAACTAGATCTTCTGAAGTAACTATATATACGAGTATATAGTTTCTTTACCAGAGTTGATTAGGTAGAGTCACTTAACCGGACCTGTCTTTACTAAATACACATTATTACATATAATTACATAAACAGACCTAATAGCTTTGCGCGGTTGAACATAAACTTCACGTGATGAGGCACTCAATACAATCACAATCATTGCCATATTAATTACCGTAAACAGATACCTAATAAGGCTAGGATTTCGTACTTTTAAATTGCAACTCCTGTGAAATATATAGATGCAGTTTTATGTACAATATTTAAAGTTTATCACCATACCTGAACTTTCTAGGATCATTTACACTTAAATTAATTGGATGGGATTGTGAATCAAATTTATTATAATCAGGAGAACAATTGGGAGATGAACTCATTTTTATATCTTAGGTCTGTGGTACACGTTTTATTATTTTTTGTTACCCAGCCCACTTCCATGTCTAATTATACCTCATCTGTCTTCTAATGTAAAAATTCCATTCTTTTGTTCTGAACTAGATTCTTTTTGTGAACACTTTTTCATGTTACGCATCTTGCTGATATTGCATACTTTTTAATGTAGTTTCCAAGTCGCTCTCTCGCCTTTTTCTCTTTCTTCCATGTTACATGTAAAATGTTTTCATTCTTACTTTTTGCTTGATTGTCTTCGAATAAGACCTGATATTGTTTTGGCGTCTTCAAAATGGCCTGATCACATCAGAATGCAATAGTTGGGCTCCCACTGAATCTTTTAGGCCGACCCCCGAAGAGGATAAAATTTCCAGAATTTGTTTTTTTCCATTACGTATCCTGGCCATGAGGTTGTTTGTTAATCGAGCCTTGTGCAACCCAGACTACAAACTACAAGGCAGTAGATTCTCTATTAACCTACCAAGAGATGCAAGGTTACCTCATCCGCCAGTCTCGCCGTACCAAACATCTTCATTTCCTCCGAAAATCCGCCGTTGCGGACTTCAACATATCATGGTAAGGGGCCCTCACTACTCCTTCTTCCTCCTCGACATAGACATGACCCTGGGATTGTGACCGGCATAGCATAGTTATTATCTCTTGTGTGTATTTTATTAGTAATTACATACTGTATAACTATTAAGGTTACCCTATAAAATAATGTACCTTACTTGCACTTTGTCGCAATGGTTTATGTTATGCATTTAATAAATAACTTTTACATCGACATTCACAGTTTATTCCCGATTATGTAATTTGTAGATTCGTACTGGCGAAATTTTCCATAAATTCTATTCAAATAAATGGTTAGATATACGGCTTGTAAAATATTAAAATATTTTTTTTTAATATTTATTATTTTTTATTTAAAATAATAAATATCAATAATAACATACATATAAAACAGCTTATAATTTATTACGATTTCATGAACTGTGTCTTAATATAATTATTAAATAACATTCTGACAGAGCAGTGATCTATGATAGTACATATATGTACATGTCCCTGATGAGCATTCCCACATACTCTTGGCACAAGTTTCTGAACTGATTTGGGATTTTGGGATTAGAGCTATGTTTAAAATTTCTCTCTTATCTAACATTCACCTGAGGGATAAACTGTTTATTACAACCCTCCCATGTGCGTTGCTATAATGAAGGTTTATTCTGTAGATAAAACTCCGATCCAATGTTCATACATACCTATTAACATAAACATAACAACTGTATTGCTTTAAAGTACAGTGTACATAAGCAAGATGTTGACCATTTACAAAAATAACATATTTTATGATATTGTTCATTTTTATCCTTAGTTTTTTCTAATTTACTTTTTGGTGTATTTATAATACTTACAAAAATATTTTTATACAATTATAACACGAAACACAATTTTCGGTATAACACCAAATTATACGAACTACAATAATATCAGTACATTTTCAATCGAGTTAGTTATTTGAAGATATTTTATCAAACTAATTTATTACATTTAATTTAAAATAAATTTTCTAAGTTTTAGGCTATACATAACAAAAAGGTAGATATTTACCATGGCCTGTACTGATTTTGAGGTTAAGATTGTCTCCATATTATATAAATATTGCACAGAATTGTAATTGTTCAAATATTTACATCTAAAAAGATATATACCCTTCACATTCCAACAAAAGATGAGTTAAAGTGTCATTTCCTGTTACACAGATTGGGCAGATTTCACTGGGGCATAGCTATAGTTGTCTTTTTGTAATATTAATCTATTATATTTCTTGCTAGCAAGGCGTAATTGAGTAGTAATTCTTAGTATGTATAAAGGACAATTCTCTTCAAAGTATAGTTCACAGGGGGGTTAAGCCACTTATATTTCTGTAGTAATCAGTGTATCTTGAATTTAAAACGGTATCAATGTCTGAGCATATTAAATTGTTCTTGAATTGTTCAAGTAAATCTTTTCTTGACTTGATTACATCCCAATTGTTTTGACTCTTCCGGATATTTTCTGCTCCAATCCAGGATACATCTAAGCCAGGTAACCCAATTGTATGGAACATCCTGTGTGGAGATAGATGCAAGCTTGAGGTAGCACATTCTTAGCAAACTGTCATCATCCAATTGAAGCAGTGCAGTCCACCAGTTCAACATTTGCTTAAACACCCTGAGTTCCAAATGCACTCTGCCAGTCTCAATTCTCACAAAAGCATCAGGCGTATTTCGAGGAAGTTGTAACAATCGTTTTAGGAATGTCAGCTGTACACTTTCCATGATGTTTACATATTGTGGTGCCCGCCCATGTTTCGCTGCAGTATTGTAGAATGCTGACTACCAGTGAGTCAAAAAGTTTACAGTTGGCTCTCCATGAATCCGGGTGTCCTTCTAATATTACATTATTTTAGTTCTGGAAGTGCAGCAAGATCTTTTGATGAAATGTCAATTGCTGCTTTTATTAATTTGCCGGAGTAGAAAAAAGTTACGCTCAAATATTTCTGTTTATTATCAATTTCAATTGATTCATTGTAATGAAAAAGCTGTTTAA
Source organism: Aphrophora alni (assembly GCA_963513935.1). Taxonomy (NCBI): domain Eukaryota; kingdom Metazoa; phylum Arthropoda; class Insecta; order Hemiptera; family Aphrophoridae; genus Aphrophora; species Aphrophora alni. The sequence goes on from OY740774.1 coordinate 42,169,909, forward strand.
GTTTTCCAGAGGTTTTTCTTTTATGACAAATCAGCGCTTTTGTTTTCAAATAATTAACCTCCAAGGCATTATCATCTAAGTATTCTTTTAAACAGCCAGTTTACGTTGTGTATCAGACCAGGAATGAGACAATATGATGATATCATCGGCATGAAGAAACATCAATTCTTCTCTCTTCTTCTTAATACCGATTCCCGTTAAGCTACGAGACTGGAAGAAGCTTATTATGTCATACAAAAACAAAATAAACAATGTCGATCCGAGAACGTCCCCTTGCAACACTCCAGACGTTACGTTAAATCTATTGGATAAGTTCCTTCTTGGTCAATTGAGACAGTAGCGGTTTCATGCAGCTTTTGTATAATTCTTTTCAGCTTACCACCCAGCCCCAATTTGTGTATCTTAGACCACAGTTTATTGTGAGGAACGCTATCAAATGCTCTCCGCAAGTCCACGGCTATACCATACACTTTTTATTGTGGGATGAATGTTGATAAAAGACTACAGACAAAATACTCCATTCCTGCAACCTCTTCCACTCCTAAATCCTAACTTAAAGTCTTCAATAATTTTACAAGTCTATTAGAAAGTATTTTGGTGACGATTTTGACGATGGAAAACAAAATACTATTAAATTGTTCACAAATTATAATAAAAAATAACATGATCTGAACACTACTGTTGAAACCTTTCTATGAAATCAAACTACATCAGACGGCTATCCTTTATTTTATTTTCACTTAAAAATAAGAGCTCAAGTTTGAGCGATAGGGATAGTAGATTATTGAACGAAGTAAATAATTAAATTTAAGTTATATTTCTGTATTCCCCCCCCATTTTTTACATTTCTGAGCAGACTTGACACATTATTTAAGAATATTCCTACCTACGTTTTACAAAGGCATTGCTAACTTTGCCTTCTAAATTACAGATATTTTTAAAGCTGGGTTTACTGTAGTTAGCAGTATAGTGCTATCTCTTATAACGTTTGCACGTTTACAAAAAGCAATAAACCATAGTCTAGTGTGAGTTGGTGTTGGAAACACAGGCGAGTAGCTATTCTCTATAATATATTTAAAATGACTGCCAGTTTTAAGTTATCAAATCTTTCTTCTCAGGTTTAACGAAGTTCTTTCATGGTTTACATTTATAAAATTTAAAGAAAGTCAAATATACATTAAAAAAACCACATCCTCCTTTTTCGTTACGTAACTTGAAAGGAGAAATTAGTATCCCTTTAGAAGAAACCTGCTATAAGAACAAAAATTCTAAGTTCAAATTTTAATTAAAAAATAATAAAAAATCAGTAAGAGAATTAAGTAAAATGCTTTATTAAAACTAAATAAAATGAAGGCGGAAAAGAATAATATATAACAAAATATATAAATCATTACCATTTTTTATTCGTAGTCAGTAAATAAATATTTGTTTCTATATCTACATCCAAATTAATTTTAAATTAAAAATGATTTTTGTCTTACATTAGAGAAAACGTTTAAGTAAATATTGTAAATACCTTTTATGACTGTGATATGTGTTATGGCATAACAATAAAAAATGAATTTAGATTGAGAATGTAACAGCACTGCTCTTAATCGAAACATTTTATGTCGAGGAAACTTTGTCTATTAAGGAAACACTTTCGAAATTAACGTAGCGCGTTTTTAAAATATCTGTCATGGTATTCTTTATACTTGCCAAATACATATAATGGCTATTTGTTCCATAGTATAATAGTTAATTTTCATTTTATAAAAAAAGTTTAAATTTTTGTTTTCTTATCACGAGTGGGATCTTAATCTAAATTAAGTGAAGAGAAGTTTTAGGTCCCGCTAGGCTTTCTCGATAGTAGCCATCTTTACAATGGATGAGGAGTTTTAGAAAATAATATATGTTTGTGATTTATATCATAGATATCCGTATGTCACCTCATGTGCTTATAAAAAAACTTAAGTTTACTACGCTTTTTTTAAGGCAAGTTTTAAAGCTTTACCGGTGGCAAAATAGTCTTAACTTATTTTGTGAATTATATATCTAAGTTTGTACTTCCAATAGGTTAGTAAACATTTTTACTTGTTCTAAGGTTGTAGTAGTTTAATAGTTTGAGTTAAATATCTTTAAATTGTAAACTGTTGTTATCCCATATGACAGTATTGTCTAGAAATTTCGACTTTTCATTGTGGGTGTAGTTTTAAACATTTTAAATGTTGTTTCTGTTTTATATAATTTAATCACCATTTGACATGTAGTTCGTCATTCTAATAACGAGAAAA